>JAMZEH010000028.1:3861119-4277750 GCA_024699665.1 Ostrea denselamellosa | reverse complement strand
CTAGAGGTGAGGACAAGAAAAAGTATGGATAAATCAAGGAGTGGAATTTTTTTTTTCAGTACAGATTCATGCATACTTTCAAAAACATAACAATCTCACTTTTCAATTGATGGTCGTGATCAGTAGGACAGCGAACAAACAACTTTGGTGTAGGCCCCAAAAATTGGTTAGGCATGTCAGTGGTACCATCTCGAAAAGATGCCTAAGGGACTTCAGATGAAATTGTTTTTGATACTATCAGTGATTATGGAAGGAGACTATAGAGTTCTTGTTTTTTTTTCAGATGTTCATGGAAAAAAGGGAAATAAAAGTATGAGCCACAGGGCCAAACCTGGAGGATTTGGCTACCATAGAGACAAGGTACAAAACAAAGCCAAAATATACAAACCATTGAAAGGCAAAGGACACGGCAAACGGCAGTTTAGTCGGTGACCCCATGGAAATCTGACAGTGACTTATGGAGTTCAGGAGATTGTCAATGTGGTGTGAGGGATGGGGGCATTGTGGGATTGCTTTGAGAGCACTTGTTGTATATCCCAGGATTAGGTGGTGTTTGTTCACTTGAAATTCATGTTTTAACTCAAGTGAAAGAAGAAGAGTTTCTGTCCCATTTGCCTCCATACTAAATATGTAAATTAATTTAACATAAAGGCATTTGTTCAACATTAAAATTTATGTGTAGGGGCTAGAACATACAAAAACTGTATGATTGTCAATTAGCATGATCGTAACGAGTTTTGTTAAAGTAAGAACTCACTTTTCAATGATTACTGTATGTGTATTTTATTATAGCGGAATTCAAATTTTAGTGGCTTTGGCGGTGAAGTAAGAGATTTGATGTATGATTTTGCTAAAATATGAAGAAAAATCTCAGTTTATCCATTACACAAAGAAGAAGCTGTAAATTGTGTTTTACGACAATCACACGTAGAGCATCAGTGTCGACTACCTTAGATTTTTGCATCACGCTAAATTAAGTAGACATACAGTATTTCTCTGTAGGACTTATGCTGTGACAGTGTGTACTATATTTTGTGTACTGTTTAAGCTAAGGACTATGAATTGTTACCACTGGTCGACTGTTAGTTATCTTATTTGTACAACTTTGGCAGGACAACCTACTCATTAAATCAGTCTGTACGTGGTCAAATAGATTTATTTCAATGTCGCATATTTTTCTTCCTGTGAAATCATCCATCTGATGTTTTGTAATAGTAGAGTATGCGTCAATATGTTACAAACAGTTTCATCAATAAATTTACTTTGTTGCCATAAATTTATGTGTTTGGACATGTTTTGCAATTAAAGTAATATATTTAACAGCAGCCTCATAGGCCATTATATGTACACATGTGACTTCTCTTGATTTGATAAAGATTTGAATAGTACAGACTTTGAAGATACAATAAAGATAATTCAAACCTAATACATTATAATACAAGACACCAGTAATTCCTTACTATCTAAGACTGATTACATTATTAGACTAATTGAGGATCTTGAACGAGTGCTTATGGCATATGAAATGAGTTGCAAGAATGAATATTTCCTGAGCCTTTGCGAGGCAAATATTTAAATCTGGTAACAAATATCATAAATTTCTTATACCTTAAGCACGAGTAAGATTCTATTTATCACACAACTATCAATAAGCACATAGTTTAGTTATTTTCCATTTCACGTTTCTGTATAAGTGATTTTCAGCCTCCTTGTATCATCTGAAAATGTCCTTGAGCAGAAGAAATAAGATCTGAAGATAAAACATGTCAAAGTGATAGCTAAATTGAAATTTCATTCTGAGGATTTTTAAATTTTTTTTTATCTATGTCATATAACAACAGCATATGATTGATTGATTGATTATATACTGTTTAACATCCTGCTCAAGAATTTTTCACTCATATGGAGACGTCACCATTTCGGTGAAGGGCTGCAAAATTTAGGCCTATGCTCGGCACTTGGGGCCATTGAGCAGGGAGAGATCTTTATCGTGCCACACCTGCTGTGACATGGGACCTCGGTTTTTGCGGTCTCATCCGAAGGACCGCCCCATTTAGTCGCCTGTTACGACAAGCTAGGGGTACTGAGGATCTATTCTAACCCGGGTCCCCAACAGCAAATGAAACAGGAGTAAATATATTCAAGAATGTTTGAGTAAAAGTTTTGTATCGATGTCAGCACACGCTGACCTCACATGACCCTACATAATTTGCCTGAACACAACCAAGAGAATTAAAATCGGCAGGTTCTCTCAATCATGAAAAATGTGCAGTCAGAATGGCCCTCGTAATTAAAACAATTATATCCATTTTCAATTGTCATTTTTCCATTTGATCTGTCAGATTATATTTTCTTCGTCACTACATATAATCGTTATGCTGAAAAAAGTAGCGTGAAATGGACCACTCATGAATATTATATGAAATAAACTTCTCATGAATATTATATGAAATAAACTTCTCATGAATATTATATGAAATAAACTTCTCATGAATATTATATAAAATAAACTTTTATGAATATTATATAAAATAAACTTCTCATGAGTATTATAGGAGGTAAACTTCTCATGAATATACAGATATGGATGAATGTTAAAATGCATGTAAACATGTGTAGACAGAAAACTGTCATTCTGTAGAAGTAAAGACTCGATATATTGCAGTTTAAATTAAAGGTCTTCTCAAGAACCACCGGTCCAGTAAAGTTCAAATTTACGTGGCAGCTTCATGACAGTGCAGATTCAGATTTGTTAAAATCATGTGAATTAATTTTCAGTTATGTTATGATCCTTTGGAGCTAAGTCGGAGCCACAATAAGGGGTCAAAATTTCTCGTGGGAATAAAGATTGATAAAAAATGTCTTAAAAATCACAACAGCTGAACAATGACAGGACCAAAGTGATTCAGTGAGCGATGTGGCCCTTGGAGGTTTTTTTTTGTTTTTTTTTTTGTCTGTTTGTTTGTTTTTTTTTTTATTATTCCATTTCTTAAATTGGGTGGGGATGTAAAATATGAATATTCCTCATACGTTTTGCCAAAGTTTCTAATTCATAAAATCGTGGGGGGGAGGGGGGTGATTATTTCTGTCAGTGGGTAGATGCACCTACTAAAGATACTTACATTTTCATGTGAAAAATGTCAAAAATAAATAAAAGTTTTAATTAAAAAGAAAAAAAAGTGACGTAACCAGCTCTCCCAGTCCTCTTCCCGCTTCTACGGGCGTAAAACGAATTACCGAAGCCCTTCAGAGGAGTGAATTCTGCTTGATTTCTCGTGCATCGTGGTTTATTTTGTACCGATATAATGCGGGGGGGGGGGGGGGATTCATGATGCACATGGTGTTAAAAAGTGGGATTGACTTATCATTACCAATTAGAAATACACATTGACATTCTGAATAGATTATTTCTGCTACAAGGCAATACGCCCATTTCTCATCAAGAAATACAACTGCTTCCATTGGTCATTTGATACCAATAGGTAGTCTGCAAGAGTTGTCTTTCTTGATGAAGCAGAAGAACGAAAGGAGATGCCGAATCAGAAAGAAAAAGTTTATTTTGGGGATATTTGATGGTATTTAGCAAGGTAACTGTCGGATAGAATGCAATTTTATGGAATTAGGTACTTGGATTTTCTGGTTGTTACCAGGCAGGTGCTCTAACCCCGGACCCATCCATACCGATGACCACGGCTCAATCCAGAGCCAAATTCACTGTATTTGCCGTAAAGCATGATAAAAATTCAAACGGAGAGATTATGAAAAATACTGAAAATATGGTTGCATCATTTAAATGATCTCAAGAACCACTGGTCCAGAAAAAACAAAATTTACTTGAAGGCAGTCTCAGAGTCGAGACTGGCTCTTTGGAAGAGGTGTCAGTCCAAAGAATTTTCCAGACTGACCCAGAGTCACCCAGCGTAGGGTGGAGCGTCGAAGTTTTCAGACTGACCCAGAGTCACCCAGGCTAGGGTGGAGCGTCAAAGTTTGAGTGGGAAATGATAGGGCTTTCATATGGGCATTCCTCGTCACTTGATTTTTCTCTTTGGTTCCAGGGGGCCTCCGTGGCCGAGTGGTTAGAGCATTGCGTTCAAAATCACAAGGCCTCTCACCTCTAGTCGGTGCGGGTTTGATTCTCACTTGCACCGATAAACGTAAGAAAGTTTGCCAGTTTACTTTCGGAAGGTCGGTGGTCTCTTTCTGGGTACATTACATGTGGGTTCTCTCCTCCACCCACAGAAACTGGACGCCACCAGATAACTGAAAAATTGTTGAGTGTGGCGAAAAACAATAAACAATCAATCTCTGGTTCCAAAGTTTTTAACCTACATTTGTATAACCTTAGAGTTTGACCTAGTTTAAAGAAAACAAATTATTCAGTATCTCCTGAACTATTTAAGATGAAGCTCTCATAATTCGAATTCAGATTCTGTATGGTAAGGCCTTGCATGTTATGCATGATCTTCCAGGCTGACCTTGAGATGTTGGCATTGCAGGAGTTTGACTCAATTTTCAAAACTTTAACCTTACTCTTAATGTTATGTTCAAACAGTGAAAGGTATAGCTCTCATATATATATATATGTATATAAAACAGGTTTTCTTTCTAATAACATCAAAGTCCCGTTTTGGGTTCTTTCAGGTCACCTCCAATTTATTAGTAAAATCTACAAAACCTCTACATGTTCACTCATTCTATGGGAACAATTGATGAACGCATCTTTGAATTAGCAACATATGTCCATGGAGGTTGACTTGTTAGAGAAATGACCAGTTTACTGTTAAATGTCCGTCAACTATTTTTTCAACTTCTCTAGAGTCAAACTAGACAAAGAATGACTGAACACTACCCAGAACTTTTGGAGGGAAAAAGAACCGACCAATAAAACACCACCTAACTAAAACCATTAGAAACTCTGGACACTATCAAACCTATATACAAAAGTTAAATTAATGACCTTAGGCAAAATTCATTGAATCAGAATAGATGCTGCCTGTTCTACTTGGGTGAGCATAAAACACATAAGGGTTATTCAAATAATGTTTAATTTGAAATATATATATACGTACATCTGTGTAGATTTATTAATTTAAATCAATAAACATTATTACATATATTCCATGTTATAAATGGGGGCCTCCATGGCCAAGTGGTTAGAGCATCGGGCTCAAATTCACAAAGCCTCTCACTTCTGTCGGCACGTGTTCGAATCTTGGCCACGGCGTTATGTGAGCAAGTTTGCCAGTTTACTTGTGGAAGGTCAGTGGTCTCTTCCCAGGTACATTGTATCTGGGTTCTCTCCTCCACCAACAAAAACTGGACGCCACCAGATAACTGAAAAATTGTTGAGTGTGGCGGAAAGCAATAAATAATCAATCAATCAATCCATGTTATAAAACTTTTTTTTATTAATGTTGTTATGTAAACTTGACATTGAAGTTTGATTGTTGGATTGATATTTTATTGTTTTCCACCACGCTGAACAATTTTTCTGTTATATGGTGGCGTCCAGTTATTGAAGTTTGACGTACTTCAAAATGAAAACAAACTTATTCAATATTTCCAAAGGTAAAACTTTATACTTTTTGTATATTATAATATATTTCTTATTGCTAGGCCTTTCATTTCATACCATGATTAATAACCTTGTGACCTTGGAGTTTGACCTACCTTTAAGAAAGTGTAACCAGTTTAACATCTCTTGAACTAGTTAAGGAAAAGTGTTCATATTTTGTATATGTGTAAATTCTTTATGACCTTGTGATACCATGATGTTTGATTTGTGACCTTTGAGTATGATCTATTTTTAAAAAAATAAAATAATCCTCCCTATTCAATATCTCCCAAACTATTTAAGGTTTAACTTTCATACTTTGTGTACAGATTTCTTATCGCAAAGCCTTTCATTTCATTCTATTATCTGTGTGACCTTGACCTTCTCCCAGAACAGCAACGTTATGTGAGTGGTATTGGTGTTAAGGTATCCCCATATTTTGTAAATTCATGTTCAGTTATGTCAGGACTCTCTGAAATTTGTCCAGATTTTTCTGTAACGAATGCATGAAGAACTGTCACATTTGATCACAAATGTAAAACTGAGCTTACTTTTCATTGGTGCACCAGGACCTACTTTACGGCTATTTTTAGGTCAAACAGTTTTCCCACCTTTTTTCATTACAAATATATACAAACATTGCCCTGAAATTTAGTCATAAGCTTTTCACCTGGATTGGCCTGTCTGTCAGTGCCCTACTTTTGGGCTAAGAGTGTGCTTAATGGGCTTACAGGGAATATGATGTATAGAGTTTGTAGTGCACATGTTTTAATTTATAATAATTTTTTGATATAGGATGTTGTCCACTTAGCCCGATGGGGATGACGGCACCTATCACAGCACTCAGACATTGAATGAAACTGCCTGGACTATTATTAGAAGAGTGGGCAGCACTGTGTGTCTGGTCAGGAGTTTCTGTTTAAATTAGCATTGAGAGACAGATATTTAGTACAGTCCCTCAGGGAATTTATTTTTGGTCATCTTGCCTGGGAATCAGTTTGAGAAAGCCTTTACAAGATACAAGCATGAAGCAAGTTCTCTTTTTCAGGTAGAGAGGAAGTATTGATATATATATATATATATATATATAGAGTTGCTGAGATATATACTTTTCTTTTTTATCTCACCTAAGCTGAAAATTCTGATCACTATTTTGTCTGGCATCTGTCCATAAACTTTTAACATTTTCAAATTCTTTTCCAGAACCAGTGGGCCAATTTCAATGAAACTTGGCACACATCATTCTTGGATAACGAGTATTTAAGTTTGTTGAAATGAAGAGCCATGCTTCCTTCAAAGGGTAGATAATGAAGGAAATGCCAAAGTAGGGCGAGGTCATATAAAAATATCAAAAACCACTGGGCCAGAAAAGTTGAAGCTTAAATGTACGGTGAAAGCTTCTGACATTGTGTAGATTCAAATTTGTTCAGATCATGGTTTTACATGTGAATATATATAAAAAAATCTCTGAAATTTTCTCAGGAACAACAGGATTATGATTAGTCATGTTCATATGCAAGAATCACCTTGTAGAATCATTTGTATACGTTTGTTCAATTTGTGGCCACCAGGGGTAGGGTGAGGCCACAACAGGGGACCAATTTTGCATGAGAATATATCTGAAAAATCCTCTTCTCAAGAACAGCAGAGCCATAATTGATCATGTCACTATGTAAGCATCCCTAAGTAGTATAGATGTAAATTTTGTCAAATTGTAACTCGTGGGGGTAGGGCGGGGTAAAAAAGGGATCAAAGATTAACAGGGAATATATAGGGAAACATCTTTAAAAGTCATCTCGAAACAGCAGGGCCATGATTAGTCATATTGATATGCAAGCATCCCCAGGGGTAGGATGGGACCAAAGCTTTGTGTGGAATTATATAGGGAAACATCTTTCTCAGGAATAGCAGGGCCAAGATTAGGCATATTAATACAGGAATTGATTAAAACAATTTTTTTCAAAAGTAGCAGGGTCACACTATTATCATATTGAAATACAAATGTTCTTGAGTTGTGTGGATTCAAATTTTTTTTACGCCTCCAATACTAAAATTGGGTGGCATATTAGTTTTGTCCTGTTTTTCTGCCCATTTGAAACTATTATTTTGCTCAATGGCAAGACCAAACATGACAATAGTGAAGATTATGAACCCTGACCAATCTCTTAACTCCTATAAAGAATACAACATTAAAATGTAGGGCATTCACAGACACCTAGACATACCAGAGGCTGAATCAGGTGCCTAGGAGGAGTAAGCATCCTCTGCAGACCGGTCACATTTGCCATGAGCCCTAGGATCTCAATCGAATAAATGGAGTAATCAGTAGTCAGAATCGGTATGCAAAGAATTTTGTATGCCACTGTATTTTGTATGACACTGTATTTTGTATGACACTGTATTTGACCCCATGACAGATTGTATTGGTAAATTAATTGTTAAAGCAATAAAATTTGTGAAATTCTGACTTTATAGGAGACTGTTGAAACCCTTGTAACATCAAATTATTTTTCAGTAGCCTGCCTCAATTTCAAAACTAATAGTAAATCATGGTTATTTATTCCATGGTCTTTGACCTCCTGAGACTGACATTGAAGTTTGACCCAAGTGTCAAAAACTTGAACCCAAACTTTAACCTTGCTGATAAGTTCTGAAGGAAGAGTGATATATCTTTCATTTCTTGTGACTAAATTTTTCTTTTGGTACTTAAGTTTTTAATTTTGTTAATGTAACTTTGACCTTGGATTTTGACCTACTTTTAAGAAAAGTTAATCTAGGCAATATGTCTTGAACTGCTTAGGGTACATGTAGGGCTTTCATATTTTTTATTTAGATTCCTAATGGCAAAACCCTACATTTCATATATGATCATCAACCTTTTGATCTTCAATTATGATTGTGTTGAGACTTTTGGAGCCAGGTTTGGGCCACAATATGGGGTTAAAATTGTTCATTGGAATGAAGATTTTTTTTTCTTTGTTTAAAAAAATTAATAACTAAAATATCTTTTAACAACACAGCTTTTGAGCAACGGCAGGGCCAGAGTTAGGTGACTTAGGTGAGCAATGTGGCCCATGGGCCTCATGTTACTTGGTTCCATTTTTATCTCCCTTCTGCACACCAGTGAAGTTGTTCTGCACTATTGCCCATATCACAATACACCATGGTAGGTATGGTAAAAATATGAGAGTTTGTTTCTCATCGTCTCATTTTTTTTCTGCAAACACCTCAAAGCTTACTTGGTTTTAACCTACATTTGTTAATGACATCAAGGGCAAAATCATGCAAATGTTTGTTTTTTAGTTCACTTGGGCCAACAGCTCAAGTTAGCTTTTCTAAACAAAACTTTCCGTTGTCTGTTGTCGGTGTTGTTGTTTTCGACATAAACTTTTTTCACAATTTCATCTTTATCACCAGAACTACTGGGCCAATTCCAAACAAACTTGGCAGGAAGCATCCATGGGTGAAGGATATTCAAGTTCCTTCAAAATGAAGGGAACGCCCCTCTGCAAGGGGAGAGAATAGCAAAAGAGTAAAAAAACACTGACAAATTTTGAAAATGTTCTCCAGAACCAGAAGGCCAACGTCCATCAAACTTAGTACATATCATCCTTGGGTGAAGGGGATTCAAGATTGTTCAAATGAAGGGCCATGCCCTCTTCAAAAGAGAGATAATCATAAAAAATGCAAAAATAGGGTGGTATCATTCAAAAAACTTCCGGCCAAGAACCATTACGCCAGAAAAGTTCAAATTTACATGACAGCTTTCTGACATAATGCAGAAATTATGGCCCCCAGGGGTAGGGTGGGACCACAATAGGGAATCAAAGTGTTACATACAATTATATAGTGAAAATCTTTATTACAGGCCAAGGTGACTCAGGTGAGTAATGTGTCCCATGGGCCTCTTGTTTAGCCTTGTTTTTTCCAGGCATGACCTGTGAAAGTTTTTTTTTTTGCCTCTTTTAATTTTTATTCTCTCTGATAAGTACTGATACATGTCAGTGCTTTTTATTTAGAAGCCTGCCCTGGTAGAGGGAATCTGCCGCTTGACCAGCAGCACCATCCAGGTCAGCCGCTTGACCAGCAGCACTGTCCGGGGGTACCCCCCGCACCTTGAGGCCACTCTCACAGATGTGTTCTGCCATACCATTCTTAACTCTGGTGAACTCAGTCCTTGTGGTGTGATGTGATGGAAGGTTTGCCTTATATATATCCCAGAACTACAGCAGTGGTCAACTGTACTCTCAACAACTAATTAAGTGACCATGTTTTAAACACACTTTATTCTTTGTCAACACTTTGATTATTTGACACTTTGAGGTAACAGTCTCATGAAAAGAGTACATAGATTGTGTTGCCAGCTGGAAGAACACCTCACCAACCACCACCGACACACTTCCCCCAATTACACAACCTTCCCCTCAACCACACAACACCCTCCCAACAACTACACATCACCCTCCCCCCAACTCAGCCACACACAACACCAACTACAAAATCCTCCCAACAACTACACAACATTCCCCTCAACCACACAACACCCTCCCAACAACTAAAGGTCCCCCTCCCCCCAACTCAATCACACAACACCCTCCCAACAATTACACATCACCCTCCCCTTAGCTACAAACCACCCTCCCCAAATCTACAAAACACTTTCCCCCAACAACACAACACCCTCCCTCTCAATCACACAAAACCTCCCAACAACTACACCTCACCCTCATTCAACCACACAACACCCTCTGAACAACTACACATCACTCTTCCCTCAACTACAAAATCCTCCCAACAACTACACAACACTCCCCCCTCAAAAGCACAACACCATCCCAACAACTACACATCACCCTCCCCTCAACTACGAAACACCCTCTCCCCAACTACAAAACACCCACCCCTTCATTACAAAACACCTTCCCCTCAGCTACACAACACTCTCCCTCAACCATACAACACCCTCCCCTAACTATACAACACCCTCCCACCAACTACATAACACCCTCCCATCAAATACACAACACTCTCCCCCAAGTACACAACACTCCCCTCAAGTACATAAAACCTCCGTTCAACTACACAACTACACAACACCCTCCCCCAATTACACAACAATCTCCAAATAATACAAACACCCTCTCTTCAACTACAAAACACCCCTCCAACCACATAACATCCTTTCCCAACTACATAACTCCCTCCCCCAACTACACAACCCTCTCCTCCCATCTACGCAATACCCTCCCATCAACTACACAACACACTCACCCCGAACTATACAAAACCCTCCCCCGAGTACACAACACCCTTCCTTCAACTACACAACATTCTTCCCCAACTACACAACACTCTCTCAGAACTACAAAACATGCTCTCTTCAACTATACACCCCTCAAACCACATAACACCCTTCTCCAACTACACAACACCCTTCCTCCAACTATACAACACCCTCCCCCAACTACACATCAGTCTTTCCCTTAAATACACACCTCCCCAACTACACACACCCTCCCTCAAACTACACAACACTCCCCCAACCACACGTCACAGTCCACCAACTACACAACACCTTCCCTTCAACTACACAACACCCTCCTCCCCCCGAACTACACAACACATTCCCATCAACTACAAAATGCCCTCCCCCTCACACCAGCCTACCATCAACTACACAACACCCCTCCAACCACATAACACCTTTCCCCAACTACACAACACCCTCCCACAACTACACAATACCCTCTCCCAACTACACATCAGCCTTTCCCCCATCTATACAACACCTCCCCCCAACTACACAACACTTCCCCCAACTACTCAATACTTTCCCCCAACAACAGCCTCCCCACAAACTACACACCTCCCCAACTATACAACACCCTCTCTCAACAACACATCACAGTCCATGTGCATGTATAAGTCCACCAGCTGGCAACCTCTTTGACTTGTGTCAGCCTCATTTACATTCTCAATTTTGGGCATAACTTATTGCTGGATTTTTAGGCTATATGAATAAACTCAGGTGACCTATTGCAATTGGTCTGCATCTGTCATTGTCCGTCATGCTTTAACAATTGAACCTTTTTAACTTCTTGATAACTACCATTCCAATTCTTTTCAGATTTGGTATGCAACATTACTGGAACAAGGCAAACATAGATTTTAAATTTCAAGATTCTTGCATCCCTGGGGCCTTAGGGGTGGGGCACAGACTGTCAAAAATTGACCAATTTTCAAATGTCTTCTCTACAACTACACATGTGTAAGAAAAACTAAATAATATTGATGTAGGGTAGGGAGGCTTCTACCAAAACTGTAAATTTCATGATCCCTGAAGTTCTGACTCCAGAGTGGGTCCAACCTTAGTGCAAAGTATTTATGTACAAAATATTTAGATAACATCTTTAGTGCTGTTGATACTAAATTGATTGATTACATATTGTTTCACGCCCCGCTCTAGAATTTTTCACACATATGGAAATGTCACTATTGCTGGTGAAGGGCTGCAAAATTTAGGCCTATGCTCGGTGCTTATGGTCTTTGAGCAGGGAGGGATCTTTATCGTGCCACACCTGCTGTGACCTTGGTTTTTGCGGTTTCATCCGAAGGACCGCCCCATTTAGTCGCCTCTTACGACAAGCTAGGGGTACTGAGGACCTATTCTAACAACCCAGATCCTCATGGGGATATTTAGAAAGAACAGGTAGTCCTTTACAAAAATTGTAAATTTAATGATCCCAGGAGTAGGGGTGTTGGTGTTTAGTGTGACCAAAATGGTCAGTTATTAAATGTGTGAACAGTAGAACAATTTTAACTTTTTCTTGATAAATACTCATTAATTTCTTTTAAAATTTGGTTTGAAGCATTTTTTGGACAAGGGGGACATAAATTACAAATTTTAGGACTCCTGCACCTCTATGGCCTTAGGGGTATTGCAAAAACTATCAAAAATTGATGAATGGTCAAAAATCTCCTCTACAACCACACATGTGCAAGTAGAACTAAATGTATAGTAATGTAAGGCAGGAAGGCTTAGAAAACTAAGCAGGGAAAGATTTACCAAAATTGTGAATTTTGCAACCTTGGGGTTTTGAGTCTAGGACGGGTCCAAATGAGTCATATCGTGTTAATGTTACATATATTATGTCAAGTCTTTCATCAGTATAAGCATTTTCAGGATAAGTTTGGATAATTCCAAATGTAACCTTGAACAAAGAATCAAGGTCATGCATCTAAGATCTCTATATTACCAGGTTATGAATAGATTCTACACAGTAATTTAATGGATTAACTTTTTTGTAGACAGTTTTATTGATACATCCTAGATATTGTTGTAGAAATCAGCTGAAGAAGTCACCGTGAAGTGAGTGGAAGTACAAGACTGTTCAAATTTTCCCCGAGCCTGGAAAACACAAGTCAGTCAAGTGGACTTCAGCCTTTAGTGGATGAATGTCCTGACCTTTTGACCAAACACCAACATTGTAGGGGGGCAGTGTGAGTCAATTCTTTCATTTTCATAGATGCTGTTTGTTCCACAAAATTGCTACCCAGCAAAAAATGCAATGAACCAGAACAGAATTTGAATTCAGGATCCCAGAATGTCTAATCAGGTGCTCTATCAACTGAACAATCTGGAATCCATCTAGCCACCAAGGTTAATTGCTAATTCTTGAAGATAATTTGTTAATCAGAAATATAAAAATAAAATTTATAAAATAAAAATCACAGCATTCCTGTAAATATAAACAAAGCATATAAGTACAGAATTACTGGTAAATATTGTTACAGTAGTTAGGGCTATATGCACTGTGGATATCAGTCTGGATAGCTCAGTGGTTAGAACACCTGACTAGTAATACAGGGGTCTCAGATTCATTTCCTGGTCCAGCAATAAATTTTCTCCTTTCCTACTACAGGGAGGAATGTAGTGGTATGGTCTATATGGACCATGGATATTGGTCTGGATAGCTCAGTGGTTAGAGAACCTGATCAGTAATGCAGGGTCCTGGATTTAATTCCCAGTGTAGCCATCAATTTTCTGCTTCCTATTACATTTACATATACAGTCAAACCTCGTTATCTCAAACTTGATGGACCGAGAAAAACTTTGAGATGTCCAAAAGTTTGAGATACTAAGTTAAGATACATAAGAACGTGAACATGAGACTCCCATATGTCCACAGCATTCAACGTTAGAGTTACTGAAGTGTATCTGAATATGTATATATAGTAAACTGTTAATGGAATTTTTGGGTCACCTATTGTGTTTGTCTTCGTCCGTCGTGGTGTGTCATCCATTAATAATTTTATATTGATCTTTAACATCGGGGTTGGGTAACCCTAACCCTAACCTTTTGAAAGGTACAAGATCAAATGTAACAATTTTTGTTGTGAAGCATCTCTAGGGTAAGAGGATTAGAAATTGTGAAATTATGACCTTATCACCCTTGGGGCCTTCGGTCAAATATGCTAAAAAGGCTATATTTTCAAGATTGTTCTTCTCTAATCCCACAAATGTGGGAGAAAAACTAGATGAATGGTTATGATGTCCATGAAGCCCTCTATCAAGTTGTGAAATTCATTGACCCTTTGTCAGGAGATCAGACCCTAAGGTGTGACAAATATGGCCATATAGTGAAAATGCATTTTAAATCTTAGAAAATCTTCTCTATTTCCATATATATTTAAGAAAAACTCTATGCATGATTATGATGTCCATGAAGCTCTCGGCCTAAATTGTGAAATTCATGGCTCCTGGGCCAGGGATTCAGGCCCTAGGGCTGGGCCAATATATATAGTAAAACTAAATGCATGATTATGATATCCATGAAGCTTTTGACCTAAATTATGAAATTGTGGTTCCTGTTTTGGGCCCTTGTGTAAGGCTAATATGACCACATAATGAAAAGATATAAAAATAATTATGGAGTGTTATATGATTATATGCTTCAAATTTCCAGTTTTCCTTCTTTTGTAATCGAATGGGAATTGTATGTATTTCGAAAGATCATAAGCATATGCACAGAAGAGTCCATATTGAGGCTTATATTGAAATATGAGACTCCCTGTGTGGGCTGTGTGTGGGCTATGATACTCAGGTGACTGTGAAGGCCCATAGGCCTCTTGTTTAAGATATACAGACAATTCTTGACAATTCAGTATTGATATGATTACACTTTGTCTATATTGCTGTTGTAGGACACTCCGACTGTCTATGTTGTGACAGTAAACAGAAGACAGTGACCTTGGATCTGAAGATCTGTGATCAAGTGTGGATGTTTGGGGGTCACTCTATGTTGCTGTGTTACAAATCTAAGTAAGTACTCAGTAATAAGGTAAGACTGTACTGTAAATCATGTTTATCTACATACATACATTGACACATACTACAGATATTGGAGGATATAATTAACAAAGTAATGTTTAATAAGTACTCAGTAATAATGTTAGATTGTACTCTGTATCATGTTTATATGTACACTGTTAAATGATACAGATAATAAATATAATAATTCACAAACAAAATATTGTACAATTACTAGATCATCACAAACTAACAAGTATACATGTAAGTACTCAGTAGTAGATGTACTATCATTCAAAGCTACACAGAAAATGTAAAATCTTAATCAGTACATCAAAATATTTGACTCCCCTTCATTATATTGATTAATATGTGTTCAAAACATTGTATATAGATAAATAACTAGTACCACAGTTAAATTAGTCCACAAAAGACTGTACAGATAAATAATTAGTAACACAGTCAAATTAGTCCACAAAAGATTGTACAGATAAATAACTAGTAACACAGTCAAATTAGTCCACAAAAGATTGTATAGATAAATAATTAGTAACACAGTCAAATTAGTCCACAAAAGATTGTACAGATAAATAACTAGTAACACAGTCAAATTAGTCCACAAAACATTGTACAGATAAATAACTAGTAACACAGTCAAATTAGTCCACAAAAGATTGTACAGATAAATAACTAGTAACACAGTCAAATTAGTCCACAAAAGATTGTATAGATAAATAATTAGTAACACAGTCAAATTAGTCCACAAAAGATTGTACAGATAAATAACTAGTAACACAGTCAAATTAGTCCACAAAAAATTGTATAGATAAATAACTAGTAACACAGTCAAATTAGTCCACAAAACATTGTATAGATAAATATCCAGTAACACAGTCAAATTTGTCCACAAAAGATTGTACAGATAAATAACTAGTAACACAGTCAAATTAGTCCACAAAAGATTGAATAGATAAATAACTAGTAACACAGTCAAATTTGTCCACAAAAGACTGTATAGATAAATAACTAGTAACACAGTCAAATTAGTCCACAAAAGATTGTATAGATAAATAACCAGTAACACAGTCAAATTAGTCCACAAAAGATTGTATAGATAAATAACTAGTAACACAGTCAAATTAGTCCACAAAAGATTGTACAGATAAATAACTAGTACCACAGTCAAATTAGTCCACAAAACATTGTACAGATAAATAACTAGTAACACAGTCAAATTAGTCCACAAAACATTGTACAGATAAATAACTAGTAACACAGTCAAATTAGTCCACAAAAGATTGTATAGATAAATAACTAGTAACACAGTCAAATTAGTCCACAAAAGATTGTATACAGATAAATAACTAGTAACACAGTCAAATTAGTCCACAAAAGATTGTACAGATAAATAATTAGTAACACAGTCTTATTAGTGATTAGTATACTAAGATTAACAAAGTTCAACTAAATGTAAGATATAAACAGTATTCACTCAAACACAGGACTGTAATTAACACAGAACTGTAATTAACACAGAACTGTAATTAACACAAAACTGTAGTTAACATAGCTGTAATTAACACAGAACTGTAGTTAATGTAGCTGTAATTAACACATCACTGTAAATTACACTGTCTTTAGATAGGTAATTAACACTGTGTAGATGTGTAATTAACACTGTGTTTATAGATACTGAATTTTCTTCACTGTTTTATCACCATTAGCCACAAAGAGGTTGTCTCTGATGTCCACACATAAACCCCATGGACGCCGTAAACCACAGCCATCAATGTAATGGAGGAACTGTCCGTCCTGATCTAGGATGTGGATACAGTCATTGTCACAGTCTGCTGTCAGGATGTGACTCTGGCTGTCTGTAGTGATGCCGCGTGGATAAAATGATGACTCGGTATTAGAGGGATGACCCGTGTATCTAAATCGGAGTTTTCCTGACGGATTGACCACCACTACTGCTCTAGCTCCACAGTCAGCCACACAGATATCCAGGTTCCTGTTCTCACTGATGTATTTAGTGTTATAACCAGATGAATAGAGAGGACGACGCTGACCATCAAACTGAATGCTTTGTGTCTCTGTGGAGCCAGAGTAACGCACGACTTTGGATTGTTTGTAATCATCACTGTTCATGGTAACCAGGAGATCACCAGAGGCGGTACAGCAGACATAGCGAGGTCTCCACCCCTGTAGTGTGATCACGGTCTGTGTCTGTTTATTCTTCACTATGTTTACAGTGTTATTATCAGTATAAATAAGATCTCCGTCCCGTGTCACTGCTATGTCCCATGGTGCGTTCCCTGACTTGGTTTGTATTGATGTCAGTCGTTCACTCTGGAGGTTGAGGAGCTCCATGATTTTGTTATTCCCGCGTGTCCAGACTTGTTCTTCACTGAGACAGCTAACACTCTTTGGTCTATACTCAGTGTTTATGGTGGCGGTGAGGCGCGGTTTATCAAGCAGTGGTTTGACTGGAGGAGACGATACAGCTTCTGCTGACTTCATTGTGTCGCCATGTTCTTTTGTAATGGATAATGGTGACACAGAACCAATCATTTTATTGAGATGATCTTGGTTTATTTTCTGAGGAGAAAAACTCGGTAATGTAACTCGGACTTTTGGCGGTAGTGTTCTAAATTCGGAATTCCTAGATTTGTAAGTGGAGGTTAAGGAGACGTCATTGGAGTCCAGTATTTTCTTCAGATCCTGAATTATCTGTCTGAGTTCTGTCATTCTGTTTGTAATTTCATCTGTATTTTTATTTAGAGCGGCCAGGTGTTTGTTTTTCATCTCCGCGATGTCAGATTTTCGTTGGTTGACAATGGCGGTGATCTGTCGGTGTAAGATTTCTCCTTGTTGGTCGGCATTTATAATCAGTTTCCCGTAATTCGTTTCCAACTCGGCTTTCTCAGTTCGGACATCGGACGCCATTTCCTCATATCGGGGATAAATCCTGGTCTCGAGTTCCTCCAAATCTTTTTGTAAATTTTCTGTTTTAAATCCTATTTTTTCCAGAATATCCGACATATCGTGACCTTTGTGTTTACCTGAGGTGACGCAGGTAATACAGACAGGAATGTCACATTTTTCACAATAAATTTCACAATGTTTTTCGGCGTGCTTCAGACATTTTGGATACTTAGGGGTAGACTTTATATATTTGACATAGGGCACGACATTGTGATCTTTAGAGGAATCTGAGAGATGTTTACCGACACAGTTAACACAGAGACTTATATTACAAAGTTTACAGTGACTCTGTAGGGGGACGGTTTCACAGGAGTCACACAGTAGGATGTCCTGGGCACTGCGCCGGGGGTGCATTTCTGATGTCGGGGTCGCACGAGAAGTTCACTGTCAATTGAAAAAGGAATTTTAATTAAAAACAATGGAAAAGTTAGATATAAAAACGACTTTCATTAATTTAATATTGAAAATGGAATGATATGTACCAAACGTCGGTATACGAAATCAGAATTATATGAAATTATTATCCAGGTGTGCACATTTACATTGTATCGCAATGATCACATGAGATATCAATGTTAATGGCGCTGCAGAGTCAGAATTGATATATATCTTTTTGTCTCACCTGAAAATCCAACATGGCCTCCCTGTTGATTCAATATCTGGGCGGCGTGTCGGCCTGTATACACTATCTACGTGTTATCTCTTGTTTAAATAGTTTTAAAGTTTGTTTTGACCTAGTTCATGTCGGGTAGCTATGTCAACATTTGACGTCAGACTTTAATTTTAATATACAGGATGCAAGCAAGCAAGCAAGCACACACACACACACACTGTATATATAAATTGTTTGATTACACCCCTTGTATATTGAAATTCAATCCCGTATACAAAGACGGCAACATCAATTTTGAAAAAAGTGGGGGGGGGGGGGGTGTATCTCATTTAGAGAATTGAGTTCGTGTAACACCACAAATTTTTCAGTTTGTGGAAAGTGCTGTTTAGCTATAGGAAAACTTACCCGGTAAGGAATTGTAGAGGCATGTTTTATAGCATGTGTCGAATGAAATTTCCCATTGAAGTATACCCATGAGATGAATTCGTTACGCGCCCTTTGGTGAGAATGGTATGAAGTATGTTACTCAATTCTGGTTTAGTAATACCTAACTTTTTTTCTGTTGTAGATTGAGTTGAGTGGAACCTCCAGATAACTATGTACACTCACACGTGTTTGGTTGAATTTCTGGGACAGGGTTGAAATAGGCAGTGTCTGCTGCCTAATCCCGTTCATTTATTTGTGAATAAAATATTGTTTAAAATTAAATTAAATTTCTCGTATTCTCTTTAAAGCGAGCTTATAGTGTATTGCACGTCTGAGTTTTATTTCATGAATATTTCGGGTTTTATTGAACGAATTGGAAGATAAATTAGAATACCTTGTTTATTCAGTCGATTGAATGAGGAAAAATGATATGGAGATTTCTATATAATCAGAGAAAGCAACAAACCTCTGAAGCCATAGCACTGTGTACGTCACGACTTGACTCGAAAAATATAAGAATTTGGGAAGTGTTTGATAAATAGAACATAAATTATATACAAAATATGACCATTCAGTGAACATAAACTGGACGTGTTTTGTATTCATTTAGTGAAAACGGTGTTTGTTGTGTGTAAAAATATGAGTTAATAACCTTTTTTTAAAAAAAAAAAAAAGGGTGGGGGTGTCACAGTGTCATTTTTCACGGACTGTAACACTGTAAACTTTGTCTTTCGTCGATTGACCAGTCACGTGATTTGAATCCATGAACCAGAGAAGACGTCGACAAAACTTTTGTGGAGATTGAAAAATTGTACAAATCATCGCCCAAAAAGAACTTTTAAATTCTATTCCAAGAACAACAGGAGCTTGGTTTGTTTTATTTGCGAATACAGAAGGAAAGATCTAATTTTTTTTTTTAGAGCAACAATGTCGAGATTAGTCATATTAGTAGGCAAGCATCGATTTAAATTTGTTCAAATTATCCCCCCCCCCCCCGGGTAATTTTAATGGCATTATAATGGGGGATAGAATTATTCTCTTTAGAGGCGCGCCCAGGAATTCCTTAATTTCGCTTTCTAGAGTATAAATGTAAGGTCACCTGTCCCACTTCTCTAACGAGATCGCAGGAGGATATAAAGAAAAGTGTTTGGCTCGCCTTATCAGAAATCTCGAGTCATCATTCTGATCACCTGTTGTGAGTTTGTAAACTTCATATTTTCATCTTCTCCAGGATCACTGGATCATTTTCGATGAAACTTGGCACAAATCATCCTTCGATCAAGAAAGGATACAAGTTTGCTCAAACGAAGGATTATGCTCTCTTCGTTTATTTATTTCAAGGCTAAGACCAGTGTTAAAAATTGCAGACTGATTAAAAATAAACCTCCAGATTATTGATTTTGGAACAGGTGTAGTCAATTTATGATAAATATTTATTTTATAAATTCAGTGGCCAACATTTTTGCAGTGACCCCCCCCCCCCCCCCCCCCCCCCTTTACAACAGAAGTGGTGGGAGTGGGCGCTCATCATTGCGGTCCTAAGCTCGCATGAATAGTATTAACAAGACATGTTTTCATCAATTGTCGCCCGGTAAAATTAAAGTTTCAACTTTTTGGTCACAGGAATAGTCGGTGAAGTAACGAGGCACATCGCTCACCTGATTCACCGTGGTCCTGCTCTTCAGTATTTTTAAAAGTTTTTTTTTTTTTTATTTCCATGAACAATTTTGACCTCATATTGTGGCTCCAACGTGGTCTGAAGGGTCATGACATAATTGGACTTGAAATTACACAACGTGGGAATGCTTCCATACTATTATGACTGGCGTGGCCTTGTACTGGAGAAGGATTTCCTGTATTCATGCATTATGTTAAAGAGCTGGGTACGGTAAGCATCAAAATCGGCCCTGTCTTCAAATTTCATCAAATGAAATATGTAAGGCGTCCACAACCTGCTGCTGTCATAATACATTAATTTCCCCTGTATCTCGTGTGGTTTTGTTTCGAGAGTAAGTTAACCATAGTATTATCTTGCAAGTAACATCGTGACATCAACGTTTATTGAGAATATCTTGCAAAAGTATTACGTGCAGGGATTTAATGATTAACATAAATATCTCTACCTTCTCAATTAAATGGATTAGAGTATTTCCAGTCCAACATATATGAAAGAAATTGATAAAATAAGGGAAATTTTTATCTGCTTTTTTAATAACTGGAATTAAGAACTAAAGCGCTATTTAGTAAAACACAGCAATAATGATTTAATCGTGCGTGTATTTACTCCAACTGAGGCTACGATCCCTTCCTCAAAAATACATTAAGATAAAGTTTTGAAGAAACAACTGAATTTTTTGACCATATATTTTATACATAAAGCAATTTACATGATTACTGATTGATTATGTATTGTTTAAAGTCCCACTCGAGAATTTTTCACTCATATGGAGATGTCACCATTGCCGGTGAAGGGCTGCAAAATTTGGAGCTATGTTCGGCACTTATGGCCTTTTGGGCAGGGAGGGATCTTTTTTATGCCACACCTGCTGTGACACGGGGCCTCGTATTTTGCAGTCTCATCCGAAGGACCGCCCCATTTGGTCGCCTCTTGTACTGAAGATCTATTCTAACAACCCGTATACTGTAGTTGTCAATTGTCGCCCGGTAAAATGGGGGACTGGCGTAGGTCCTCATTTGTTTGTCGGAGGCCTAGTGCGACAGATGGGGGACTGGCGGGGGACCTCATTTGTTTGTCGGAGGCCTAGTGCGACAGATGGGGGACTGGCGGGGGACCTCATTTGTTTGTCGGAGGCCTAGTGCGACAGATGGGGGACTGGCGGGGGACCTCATTTGTTTGTCGGAGGCCTAGTGCGACAGATGGGGGACTGACGGAGGACCTCATTTATATGTCGGAGGCCTAGTGCGACAGATGGGGGACCTCATTTGTTTGTCGGAGGCCTAGTGCGACAGATGGGGGACTGGCGGTGGACCTCATTTGTTTGTCGGAGGCCTAGTGCGACAGATGGGGGACTGGCGGAGGACCTCATTTGTTTGTCGGAGGCCTTGTGCGACAGATGGGGGACTGACGGAGGTCCTCATTTGTTTGTCGGAAGCTCGTAGTTTTGGCGAGTATCCACCGCGGTTGTCGATCTTACTGGAAATGTCTGTTTGCTTTCTACGTAACAATTATAAATATACAGTTAGATAAGAGACTGTCTTCTTCCTCTGCTAACAGTGAAAAGTGTGTCCCCAAAATGCCCACGTTATTCTTTAGTACGATGCAGGTAGTTTTGTCAGGCATTTACAGTCAACAGAGATAAACTGGGCCATCTATTGACGTTTTATTCTGAAAAACAACTCGACCCAATCTGATAAAGATAACGTTTGTGTGGAATCACATGAAGGGTTTAAATTTACTACGATAACTGTTCAGGATTATTGAAATGTAGGTAACAATGTGGCAAATGCCGAGGCTATTCGTGAGGCAGTCGTGCTAATTGCGGATTTTATCCGCACGACGGTCGTGTCGATAACTGAAATGTTCCTTCCGAGAAAATTTGAAAACCATAAACCAGAGCTTGGAATGTTAGGCTAGTAAATATGACGTAATTTTACAATATTTTTACATGATCAGTGAACGTCGGAAATAATTCGGAGCATTGCAGGTTGTTGTGGGCTTTTTTCTTTTGGGAGGAGGGGGGGGGGGGGGGGGTGTGATTTTGTTTTTGCCATTTTTTTTGGGGGGGGGGGGTTGTTTTTTTTGTTTGTTTTTTTTGTTTTTTTGTTTTTTTTGCTTTTTGTTTTTTGTTTGTTGAAAATGCAGTCTGATTCCCCTTCTTCTTGTAAAGACAAGAGGGTGGTTTTAGTCAGACTGCTAAAAATGGATTGACCAACACTGGGGCATTTTGAGGGGGTAGCACCACCTAGACTGACTGATTTATTATTACTTGCTAAAAAGTGTCTAGCTTTTATATATCTACATATTATAACTTTGAAATTTGAACTGGTCATTTGTCAAAATTGAAATTAGAGATTTATACTAGATAATTGTATAAACATCTCATTTGAATCTTTTCTTTAAAAGTGTCAGACGCATATAAAATTAATAATAATACAAATTAAATCTATATTGAACTCGTGGACAAGTGGAAGAAAATTGGGATCGGAAAAAGAATTCTTGCGGATAAGAGTTCTAATTACTGCACGACCGTCGTGCGAGGAGTGAAAATTATCAACACTAAAGCTACGGTCGCGTCGATAGCCACTTCCTTCTTTTGTTTCAAAATTGGTTGTATTCATTCAGCACCTATGTCCTTAATGGGTTGATTTTTATTTCATTCCCAGATGTCCATTGGAGTGAGAAGTGACGTTTCTGAATCATGTTAGTATTGTATACGTTATCTAAGAATTATCTGTTTGCGTCCAAGGGGAAAAATTCAAATATAGTATTTTCATCCAAATAATTATAGTCCTCAAATTACAAGAGTTTGTATTCCGATATGATTAGATTAAAAAAGAAAAATAGCTCGGTTTTCTGATCAACATTGTACAAGCATCTATTACAGTATATAAATCCCTTGATTGTGTGTCATAGATACAACCCTATACCAAATATTACAAAAAGTATACATTCATGTATATAAAATAAGCGCAGATCTAGAAATTTTCCACAGGAGGTTTGAGCCACGGGGGTAAATTATAAAGATGCTACAACGTGCAGTTAATATGTTACAGATGCAAAGTTCTGCAGGGTGGGTGTATGTGCACGTGACGCGTGATAGGGGTAAGGAAAGGGAAGCTATAAATGCAGACGGTTTAATTAGGTGTCCTATCCCCCCCCCCCCCCCCCCCTTCCTTTTTTTTTTATCGCAATCAAAGCGCCGTCATGATTTAAGTATAAATGAATTATGATCAATCATCCAGAGTTGCTCATATCGGAAAGCGGTTAATCATATTTTGACTCGGTATATTATTGCTGACTATGGCCTTTTTTCATTCATTTTTTTTATAATGTTGTATAAACGAGGACCGCAGACCTTACTTTGTAGGAGTAAATAATAATAATAATAAAATGTGACGTTTCTTTCAATGAAGTTCTCTTTACAAGATGTTATTGGTACACGATACGGTGTGATCTGTGAGGAACTTGACTCTTTATATTCAGAAAAATAGCCATCATTTCTTGGCATAGAAACAGCAATCTATATACTTCTCCAATCGAGAGAATTTTTCTTCAACTTATAAATAGAATGTTTATGAAAACAGATATATACAATATATGCACAGATCAAGATGAATGTGCCTTTCCTAGCGAAATTGTGTGTGTGTGTGTGTGTGTGATATAGCATGTTGATACAGTGTGTGTGTGTGTGTGATGTAGCATGTTGATACAGTGTGTGTGTGTGTGTGTGTGTGTGTGTGTGTGTGTGTGTGTGTGTGTGTGTGTGTGTGTGTGTGATGTAGCATGTTGATACAGTGTGTGTGTGTGTGTGATGTAGCATGTTGATACAGTGTGTGTGTGTGTGTGTGTGTGTGTGTGTGTGTGTGTGTGTGTGTGTGTGTGATATAGCATGTTGATACAGTGTGTGTGTGTGTGTGTGTGTGTGTGTGTGTGTGTGTGTGATGTAGCATGTTGATACAGTGTGTGTGTGTGTGTGTGTGTGTGTGTGTGTGTGTGTGTGTGTGTGTGTGTGTGTGTGATGTAGCATGTTGATACAGTGTGTGTTTGTGTGTGTGTGTGTGTGTGATGTAGCATGTTGATACAGTGTGTGTGTGTGTGTGTGATGTAGCATGTTGATACAGTGTGTGTGTGTGTGTGTGTGTGTGTGTGTGTGTGTGTGTGTGTGTGTGTGTGTGTGTGTGTGTGTGTGTGTGATGTAGCATGTTGATACAGTGTGTGTGTGTGTGTGTGTGTGTGTGTGTGTGTGTGTGATGTAGCATGTTGATACAGTGTGTGTGTGTGTGTGTGTGTGTGTGTGTGTGTGTGTGTGTGTGTGTGTGTGTGTGTGTGTGTGTGTGTGTGATGTAGCATGTTGATACAGTGTGTGTGTGTGTGTGTGTGTGTGTGTGTGTGTGTGTGTGTGTGTAATAAGTAGTAATAGTAGGGTGTAGTCTGCGGGCACTGTACAGGCACCGCCACTCCTAGGGCCGTCTGAGGTCATCACTGAGGGCACCACTCCTAGGGCCGTCTGAAGACACCACTCCTAGGGCCGTCTACGGAGGTCACCACTCCTAGGGCCGTCTGAAGGCACCACTCCTAGGGCTGTCTGATGGCACCACTCCTAGGGCCGTCTGAAGGCACCACTCCTAGGGCCGTCTTAGGGCACCACTCCTAGGGCCGTCTGAGGGCACCACTCCTAGGGCCGTCTGATGGCACCAATCCTAGGGCCGTCTAAGGAGGTCACCACTCCTAGGGCTGTCTGAGAGCACCACTCCTAGGGCCGTCTGAGGAGGTCACCCATCTTATTAAAGCCGTCTGGGGATATCCTACCCTTAATATTTCGTAATCAATCTTGGTTTTTCCATTAAGGATTGTAGTTAGAGGCTGTACTCTAATTATTTTACTGATGTAGCTTCCAATATACATCTAATAAAATCATTCAAAGGAAGGCATGGTTAAATAATATTTCAAAGATACTGTTCATGGTATGAGGGCCTTATAAAAGTTTATCACATTATCGTAACGATATATATATAAATGATTTTTTTTATAGTTGTAGCAAGCATTCTTAAAATCACCTCAACTATAGATCTATCGTCCTCGTAAACATGAAGTCTTCAAAAGAAAAGAATCGCAATGATGGGATTCGTACTTTTGTTAACAAGTGTGTGAGTGTTTGCGAGTGGGGATGTTTTTTTTTTTTTAATTATTTTAAAGAATTTGTTATCGCAAATATTTAATATTTTTTAAAAGAATTTATTATCGAGAAGGATTGTTCTTTCAATCACACGTCACGTGACCGACCGATTAACATGAAATGTGGTTCATAATGTAGGTCACGAGAATCACTGATTATCTTCCATTGTAATATTGGTTTGGTACGACCATATCTTTTATTGTCTTAAAACACATTTGGGATGGAACACAAGATCTTAATAGTTAGATAATCCGGTCCCTTCACATAAAAACAAAAACTTTACATGAACCGAAATGGACACTAGAAACACTGACCGCGTCACATTTAGGCAATGATAGAAATTTTATAAAATGTAATTTAACATACCAGTTCAAATAATGCCACAACACACAATGTATTCATGAATGATAAAGCTGTGTTGTTTCCAAAGGTGGAAATAAATGAGCGGAAAGTGGGGGAATGAGTGTGTCAAATTACAAGAGCTGAGAAATCCTTTCGAATATAGAGGGGGTGCAGTAAATAGAGAAAAGCAGATATAATTGTACGTTTGATCAGTTTTTAAAGGGATCAACTACAATAGGTGTTTCTATGCTAATGTTTTAGGATTATTCATCACGTGAGGGCACTACGAGTTCTGTAGTTTTTAGGCTTGCGTCATGCCCCAGGTTTATCCCCCCCCCCCCTTTTATTCTTTTAAAAATCTCAATATTAGATATCCTATACATTGCGCTATCTGAATAAAGTGTTTTGTACTTCCACACCTGTGTACAATTAAATTGACATGGCACGACTAGATCTATTTAGTCATTGACAAAAATCACCGAAGTGTGTTTTTAAAAGTTAAGTTTAGTCATAGCTTAGAATATAACCTATTCATAAATTTTTCAATTATGGTATTGAAATTATTGTACATATCATTTTGAATGTCATTAATTAAAGATAAATAGTAATCGATAATGCATAAATGAAAGTATTTCAGTCATTTAATCAATGATTAGAAATAATAGGAAAAGGTTGTGTACGGTGAGAATAATTCTGATAGTAATGATTGTACCAATGCGTGTTCTGCAGGTGATTTTCAGAAAAGAAAAACATTTACTACGAAATTGATTTTGATTTTCTTTTATGGTGATAATTGTGTTGCTTTTTTTAAATCGCAAAATGTGATTTGGCGTGCTGTTGTGTTGTACACAGCTGTGTTGCTTGATACTCTATAGATTGAAGAATATTTTTTTCTTTAAAGTCTTACTATTTTTCTGGGTGAAGAGAATTTATTTAAAACAAATCCGTTATCCACAAAATCTCGGAGTTATAAAAATATTAAATTATATTTTTTAGGGCAAAAAGTTAGTAATCAATAGTTTCTCAGGTAAAAAAAAAATTCAAAGGCTAGGAATTTTTAATGACTTACCTTAAAAGTTTCCTTTTGTATGTTGTCTCTATTTCTGTTTCTATAGACTGATTAATGAGATTTTCATTCATCATAAAAAACAAATAATTTTTCACTATTAAGTTTATTTTTCATAAAATGGACATCTATTAGTGTGCATTCAATTTTTATTTTTTATTAAAATTATCCTTACATTTTTTTAAAACCCCGTAAGACAAAAGATGTGACTTATTTACAGTACATAATGCACAAATAAAGATAAGGGGGAAAGCATTCAGTCTGTGCATTACGAATAGATGAAGCTGCATCTGAGGGACAACTGATTTTGTTTGTTTGATTATCATCTTAGATGGTCAATGTCTCTGTTGGTGGACTATTAGCCCCCGGAGGTATTCACAACCCCAGTCTCATCTCGTGCTTCAGTAATAGTGTGAAAATTCGAATATATAAATTTTAATCTGATAAATTTCAGGAATTTATTGCTAAATTAAAGGATTATCTTCCTCGGGCATAGCACTAATTCTTGTCCGGATTTTGCCTTCAATACTTTGCACTTTTCGGATCCGTGCTCGCACAGGTCTTTTGCACGTAATTCGGAATTCCAACGTTTTTGGTCTGAGCATCAAGGAAGAGACATTATTGAGGAAAAAAGTGGACAAATTTCTGGTCAAAACGGAATGCATAGAACAGTGACGTTTTAGGGTGCGCATGCGCATTTCGATGTTTTTGTCGAGGAAATTCGAAAGAGCGGACAATATGAAGTAACACGATTGCACGAGGAGGTAATCACCAAACAATATGACTATAATGTAGTTACATACATATTGAATATATTGCAGATGAATTTGGTGATTACAGACCCGGGTTTGGTAATCAAACCAGGACCATAATTTCACGTTATATTCATTTTACATGACTGGAAGTTGCTACAAAGATAGGCCTAGAACATATGTGTTTTTAAGAAGAAAGCACTACAATACTGTTGATATTATGATACTATAGTACATTGGTATTTTCTAAAACAGAAATTACTGTTTATCTAACACTGCAACACTCTCATAACCCTGAACAATTTCTGTCACATAAAACAGATAACATTTTGAACTACAATATTGTAAGTATCCTGAAAAATTTCTGTTACATAGAACAGATACATGTTACACTACAATATAGTAATTATATTATAATATGATACTGTAAGTATCTGGAACAATTTCTGCCGTATAGAACAGATACATTTTAACTACAATACTCTAAGTATCCTGGACAATTTCCATCACATAGAACATATACATGTTACACTACAATATTTTAAGTATCCTGGACAATTTCTATCACATAGGACAGATAAATGTTATACTACAATACTGTTAATATCGTGGACAATTTTTGTCACATAGGACAGATACATATTACACTACAATATTGTAGGTATCCTGGACAATTTCTGTTGCATAAAACAGATACATGCTATACTATGATGTTATAAATAGGCTGGAAAAGTTTTGTTACATAGAACAGATGCATGTTATAGTACGATGCTGTAACTATTATGGACAATGTCTGTCACATAGAACAGATATATGTTATATTACAATACTGTAAGTTTCCTGGATAATTTATGTCACATGGAACAGATACACATTATACTATGATACAATAAGTATCCGTCACATAGAACAGATACATGTTATATTACAATACTGTAAGTTTCCTGGATAATTTATATCACACAGAACAGATACACAATATACTATGATACAATAAGTATCTGTCAGGTAAAAGTTACACTGCAATACTGTAAGTATCTTAGATAATTTCTGTCACATGGAACAGGTACATGTTACAATACAATATTGTAAGTATCCTGGACAATTTCTGTCACATAGACCCTATCAGAATAGATCCTCAGCACCCCTAGCTTGTGTTAAGAGGCGACTAAATGGTGTGGTCCTTCAGATGAGACTGCAAAAAACGAGGTCCCGTGTCGCAGCAAATGTGGCACGTTAAAGATCCCTCTCTGCTCAAAGGCCATAAGCGCCGAGCATAGGCCTAAATTTTGCAGCCCTTCACCAGTAATGGTGATGTATCCATATGAGTGAAAAATTCTTGAGTGGGACATAAAACAATATATAATCAATCAATCAATCTGTCACATAGAACAGATACATGTTATAGTACAATATTGCTACAGTAGCCTGGAAAATTTCTCTATCACACAGAACTGATACATATTCCACTATGATACTGTAGTTATTGTGGACAATTTCTCTCACATAGAAAAGATACATGTTATAATACAATACTATTAGTATTATCAACAATTTCTGTCACATAGAATAGATATATGTTACATGAAAATATTGGAAATGTCCTGGACAATTTCTGTCACAGAACAGATGCAAGTAAAACGAAGTTATTGTAAGTATCCTGGACAATTTCTGTCACACAAAACAGATACATGCTATATTATGATCTTATAAATAGGCTGGATAATTTCTGTCACATAGAAGAGATACATGTTATAATACCAAACTGTTAGTATTGTGGACATTTTCTTTCACATAGAACAGATACACATTACAGGTATCACACCGGTAATTGTCCAATCAAAATGAACTTAGTCAATTGTAGTTCCGTATATTTAAAAGAATAATTTTTTTAATGCGTGATTTTTCTCATTTCCCCTTCTTCTTTTCTCTTATATTTTGTACCCCTGATTAGGAAATTTTGTGTAATTTGTAGAAATAATCAGTTGTTTACAGTGGAACTATTTGATGTTGGTAGCTGAGGCTTCTTTCCGAGGAGCACTCGGTCTGTTTACACACATGTGAAAAACACGTGGATTTGAGGGTAATCTTCTTTGCGGGTAAAATTATTTCGAAAATGCCGTGTAGGGTGTCTTTTTTCTGGTGTCAGCAGACGAGAGAGGTAACATAGAACATGTCCAAGTGCGTTATTTGGCATCAATTTTGTAAACTGATTTTTAATGATTTTTTCCCCTCTATAGTAATATATAGTGAAAATAATTACCGGTGTGATACCTTGAAGGAAGTCGTGAAATTCACAATTTCCCATTTTTCTTGGCCCTTTCCCTTGTCATCATCTCAAAATCAGTACTGGATATCAAAAGACGAGATTTGAGAAACAAAACAGTGTTTTATTAGGTCATTCAAAAACATTACGCAATACACAATGCGAAATTTCAATCATATCCAAATACGTTTTAACAAGGTATTTTTTGCCGTAAACAGCTAGAAAATCGTTGATATTTGTAAATACGCCTATTTACATAGCATACACTGGCCTTTTTAACACTTAACACATTCCAAAAGACCTATCAACATTTCATATTACTTTTATAATACGAATATTGTACAATACTCCCACCCCCTCCTCCTGCCTTACACAAGCGTTAAATGGACTTTCCTTGACCTTCATTAGTATTATACGGAACTCTATGACTTCTTGGTTCAAAATCCCTATGGTAAATTGACACAATTCAGCGATTTTGTGTTTCTGCGTTGAGGTTAGAAATTTTATTATATATTCAATTTTATGTCTTAGAGAGGAAATCAGATAATTTTATTGTAAATGCTCGTCAAGGTCACTCGTATGAACACCAAAATGTCTCCCTGACACAGAAGATTTTAAATAATTCGTTGTTAGGGCCTGGAACGCGAAGTTATTATCTCTGACACGGTTTACGACAGTCCCCTCTGTAGTAGAATATCACAGCTCTGACGGCGTAGTACATGATTCTGTTGACGGCTTCTAAAGCGTTGACAAAACTTTGGTGTTCTGTCCTGCATATTAATTTTGTTACTAGCTATTCTTACCGTATTGAGCATTTTGAGCATTGTAATACAACGTCACTATTCTTAACGCCCTTGTTCTTTGGTCAACATCTTCTTGAGAACCAAAGTTTAGGAAATATTTTAGTTTAGGTTTCTTGTAATGAACAGTTAGATGGATAATTTCTATATGATTTGTGTATATGTTTTAAAAGGTCATACTACCCAGCCAGACTTGAGCCGTATTTATTTGTTTTAACCAGTATATAGTCTTCTTTTATGCGTTACCCCTGCTTTGACGAACGGAGAAATACGCACCACCCCTGGTAGATTAGGTGACCATTATCGTCAACACTAATCACCCGTGAGTATTAACTCGGTTTATTCTGTTAAGTGTAATAAACGGGCTCTGCTAGGATACCAAATTGACCAGATGCAGATTCCATTATAGTACCGAAAATTGAAACTTTTCATAAAATCAAAGCTCTCATTCATATAAACTTTGTTATAATTAGCAATGTAAAATTTTTGGTAAATTACTTAAGGATTAATAACTGATTGAAATAACAAATCTCATCATTCTTCTTTCTAATGAAACCGTATTTATGGAAATATCTGGATTTTTGACAAAGTTATTTCAATTTAAAAAGTTCTACACGTGGTTCATATTTCACTGATAAAACAGGCAGAAATCACAGTACTCCCAAGGGGAAGTAAATCACCAGTTACGTCAGTATTCTTGCTCTGATCGGTTTCTGCATGGGACATCTTATTGATGAATGTCTCGGGCACCTGCTGTGCAAATTTGAGATTTTTTGATGATTATTTAGTTCCCTTCAAGGAAGTCGTGAAATTCACAATTTCCCATTTTTCTTGGCCCTTTCCCTTGTCATCATCTCAAAATCAGTACTGGATATCAAAAGACGAGATTTGAGAAACAAAACAGTGTTTTATTAGGTCATTCAAAAACATTACGCAATACACAATGCGAAATTTCAATCATATCCAAATACGTTTTAACAAGGTATTTTTTGCCGTAAACAGCTAGAAAATCGTTGATATTTGTAAATACGCCTATTTACATAGCATACACTGGCCTTTTTAACACTTAACACATTCCAAAAGACCTATCAACATTTCATATTACTTTTATAATACGAATATTGTACAATACTCCCACCCCCTCCTCCTGCCTTACACAAGCGTTAAATGGACTTTCCTTGACCTTCATTAGTATTATACGGAACTCTATGACTTCTTGGTTCAAAATCCCTATGGTAAATTGACACAATTCAGCGATTTTGTGTTTCTGCGTTGAGGTTAGAAATTTTATTATATATTCAATTTTATGTCTTAGAGAGGAAATCAGATAATTTTATTGTAAATGCTCGTCAAGGTCACTCGTATGAACACCAAAATGTCTCCCTGACACAGAAGATTTTAAATAATTCGTTGTTAGGGCCTGGAACGCGAAGTTATTATCTCTGACACGGTTTACGACAGTCCCCTCTGTAGTAGAATATCACAGCTCTGACGGCGTAGTACATGATTCTGTTGACGGCTTCTAAAGCGTTGACAAAACTTTGGTGTTCTGTCCTGCATATTAATTTTGTTACTAGCTATTCTTACCGTATTGAGCATTTTGAGCATTGTAATACAACGTCACTATTCTTAACGCCCTTGTTCTTTGGTCAACATCTTCTTGAGAACCAAAGTTTAGGAAATATTTTAGTTTAGGTTTCTTGTAATGAACAGTTAGATGGATAATTTCTATATGATTTGTGTATATGTTTTAAAAGGTCATACTACCCAGCCAGACTTGAGCCGTATTTATTTGTTTTAACCAGTATATAGTCTTCTTTTATGCGTTACCCCTGCTTTGACGAACGGAGAAATACGCACCACCCCTGGTAGATTAGGTGACCATTATCGTCAACACTAATCACCCGTGAGTATTAACTCGGTTTATTCTGTTAAGTGTAATAAACGGGCTCTGCTAGGATACCAAATTGACCAGATGCAGATTCCATTATAGTACCGAAAATTGAAACTTTTCATAAAATCAAAGCTCTCATTCATATAAACTTTGTTATAATTAGCAATGTAAAATTTTTGGTAAATTACTTAAGGATTAATAACTGATTGAAATAACAAATCTCATCATTCTTCTTTCTAATGAAACCGTATTTATGGAAATATCTGGATTTTTGACAAAGTTATTTCAATTTAAAAAGTTCTACACGTGGTTCATATTTCACTGATAAAACAGGCAGAAATCACAGTACTCCCAAGGGGAAGTAAATCACCAGTTACGTCAGTATTCTTGCTCTGATCGGTTTCTGCATGGGACATCTTATTGATGAATGTCTCGGGCACCTGCTGTGCAAATTTGAGATTTTTTGATGATTATTTAGTTCCCTTCAAGGAAGTCGTGAAATTCACAATTTCCCATTTTTCTTGGCCCTTTCCCTTGTCATCATCTCAAAATCAGTACTGGATATCAAAAGACGAGATTTGAGAAACAAAACAGTGTTTTATTAGGTCATTCAAAAACATTACGCAATACACAATGCGAAATTTCAATCATATCCAAATACGTTTTAACAAGGTATTTTTTGCCGTAAACAGCTAGAAAATCGTTGATATTTGTAAATACGCCTATTTACATAGCATACACTGGCCTTTTTAACACTTAACACATTCCAAAAGACCTATCAACATTTCATATTACTTTTATAATACGAATATTGTACAATACTCCCACCCCCTCCTCCTGCCTTACACAAGCGTTAAATGGACTTTCCTTGACCTTCATTAGTATTATACGGAACTCTATGACTTCTTGGTTCAAAATCCCTATGGTAAATTGACACAATTCAGCGATTTTGTGTTTCTGCGTTGAGGTTAGAAATTTTATTATATATTCAATTTTATGTCTTAGAGAGGAAATCAGATAATTTTATTGTAAATGCTCGTCAAGGTCACTCGTATGAACACCAAAATGTCTCCCTGACACAGAAGATTTTAAATAATTCGTTGTTAGGGCCTGGAACGCGAAGTTATTATCTCTGACACGGTTTACGACAGTCCCCTCTGTAGTAGAATATCACAGCTCTGACGGCGTAGTACATGATTCTGTTGACGGCTTCTAAAGCGTTGACAAAACTTTGGTGTTCTGTCCTGCATATTAATTTTGTTACTAGCTATTCTTACCGTATTGAGCATTTTGAGCATTGTAATACAACGTCACTATTCTTAACGCCCTTGTTCTTTGGTCAACATCTTCTTGAGAACCAAAGTTTAGGAAATATTTTAGTTTAGGTTTCTTGTAATGAACAGTTAGATGGATAATTTCTATATGATTTGTGTATATGTTTTAAAAGGTCATACTACCCAGCCAGACTTGAGCCGTATTTATTTGTTTTAACCAGTATATAGTCTTCTTTTATGCGTTACCCCTGCTTTGACGAACGGAGAAATACGCACCACCCCTGGTAGATTAGGTGACCATTATCGTCAACACTAATCACCCGTGAGTATTAACTCGGTTTATTCTGTTAAGTGTAATAAACGGGCTCTGCTAGGATACCAAATTGACCAGATGCAGATTCCATTATAGTACCGAAAATTGAAACTTTTCATAAAATCAAAGCTCTCATTCATATAAACTTTGTTATAATTAGCAATGTAAAATTTTTGGTAAATTACTTAAGGATTAATAACTGATTGAAATAACAAATCTCATCATTCTTCTTTCTAATGAAACCGTATTTATGGAAATATCTGGATTTTTGACAAAGTTATTTCAATTTAAAAAGTTCTACACGTGGTTCATATTTCACTGATAAAACAGGCAGAAATCACAGTACTCCCAAGGGGAAGTAAATCACCAGTTACGTCAGTATTCTTGCTCTGATCGGTTTCTGCATGGGACATCTTATTGATGAATGTCTCGGGCACCTGCTGTGCAAATTTGAGATTTTTTGATGATTATTTAGTTCCCTTCAAGGTATCACACCGGTAATTGTCCAATCAAAATGAACTTAGTCAATTGTAGTTCCGTATATTTAAAAGAATAATTTTTTTAATGCGTGATTTTTCTCATTTCCCCTTCTTCTTTTCTCTTATATTTTGTACCCCTGATTAGGAAATTTTGTGTAATTTGTAGAAATAATCAGTTGTTTACAGTGGAACTATTTGATGTTGGTAGCTGAGGCTTCTTTCCGAGGAGCACTCGGTCTGTTTACACACATGTGAAAAACACGTGGATTTGAGGGTAATCTTCTTTGCGGGTAAAATTATTTCGAAAATGCCGTGTAGGGTGTCTTTTTTCTGGTGTCAGCAGACGAGAGAGGTAACATAGAACATGTCCAAGTGCGTTATTTGGCATCAATTTTGTAAACTGATTTTTAATGATTTTTTCCCCTCTATAGTAATATATAGTGAAAATAATTACCGGTGTGATACCTTGAAGGAAGTCGTGAAATTCACAATTTCCCATTTTTCTTGGCCCTTTCCCTTGTCATCATCTCAAAATCAGTACTGGATATCAAAAGACGAGATTTGAGAAACAAAACAGTGTTTTATTAGGTCATTCAAAAACATTACGCAATACACAATGCGAAATTTCAATCATATCCAAATACGTTTTAACAAGGTATTTTTTGCCGTAAACAGCTAGAAAATCGTTGATATTTGTAAATACGCCTATTTACATAGCATACACTGGCCTTTTTAACACTTAACACATTCCAAAAGACCTATCAACATTTCATATTACTTTTATAATACGAATATTGTACAATACTCCCACCCCCTCCTCCTGCCTTACACAAGCGTTAAATGGACTTTCCTTGACCTTCATTAGTATTATACGGAACTCTATGACTTCTTGGTTCAAAATCCCTATGGTAAATTGACACAATTCAGCGATTTTGTGTTTCTGCGTTGAGGTTAGAAATTTTATTATATATTCAATTTTATGTCTTAGAGAGGAAATCAGATAATTTTATTGTAAATGCTCGTCAAGGTCACTCGTATGAACACCAAAATGTCTCCCTGACACAGAAGATTTTAAATAATTCGTTGTTAGGGCCTGGAACGCGAAGTTATTATCTCTGACACGGTTTACGACAGTCCCCTCTGTAGTAGAATATCACAGCTCTGACGGCGTAGTACATGATTCTGTTGACGGCTTCTAAAGCGTTGACAAAACTTTGGTGTTCTGTCCTGCATATTAATTTTGTTACTAGCTATTCTTACCGTATTGAGCATTTTGAGCATTGTAATACAACGTCACTATTCTTAACGCCCTTGTTCTTTGGTCAACATCTTCTTGAGAACCAAAGTTTAGGAAATATTTTAGTTTAGGTTTCTTGTAATGAACAGTTAGATGGATAATTTCTATATGATTTGTGTATATGTTTTAAAAGGTCATACTACCCAGCCAGACTTGAGCCGTATTTATTTGTTTTAACCAGTATATAGTCTTCTTTTATGCGTTACCCCTGCTTTGACGAACGGAGAAATACGCACCACCCCTGGTAGATTAGGTGACCATTATCGTCAACACTAATCACCCGTGAGTATTAACTCGGTTTATTCTGTTAAGTGTAATAAACGGGCTCTGCTAGGATACCAAATTGACCAGATGCAGATTCCATTATAGTACCGAAAATTGAAACTTTTCATAAAATCAAAGCTCTCATTCATATAAACTTTGTTATAATTAGCAATGTAAAATTTTTGGTAAATTACTTAAGGATTAATAACTGATTGAAATAACAAATCTCATCATTCTTCTTTCTAATGAAACCGTATTTATGGAAATATCTGGATTTTTGACAAAGTTATTTCAATTTAAAAAGTTCTACACGTGGTTCATATTTCACTGATAAAACAGGCAGAAATCACAGTACTCCCAAGGGGAAGTAAATCACCAGTTACGTCAGTATTCTTGCTCTGATCGGTTTCTGCATGGGACATCTTATTGATGAATGTCTCGGGCACCTGCTGTGCAAATTTGAGATTTTTTGATGATTATTTAGTTCCCTTCAAGGTATCACACCGGTAATTGTCCAATCAAAATGAACTTAGTCAATTGTAGTTCCGTATATTTAAAAGAATAATTTTTTTAATGCGTGATTTTTCTCATTTCCCCTTCTTCTTTTCTCTTATATTTTGTACCCCTGATTAGGAAATTTTGTGTAATTTGTAGAAATAATCAGTTGTTTACAGTGGAACTATTTGATGTTGGTAGCTGAGGCTTCTTTCCGAGGAGCACTCGGTCTGTTTACACACATGTGAAAAACACGTGGATTTGAGGGTAATCTTCTTTGCGGGTAAAATTATTTCGAAAATGCCGTGTAGGGTGTCTTTTTTCTGGTGTCAGCAGACGAGAGAGGTAACATAGAACATGTCCAAGTGCGTTATTTGGCATCAATTTTGTAAACTGATTTTTAATGATTTTTTCCCCTCTATAGTAATATATAGTGAAAATAATTACCGGTGTGATACCTTGAAGGAAGTCGTGAAATTCACAATTTCCCATTTTTCTTGGCCCTTTCCCTTGTCATCATCTCAAAATCAGTACTGGATATCAAAAGACGAGATTTGAGAAACAAAACAGTGTTTTATTAGGTCATTCAAAAACATTACGCAATACACAATGCGAAATTTCAATCATATCCAAATACGTTTTAACAAGGTATTTTTTGCCGTAAACAGCTAGAAAATCGTTGATATTTGTAAATACGCCTATTTACATAGCATACACTGGCCTTTTTAACACTTAACACATTCCAAAAGACCTATCAACATTTCATATTACTTTTATAATACGAATATTGTACAATACTCCCACCCCCTCCTCCTGCCTTACACAAGCGTTAAATGGACTTTCCTTGACCTTCATTAGTATTATACGGAACTCTATGACTTCTTGGTTCAAAATCCCTATGGTAAATTGACACAATTCAGCGATTTTGTGTTTCTGCGTTGAGGTTAGAAATTTTATTATATATTCAATTTTATGTCTTAGAGAGGAAATCAGATAATTTTATTGTAAATGCTCGTCAAGGTCACTCGTATGAACACCAAAATGTCTCCCTGACACAGAAGATTTTAAATAATTCGTTGTTAGGGCCTGGAACGCGAAGTTATTATCTCTGACACGGTTTACGACAGTCCCCTCTGTAGTAGAATATCACAGCTCTGACGGCGTAGTACATGATTCTGTTGACGGCTTCTAAAGCGTTGACAAAACTTTGGTGTTCTGTCCTGCATATTAATTTTGTTACTAGCTATTCTTACCGTATTGAGCATTTTGAGCATTGTAATACAACGTCACTATTCTTAACGCCCTTGTTCTTTGGTCAACATCTTCTTGAGAACCAAAGTTTAGGAAATATTTTAGTTTAGGTTTCTTGTAATGAACAGTTAGATGGATAATTTCTATATGATTTGTGTATATGTTTTAAAAGGTCATACTACCCAGCCAGACTTGAGCCGTATTTATTTGTTTTAACCAGTATATAGTCTTCTTTTATGCGTTACCCCTGCTTTGACGAACGGAGAAATACGCACCACCCCTGGTAGATTAGGTGACCATTATCGTCAACACTAATCACCCGTGAGTATTAACTCGGTTTATTCTGTTAAGTGTAATAAACGGGCTCTGCTAGGATACCAAATTGACCAGATGCAGATTCCATTATAGTACCGAAAATTGAAACTTTTCATAAAATCAAAGCTCTCATTCATATAAACTTTGTTATAATTAGCAATGTAAAATTTTTGGTAAATTACTTAAGGATTAATAACTGATTGAAATAACAAATCTCATCATTCTTCTTTCTAATGAAACCGTATTTATGGAAATATCTGGATTTTTGACAAAGTTATTTCAATTTAAAAAGTTCTACACGTGGTTCATATTTCACTGATAAAACAGGCAGAAATCACAGTACTCCCAAGGGGAAGTAAATCACCAGTTACGTCAGTATTCTTGCTCTGATCGGTTTCTGCATGGGACATCTTATTGATGAATGTCTCGGGCACCTGCTGTGCAAATTTGAGATTTTTTGATGATTATTTAGTTCCCTTCAAGGAAGTCGTGAAATTCACAATTTCCCATTTTTCTTGGCCCTTTCCCTTGTCATCATCTCAAAATCAGTACTGGATATCAAAAGACGAGATTTGAGAAACAAAACAGTGTTTTATTAGGTCATTCAAAAACATTACGCAATACACAATGCGAAATTTCAATCATATCCAAATACGTTTTAACAAGGTATTTTTTGCCGTAAACAGCTAGAAAATCGTTGATATTTGTAAATACGCCAATTTACATAGCATACACTGGCCTTTTTAACACTTAACACATTCCAAAAGACCTATCAACATTTCATATTACTTTTATAATACGAATATTGTACAATACTCCCACCCCCTCCTCCTGCCTTACACAAGCGTTAAATGGACTTTCCTTGACCTTCATTAGTATTATACGGAACTCTATGACTTCTTGGTTCAAAATCCCTATGGTAAATTGACACAATTCAGCGATTTTGTGTTTCTGCGTTGAGGTTAGAAATTTTATTATATATTCAATTTTATGTCTTAGAGAGGAAATCAGATAATTTTATTGTAAATGCTCGTCAAGGTCACTCGTATGAACACCAAAATGTCTCCCTGACACAGAAGATTTTAAATAATTCGTTGTTAGGGCCTGGAACGCGAAGTTATTATCTCTGACACGGTTTACGACAGTCCCCTCTGTAGTAGAATATCACAGCTCTGACGGCGTAGTACATGATTCTGTTGACGGCTTCTAAAGCGTTGACAAAACTTTGGTGTTCTGTCCTGCATATTAATTTTGTTACTAGCTATTCTTACCGTATTGAGCATTTTGAGCATTGTAATACAACGTCACTATTCTTAACGCCCTTGTTCTTTGGTCAACATCTTCTTGAGAACCAAAGTTTAGGAAATATTTTAGTTTAGGTTTCTTGTAATGAACAGTTAGATGGATAATTTCTATATGATTTGTGTATATGTTTTAAAAGGTCATACTACCCAGCCAGACTTGAGCCGTATTTATTTGTTTTAACCAGTATATAGTCTTCTTTTATGCGTTACCCCTGCTTTGACGAACGGAGAAATACGCACCACCCCTGGTAGATTAGGTGACCATTATCGTCAACACTAATCACCCGTGAGTATTAACTCGGTTTATTCTGTTAAGTGTAATAAACGGGCTCTGCTAGGATACCAAATTGACCAGATGCAGATTCCATTATAGTACCGAAAATTGAAACTTTTCATAAAATCAAAGCTCTCATTCATATAAACTTTGTTATAATTAGCAATGTAAAATTTTTGGTAAATTACTTAACGATTAATAACTGATTGAAATAACAAATCTCATCATTCTTCTTTCTAATGAAACCGTATTTATGGAAATATCTGGATTTTTGACAAAGTTATTTCAATTTAAAAAGTTCTACACGTGGTTCATATTTCACTGATAAAACAGGCAGAAATCACAGTACTCCCAAGGGGAAGTAAATCACCAGTTACGTCAGTATTCTTGCTCTGATCGGTTTCTGCATGGGACATCTTATTGATGAATGTCTCGGGCACCTGCTGTGCAAATTTGAGATTTTTTGATGATTATTTAGTTCCCTTCAAGGTATCACACCGGTAATTGTCCAATCAAAATGAACTTAGTCAATTGTAGTTCCGTATATTTAAAAGAATAATTTTTTTAATGCGTGATTTTTCTCATTTCCCCTTCTTCTTTTCTCTTATATTTTGTACCCCTGATTAGGAAATTTTGTGTAATTTGTAGAAATAATCAGTTGTTTACAGTGGAACTATTTGATGTTGGTAGCTGAGGCTTCTTTCCGAGGAGCACTCGGTCTGTTTACACACATGTGAAAAACACGTGGATTTGAGGGTAATCTTCTTTGCGGGTAAAATTATTTCGAAAATGCCGTGTAGGGTGTCTTTTTTCTGGTGTCAGCAGACGAGAGAGGTAACATAGAACATGTCCAAGTGCGTTATTTGGCATCAATTTTGTAAACTGATTTTTAATGATTTTTTCCCCTCTATAGTAATATATAGTGAAAATAATTACCGGTGTGATACCTTGAAGGAAGTCGTGAAATTCACAATTTCCCATTTTTCTTGGCCCTTTCCCTTGTCATCATCTCAAAATCAGTACTGGATATCAAAAGACGAGATTTGAGAAACAAAACAGTGTTTTATTAGGTCATTCAAAAACATTACGCAATACACAATGCGAAATTTCAATCATATCCAAATACGTTTTAACAAGGTATTTTTTGCCGTAAACAGCTAGAAAATCGTTGATATTTGTAAATACGCCTATTTACATAGCATACACTGGCCTTTTTAACACTTAACACATTCCAAAAGACCTATCAACATTTCATATTACTTTTATAATACGAATATTGTACAATACTCCCACCCCCTCCTCCTGCCTTACACAAGCGTTAAATGGACTTTCCTTGACCTTCATTAGTATTATACGGAACTCTATGACTTCTTGGTTCAAAATCCCTATGGTAAATTGACACAATTCAGCGATTTTGTGTTTCTGCGTTGAGGTTAGAAATTTTATTATATATTCAATTTTATGTCTTAGAGAGGAAATCAGATAATTTTATTGTAAATGCTCGTCAAGGTCACTCGTATGAACACCAAAATGTCTCCCTGACACAGAAGATTTTAAATAATTCGTTGTTAGGGCCTGGAACGCGAAGTTATTATCTCTGACACGGTTTACGACAGTCCCCTCTGTAGTAGAATATCACAGCTCTGACGGCGTAGTACATGATTCTGTTGACGGCTTCTAAAGCGTTGACAAAACTTTGGTGTTCTGTCCTGCATATTAATTTTGTTACTAGCTATTCTTACCGTATTGAGCATTTTGAGCATTGTAATACAACGTCACTATTCTTAACGCCCTTGTTCTTTGGTCAACATCTTCTTGAGAACCAAAGTTTAGGAAATATTTTAGTTTAGGTTTCTTGTAATGAACAGTTAGATGGATAATTTCTATATGATTTGTGTATATGTTTTAAAAGGTCATACTACCCAGCCAGACTTGAGCCGTATTTATTTGTTTTAACCAGTATATAGTCTTCTTTTATGCGTTACCCCTGCTTTGACGAACGGAGAAATACGCACCACCCCTGGTAGATTAGGTGACCATTATCGTCAACACTAATCACCCGTGAGTATTAACTCGGTTTATTCTGTTAAGTGTAATAAACGGGCTCTGCTAGGATACCAAATTGACCAGATGCAGATTCCATTATAGTACCGAAAATTGAAACTTTTCATAAAATCAAAGCTCTCATTCATATAAACTTTGTTATAATTAGCAATGTAAAATTTTTGGTAAATTACTTAAGGATTAATAACTGATTGAAATAACAAATCTCATCATTCTTCTTTCTAATGAAACCGTATTTATGGAAATATCTGGATTTTTGACAAAGTTATTTCAATTTAAAAAGTTCTACACGTGGTTCATATTTCACTGATAAAACAGGCAGAAATCACAGTACTCCCAAGGGGAAGTAAATCACCAGTTACGTCAGTATTCTTGCTCTGATCGGTTTCTGCATGGGACATCTTATTGATGAATGTCTCGGGCACCTGCTGTGCAAATTTGAGATTTTTTGATGATTATTTAGTTCCCTTCAAGGTATCACACCGGTAATTGTCCAATCAAAATGAACTTAGTCAATTGTAGTTCCGTATATTTAAAAGAATAATTTTTTTAATGCGTGATTTTTCTCATTTCCCCTTCTTCTTTTCTCTTATATTTTGTACCCCTGATTAGGAAATTTTGTGTAATTTGTAGAAATAATCAGTTGTTTACAGTGGAACTATTTGATGTTGGTAGCTGAGGCTTCTTTCCGAGGAGCACTCGGTCTGTTTACACACATGTGAAAAACACGTGGATTTGAGGGTAATCTTCTTTGCGGGTAAAATTATTTCGAAAATGCCGTGTAGGGTGTCTTTTTTCTGGTGTCAGCAGACGAGAGAGGTAACATAGAACATGTCCAAGTGCGTTATTTGGCATCAATTTTGTAAACTGATTTTTAATGATTTTTTCCCCTCTATAGTAATATATAGTGAAAATAATTACCGGTGTGATACCTTGAAGGAAGTCGTGAAATTCACAATTTCCCATTTTTCTTGGCCCTTTCCCTTGTCATCATCTCAAAATCAGTACTGGATATCAAAAGACGAGATTTGAGAAACAAAACAGTGTTTTATTAGGTCATTCAAAAACATTACGCAATACACAATGCGAAATTTCAATCATATCCAAATACGTTTTAACAAGGTATTTTTTGCCGTAAACAGCTAGAAAATCGTTGATATTTGTAAATACGCCTATTTACATAGCATACACTGGCCTTTTTAACACTTAACACATTCCAAAAGACCTATCAACATTTCATATTACTTTTATAATACGAATATTGTACAATACTCCCACCCCCTCCTCCTGCCTTACACAAGCGTTAAATGGACTTTCCTTGACCTTCATTAGTATTATACGGAACTCTATGACTTCTTGGTTCAAAATCCCTATGGTAAATTGACACAATTCAGCGATTTTGTGTTTCTGCGTTGAGGTTAGAAATTTTATTATATATTCAATTTTATGTCTTAGAGAGGAAATCAGATAATTTTATTGTAAATGCTCGTCAAGGTCACTCGTATGAACACCAAAATGTCTCCCTGACACAGAAGATTTTAAATAATTCGTTGTTAGGGCCTGGAACGCGAAGTTATTATCTCTGACACGGTTTACGACAGTCCCCTCTGTAGTAGAATATCACAGCTCTGACGGCGTAGTACATGATTCTGTTGACGGCTTCTAAAGCGTTGACAAAACTTTGGTGTTCTGTCCTGCATATTAATTTTGTTACTAGCTATTCTTACCGTATTGAGCATTTTGAGCATTGTAATACAACGTCACTATTCTTAACGCCCTTGTTCTTTGGTCAACATCTTCTTGAGAACCAAAGTTTAGGAAATATTTTAGTTTAGGTTTCTTGTAATGAACAGTTAGATGGATAATTTCTATATGATTTGTGTATATGTTTTAAAAGGTCATACTACCCAGCCAGACTTGAGCCGTATTTATTTGTTTTAACCAGTATATAGTCTTCTTTTATGCGTTACCCCTGCTTTGACGAACGGAGAAATACGCACCACCCCTGGTAGATTAGGTGACCATTATCGTCAACACTAATCACCCGTGAGTATTAACTCGGTTTATTCTGTTAAGTGTAATAAACGGGCTCTGCTAGGATACCAAATTGACCAGATGCAGATTCCATTATAGTACCGAAAATTGAAACTTTTCATAAAATCAAAGCTCTCATTCATATAAACTTTGTTATAATTAGCAATGTAAAATTTTTGGTAAATTACTTAAGGATTAATAACTGATTGAAATAACAAATCTCATCATTCTTCTTTCTAATGAAACCGTATTTATGGAAATATCTGGATTTTTGACAAAGTTATTTCAATTTAAAAAGTTCTACACGTGGTTCATATTTCACTGATAAAACAGGCAGAAATCACAGTACTCCCAAGGGGAAGTAAATCACCAGTTACGTCAGTATTCTTGCTCTGATCGGTTTCTGCATGGGACATCTTATTGATGAATGTCTCGGGCACCTGCTGTGCAAATTTGAGATTTTTTGATGATTATTTAGTTCCCTTCAAGGTATCACACCGGTAATTGTCCAATCAAAATGAACTTAGTCAATTGTAGTTCCGTATATTTAAAAGAATAATTTTTTTAATGCGTGATTTTTCTCATTTCCCCTTCTTCTTTTCTCTTATATTTTGTACCCCTGATTAGGAAATTTTGTGTAATTTGTAGAAATAATCAGTTGTTTACAGTGGAACTATTTGATGTTGGTAGCTGAGGCTTCTTTCCGAGGAGCACTCGGTCTGTTTACACACATGTGAAAAACACGTGGATTTGAGGGTAATCTTCTTTGCGGGTAAAATTATTTCGAAAATGCCGTGTAGGGTGTCTTTTTTCTGGTGTCAGCAGACGAGAGAGGTAACATAGAACATGTCCAAGTGCGTTATTTGGCATCAATTTTGTAAACTGATTTTTAATGATTTTTTCCCCTCTATAGTAATATATAGTGAAAATAATTACCGGTGTGATACCTACATCACAATACTGTAAGTATTGTGGACAATTTCTGTCAACATAGAACAGATACATGTCATAATAAATATTGTTAGTATTGTGGATAATTTCTGTCACATAGAACAGATACATTTTAGTACAATATTACTCCAGTAGCCTGGACTATTTCTGTCACACAGAACAGATGCATGTTCAACTTCAATACTGTTAGTATCCTGGACAATTTCTGTCACATAGAACAGATACTTGTTACACTACAATATTGCAAATAGCCTTAACAGTTTCTGTCACACAGAACAGATACGTGTTACATTACAATACTGTAAGTATCCTGGACAATTTCTATCACATAGATCTATTGACTTAAAGTGTCCGTGAAGCAGGTGACAAAGTGCTTCTCTAAATATACAGTAGTTTCCATAATAAAAAAACGTAAAAACCCAAGTCTGAGCACCGAGTGTTGTTTAATGAGCGAGTTATTGCACGAAATATAAAAATATTGCGAATTCACACCTTTACGATATAATGAAAATAGCCTCAACCGGATGTGACGTCATCTTACATCAGGCGCCATTCTCGATGCAATATTAGCTTGTTGAATCATCGGAAATGGCTAGTAAAAGTAAGGGACGGATGTGTGTTGTGGCAGGCTGCAGTAACAGACAAGCAGACGGAGTTTCAGTGCATATTTTCCCGAAAGACCAGCATCAGCGAGCAGCCTGGATTCGCTTTGTGAAGCTAACAAGGGCACACTGGACTGGACCATCGCAGTACACAGTGATTTGCAGTGACCATTTTAATGAGGATTGCTACGAGGCCCGATTGTCGTTGATGAAAGACTTCGGCATTCCAATAAACAAATGACGAACGAAAGAAGAAGTGGATAAAACCAGGTACAACCACCTGTTAAATTATCAGGATCTTAATAACTTTTTTCAACATGGTATGAAGCATCTTTGTGAGAAGGGAACATAAGCTAAAATGTAGAGTACTTCACTTACAACTGGCGATGATTAATCACTATACATGTACATGTATATTAACATTTGGTTTTATGCAACCATGGCATAATCGGCAGGGCTCGAACTTCCGATCTTGGACTATATGCTACTGTTGCAGAAACCAGACAGCGAAGGTTTTGATCAAAGTCGGCAACATTAATTCAAATGAATAATGTATGCCCCTTCCTGAATTTTTAAACATTAATTTTATTTGCAGTACTTGTATTAATTCATACATTTATGTCCTAAAGTTTTCACAGACTTGGGCCAATTTGGCCGATATCTTATCAACATTTAGGCCCTCTGTCTCATAAACTTGCATTCCAATCTGAATCACTTAGAGTTGACAGGCGCATATCATCAGATCGCATGAGACACGAAGCTCTTCTGATCAAGTTGCTGTAGTAATGATATATACCCCCTTGCGTATTCTTCAATTTAAATTTGATAGGTAAATGAAGGTATTTCAAATGATCCAAAACACAAAACATAGTGAAATCTTTTGTGTACACCATCACGTTTGTGTTGCATTGTGACATCATCAGTTTCAGAGAGTAGTAACCAAAGTGGTGATCCAGAAAATCAGATTACATTATGTGAATTCAACAGTATCAACACACAGAACATTCGTGGGTGTATGAAAAAAATTGTTATCGGTCTCCATGCAGAATTATCGTTCCGTTTCTCTCATGCACCCCTGCAATATATATATATATATATATTTTAAGGTTATTGGTTGCTGCCCTCCATTATAATGAAAATGCTTGAAGGGTTCAGGCTACCAAAAAGGAGGGGGACATGCAGTATAAAATAAGCTTTCCAAAATTTAAGCATGGAGAATACAGTGTGCGAAAGCAAACTGTAGATTCAACGTATGGTATGTACAATAATCCTTCTCTCAACTAGTGTATATGCCTAAATCAAATTTATAGGGGAAATAATAAATAAATAAAAACTAGTATAACAAATTTTCAAATTTTATTGATATGGAAACCAAAATACAATATAAAGCATCCTAGATGTAAAATATTTATTGTCAATTTTATTTCAGGGTATGTCACTTCTTTGATGACGGAGACCTTCGCGTCGATGGAAGTTTTAGTGAAGACTACAGCACCCCGTAAACCACAACCTGTCTTGCATTCCAATCTGAATCACTGGGATCACTTCGAGTTGACAGGCGCATATCATCAGATCGCATGAGACATCTCTCCATACTGTGACCGATACTGGTAGTATGCGGTCTCCAGGACAAAGACGTCTAAACAAACGGTCCGGAATCCAGGATGACTTGTGATGTATGTTAAATCGTCACCGTACGACTCGATTTTCTCCATAATCCTTGGAATTTCTGAGCAGCATTTACTTTCTACGGCTGTGGGCATAGGGGTGCATGATCCACAATTGCACCTGAAATTGTGATTACAATATGCTACCACCATGTATTGCTACATCATTATTCATCTGTAATTTCTTTAAGACAATTATAACTGCAGTTCAAATTTCACATGACTTGATTTACATTGTTATTACAAGATTAACAGGTCCAGAAGAATCTATTTTGCAATATATAGCTTTCTTAGCTATTTAAAATGGCTTGATTTAACTAATTCTAATGTAGTGAATTCCTAAAGGCATAAAAATTGAATTTCATCTTGAGCAAGTTCAGTGAACATATTTCATCCTTGAGTTCAAGAACACATTGTATACATACAAGATGTATTTTGAACTGACCGAATAAAATTTAATCAAATTATAAGATCTATGAAGACAAGATTTTAAATAAAGCAGTAATGACAGTTACAGATTTTAACCACTACTAACCTTCAGCCCAATGAATAAATACCCGTATTTTAGCCAACCTGCTTTCTTTTTCTACTTCAAAAAGCATTGTTTTGTTTTCGTTTTTTTGTTGTTTTTATTTTTTTTTTGGTATCAATTATTGAGAAATAAAGCCAACATGAACAGAACTCTAGTCACGAGTATCACTCTTCAAAATAAATAAATAGAAATTAAAAAAAAAGAATGGCCGTTTTCTAGCATGGGTATACTGGTGTCTCATAATATCGCGGTACTTAATTATTTTGTTTTAAAAGAGAATTCCAGGTTGTCATATAATAAAATTTTCGTATGTATTTCAACAATTAATTACAGTTTACACGTGTTACAAATAAAAGAAAGTGAAAGTCATACCAATCAGTATTTCCTAGACGGTGCTGATCGTCGGCCTCTTCCATAGATAGATCTGATTCGCTAGAATCAGTTGCTTCGGGTTCAAAGCGATATGGAATAATATTCCGCTGATGTTCCTCTTCGAAGGATGACATATATAAGTCAATATCGGACGAAGAACTGTGATCATCATTCTTGCTTACGGTCGCCATTTCAAAACAGATGTTACGTGACGTCACGCAAGGATTTTGCTATAAATACTTCAAACCGGAAGTAGCCTTGATTGGTTTTAAGCAGGTGCAAAAATAATGGCCAACTTTGAAAGGGAATAACTTCCGTATCGCCGCTAATTTGAATGTAAAATTGTGGGATAATGACTTTCATGTTAATCCACACTAATTAAACCAAACTTTGAGCTTGACTTCACGGGCACTTTAAGAGGACTGTTTTATAGCTGATAATGGATATTTCCATATTCCTACTTGTATTTCAACATTACAGTCTTTATTTTTGTATCATATACAGCAATGGCATTGTTCACATCATTGTTGAAACCGTAGTTATGTAACAGCCAGAAACACACATGTTGCAACACTGTAGCATGAGACCACAGTCATATAATGGCAAACACACATTCTTGTAAAATGAATTCAAACTTACATTGAAGTAATTGTCCACACCTGTTGTTTAAAAACATATCATGAACTTATAGGATAAAATAAAATATGTCGATAATGAATTTAAATTGTTCCTCCCCATGACTTTGCTATAAGCATGTTTTACTGTATCTGTATAATACAGAATAAAATGGTTAACAATTAGTGAGATAGATATTCATTTAATTGTGTAGTTTATTGACATTCCTTTAGCACGAATTGTGCTCCTTTGTTAGCTGTCCTATGTTCATATTCTTATGAAGCAGAAATCATTCAAAAGCTTCTACACGAGATGAAAAAATCTCTTGCTATGGCCTACAATTTGACATTTAGAAATATCGACAACATTTTGTCCATTAGCAATGATCATTTTCATTCATATGTCGATTCGATATATAGCAGTGAACTTCAATTTAAAGACACCACAGAATCTTCCACTTCTGCTTCGTACTTAGATATTTTACTGAAAATAGATGCAGGCGGCAAACTAACAACTCAACTTTATGACAAACAGGATGATTTCAATTCTCCATCGTCAACTTCCCTTATTTACGTGACAATATTCCATCATCACAAGCATATAAAAGTTTATATCTCCCAACTGATCCGATACGCAAGAAATTGTTCTGCATATGATCAGTTTTTAAATCGAAGAGGGCTGCTGATAAAGAAGCTGATGTTACAGGGGTTTGTACAGTGTCGTCTAAAGTCAGTATTTCGCAAATTTTATGGTCGTTATAACGATCTAGTTTGCCAGTACAACTTACCATTAAGTCAAATGCTGTCTGACGTGTTCCACACCAATTGTTAGGCCATTCTTGAAACACTGATTCAAAGTCCGGATTGCTCCGTTTACCTGATCAAGATACAGGGCTCACGGCGGGTGTGACCGGTCGACACGGGGTGCTTACTCCTCCTAGGCACCTGTTCCCATCTCTGGTATGGCCAGGGGTCCGTATTTGCCCATCTCTCTGATTTGTATTTTCTACAGAAATTACGAGATTGAATACTGTTAGTTATCTTGGGTTTTTCATTTTCATCTGTTTGAGATACATGTATTATTATGTGGTATATTTGCATTGTTTTTTCCCCCCCAGAAATGTTGGAAGGTGACAAAGATGGAGGAGAAGAAACTAAATGCATTCCAGTTCAGATGTTTGTAGAGGACCCTAGGATAAAGTGGAAGCAGATGGTGACAAACAGGAAAGTAGCAGACAGGGCGGACATGAATGCAAAAAGCAATTAACTGCAGAGACAGCAATGGGACTGGGTAGGACACGTACTGTGGAGGGAAGGCGATCATCATCTGTGAGATAGCATTAGTGTGGACACCAGAAGAGAAAAGGGTAAAAAAGAGACCCAAAACAACCTGGAGAAGGAGAGTAGCAGCAGAAAGAAGTGTGGGATGGAGAGGTCAAGGACGAGGTCAAAATAGTAGCAAGATACATATTAGCACATTAGTTTTATTGATGTATATCTTGTGACTATGAAATAAAATATGTTCAGAACAGAATGTGTATCTTGAAGTGTTGTAGCACTTTAATATCATTCATTGAATTACATGCATCACATACAGAAAAATATACGTTTTGTTTTCCCCCGTAAGTGTGTTGATGCTGTCAGTGGGTGAATTTAAGACTGGGTAAAACCATTTTCTCTCTTATCCTTCTTTTAATACTTCTGTGTCGGTGAGAATTTTAAATGGGTTAAAACCATTTGCAGTATTATTATGATTAATGTACTTTGTGATATCCTATTATTGTTATATTTTATCTATTTCAGGGCTGTACATTTGTACATTTTACAATACAATATTCTGCACTGTGGTATAAAATTCCCCGAAACCTAATACAGACGTTATTGTCATCAACAGCAAGTTTATAATGCCATGGAAAATGTTAATTTGTGACTTTTACAATGAACTTATTTAGCCTAAAATATCTTGCTATAAGGACTCTTGGTTAAATATTAAAAGTATTTTTTAATTTATTTCACCCAAGGAATTCTTTATAAACAAGCTTTACTTTATCATGATTACAATAGATTTGTGTGTGTTTCTTTTTATTAGACTTTCTCATTTTATTAAATTTCTTGCAAGTTGTATTGAAAAAATTAATGGTCTTTAAAAGCATTGATATAGTGAAAAGCAAAGATCCAACTGCAATTCAGGAATCGGTGACCTCAGTTATCAAGAGCAGAGGTCACGTGGTACCGCACTCCGTTGCACAAATAGCATCAGGACGTGTCCTTCATGCCATGTCCAGGTAGAACACCTGTAGCACAGTCGTTTTGTCCCACTCCATGCAGGTAGATGGACATCATAATTCCTTGGTGACATCACAGGCATTATCTCCCATGCAGTTTTTCCATGTGTCTTATAAAGCTGTCGCAGACACTAGTACTTGTGTGGTGCCAGTAGTAGTTTAGTGCACAAGCACCTGAAGTGTGGACAACATGTATAGATCTTACTTGCATACCCCTTTTCATGTCTATCCAATGAAAAAAAAATATAGCACCAATTCTAATTTCTCCAAAGTAGGTGATTTCCCCGCTGATCATCATAAATTATTCTCAATGGTCTGTTTTAATTTCTGTAAGCTTTGAAGATGAACTCTGGTGAGATACTAATATTCATAACGGTATGATCATACTGCACATAGTGTGGACCTAAGGGAAAACCCTTGTTGTGTCCAGAAAGTTGTTTTACTGGGTAATTACTGTCCCATTCCCATTCGATATCCTTATAAGATGCTATCTTATTCTTGAGCATAGTGAACCAGAGAGGGAACACGTGATTTTGATAAAGGTTATTTTCCGCATTTTATTCATTAGTTGCATTACATCTTAAAGTAAGATATATAAGATATATTGGCTAACCCCCCCCCCCCCCCCCCCACTCCAACTCCTTCTGCATTGCAGAACTGATGCAGCCATTGTCCCCCTCCCCTATTTATTTTTGGAGAACAATTTGTTTTGAGGTTTATATTTTTGTTTATTATTATTATTATTATTATTTTGGTCTCATTGTTTTCTTTTGATTGTCAAGAATCTTGGATAACTTCCCTCCCCCTTTCAAAAAAAAAAAAAAAAAAAAAAAATAAAAATAAAAACACAATGCTATCCGTTTGATACTCTGTACGATTGTTATGTACAACACAAGTTCAGTTAAAATTCTGAACATTTCCTTAGATATTGTAATAAAATAAAGATTCAAGATCTACCGTATGATAAGAAAAAATGATAGCCTATCCAAATAACGTGTAATTTCATTTCCAGCTGTACCTCAAAAAATTAATATAATGTAATTAAATATGTAAGGTATTTTATATTAAATAGAAATAACTGTATTATGAGCAATTGTTCGTAGTTTGATACGGTTTATCATTAATTATAATTATTCCGGAAATATATTGTTTATATGTGATGTTTCACTTCGATACGTATAATCTCGCGAGAATACCGCTTGTATTCATCTGCCCGTGTGCCACATTCGTATGGACAAAAGCAAATAAAATGCAAACCATTAATTAAAATTATATTTGTCTTCATAGGAATCTTTCTTCTATTAACTAGTTGCATTGACTTTACATCCTTCCAGGCACGTAAAATCGGGAATGGGAGGGGGGGGGGTGTTGCCTCTATGTTTTTTATGACAATCATTATGCATATATTTGAAAAGATTTTATGTTAGACTCACTCCACCTATTTTGATAATAGCCGTGGTTGAGTAAGAGAAGAATGTACATATACTATGGTTGCGAGCTTGAAAATTACAAATTCAATCCACGTAGCGACCAACCACCAACTATAGACATTGAAGTTGGAAGGGGGATCGAGACAGTTTTAATTGAAGACTCTAACACAGACAGACATACTTACCCCCCCCCCCCCCCCAACCATCACCACCATCCACACACGTACACGATTTAGGGTATTTAAGTTCAGACAAAAGCACTATAGTTGGTTATTATCTTATTTTTTCATGTCAAGAATTTTGGACAAGCCAGCCCTCTCATATTTTGAAACATATAAGTAATGCTAGCACGGGGGTCTGTAAAGTGCAAGCCGCAGCTGGTGTTGGTCATATTTCGTAATTAAATAATTTTTAAAACAAAACAAATCAAAAAAAAAACCAACCAAACAAACAAAAACAAAAACCCCCACCCCCCTTTATCAGGTTATCGTGACTGTCTGGGTGATACAATGGTCTATGTTTAACTTTTTATCCCATGTAAATTCGAAGGATTTTTCGCCGCGATAAAATTAATGGGTCAGCTAATCCAGGTATTTGGAATTAACAGGTCTTTGACTTTTAGAGCAATAGGTGTAAAATATATTGGGTCTGTGAATTAGCAGAATCGAGATCCTGTGTATCTTGCGTCGACTCACATCAAACACTTCTCTTAGTTTCAGATACCCCGGATTAAGTAACCTTAATTTAGTTCTAGTGTGACAAACACCCTCGGAATTGGCATGGAATATACAAGGTATACATAGATCATTGTATTAACCAGACACTCCCGATGAAAACGTTCCGGTGAAAATTTCTCTCATAGTATATACGTCTCGATCAGTTATAATTTATTCATGATTTATGTTTATAGCCATGTGAAGGTTTTGTTTCTGCATCTATTGATAAGTGTTATACAAATTAATTCCAATTTGTTAATCATCGACATTACTCCAATGTTTGTCTTGATAATTAGATGCATATTAAAATAATACAATTATTACTGTACCCTTGAACACTGTGTGTGTGTGTGTGTGTGTGTGTGTGTGTGTGTGTGTGTGTGTGTGTGTGTGTGTGTGAGAGAGAGAGAGAGAGAGAGAGAGAGAGAGAGAGAGAGAGAGAGAGAGAGAGAGAGAGAGAGAGCGAGCGCGAGCGCATATCGGTAATATTGAATATCCCTATTTCATGTAGATTACTTTCGGTGACTGAATATTAATTCACATTCAAAACACGAATTATTCATTATTACAGCGTATCAAATAGTTTTTAAGTTAAATTATTTGTGAAGAAAATAAGGAAGGGGTTTTAATTGAAAAATTTCAAAACCTGGTTTTCTCAGAAGCGTATCTAGTGTGGTATCGATATAATTGACTCAATAAGCTGAAAAACAATATGTATAGCATGAATATTTCGTTGGTTTTTTTTGGTGGTTTTTTTTTGCAATGTTTTTGAAAATTTTGTTTACGGTCCATTTTCACGCCTCCTACAAAAAAACCCCAAAAAAACCCCAATACAAACCATTGTAGCGTTCGGCGTATTGAGAAGCACAGACTCGGAGATATGCGTTCCACAATTAATTTATTTTATCCATAATTGATATCAATAAATCATGAATCATAAAACAATACTAAGATAAGCTTACCAAAATATGATGTGTCTAATACGTCCGAACTACAGTAAGTCTTGTTTACTATTTTAATTAACTGTCGTTACGTGTTAATGCCGACGCACGTTCAGCGTCGCGTAATTACGCTAAAAACTTGCGACGCTGCAGACAAATAATCATATGTAAAGAAGTAAAGAAAATACAAACATACATTCTTGTAAACAAATAATTAATAACTGTTTAATAAATTTTGATGTGTTTACACAACATCTAACAACCATTATACCCTTTATCAGCACGCACCTCTTGCTTACGGGAATAAAGCAACTCACAAACACCTCAGCACATACACCCACAGAACAAACCACAGTAAACAGTCACATTTCTCAGCACCAACAGAAGTTATCAGTAAAATAGTATCTCTATGAACAAATTATAACATCCGTGATGGTATCTCTATGAACAAATTATAACATCCGTGATAGAACCTCTATAGACAAATTATAACATCCGTGATAGTACCTCTATAGACAAATTATAGCATCCGTGATAGTACCTCTATAGACAAATTATAACATCCGTGATGGTATCTCTATGAACAAATTATAACATCCGTGATAGTACCTCTATAGACAAATTATAACATCCGTGATAGTACCTCTATAGACAAATTATAACATCCGTGATAGAACCTCTATAGACAAATTATAACATCCGTGAGAGAACCTCTATAGACAAATTATAGCATCCGTGATAGTACCTCTATAGACAAATTATAACATCCGTGATAATACCTCTATGAACAAATTATAACATCCGTGATGGAACCTCTATGAACAAATTACAACATCTGTGATGGAACCTCTTTGAACAAATTATAACATCTGTGATGGAACCTCTATGAACAAATTATAACATCCGTGATAGTACCTCTATAGACAAATTATAGCATCCGTGATAGTACCTCTATAGACAAATTATAACATCCGTGATAGAACCTCTATAGACAAATTATAACATCCGTGATAGTACCTCTATGAACAAATCATCACATCCGTGATAGTACCTCTATCGACAAATTACAACATCCGTGATGGTATCTCTATGAACAAATTATAACATCCATGATAGAACCTCTATAGACAAATTACAACATTCGTGATGGTACCTCTATGACAAATTATAACATCCGTGATAATACCTCTATAGACAAATTATAACATCCGTGATAGAACGTCTATGAACAAATTACAACATCCGTGATGGAACCTCTATGAACAAATTATAACATCCGTGATAGAACCTCTATGAACAAATTATAACATCCATGATAGTACCTCTATGAACAAATTATAACATCTGTGATAGAACCTCTATGAACAAATTATAACATTCGTGATAGTACCTCTGTAGACAAATTATAACATCCGTGATAGAACCTCTATGGACAAATTATAACATCCGTGATAGAACCTCTATGAACAAATTATAGCATCCGTGATAGTACCTCTATAGACAAATTATAACATCTGTGATAGAACCTCTATAGACAAATTATAGCATCCGTGATAGTACCTCTGTAGACAAATTATAACATCCGTGATAGAACCTCTATAGACAAATTATAACATCCGTGATAGAACCTCTATGTATCAACAAATTATAACATCCGTGATAGTACGTCTATGAACAAATTATAACATCTGTGATAGAACCTCTATGAACAAATTATAACATCCATGATAGTACCTCTATGAACAAATTATAACATCCGTGATAGAACCTCTATGAACAAATTATAACATCCGTGATAGTACCTCTATAGACAAATTATAACATCCGTGATGGTATCTCTATGAACAAATTATAGCATCCGTGATAGTACCTCTATAGACAAATTATAACATCTGTGATAGAACCTCTATAGACAAATTATAACATCCGTGATAGTACCTCTATGAACAAATTATAACATCCATGATAGAACGTCTATGAACAAATTATAACATCCGTGATAGTACGTCTATGAACAAATTATAACATCCGTGATAGTACGTCTATGAACAAATTACAACATCCGTGATAATACCTCTATGAACAAATTATAATATCCGTGATGGTACCTCTATGAACAAATTATAACATCCGTGATAGTACGTCTATGAACAAATTACAACATCCGTGATGGTACCTCTATGAACAAATTATAACATTCGTGATAGAACCTCTATGAACAAATTATAACATCTGTGATAGAACCTCTATGAACAAATAATAACATCTGTGATAGTACGTCTATGAACAAATTATAACATCCGTGATAGTACCTCTATAGACAAATTATAACATCCGTGATGGTATCTCTATGAACAAATTATAACATCCGTGATAGAACCTCTATGAACAAATTATAACATCCGTGATAGAACCTCTATGAAAAATTATAACATCCGTGATAATACCTCTATGAACAAATTATAACATCCGTGATAATACCTCTATGAACAAATTATAACATCTGTGATGGAACCTCTATGAACAAATTTTAACATCCGTGATAGTACGTCTATGAACAAATTACAACATCCGTAATAGTATCTCTATGAACAAATTATAACATCCGTGATAGAACCTCTATGAACAAAATATAACATCCGTGATGGTACCTCTATGAACAAATTATAACATTCATGATAGAACCTCTATGAACAAATTATAACATCTGTGATGGAACCTCTATGAACAAATTACAACATCTGTGATGGAACCTCTATGAACAAATTATAACATCCGTGATGGTACCTCTATATCCATGATAGTATCTTTATATTTGTGGTTTCTGAACGTCTACCTCATTCATTAGGAAAGACAGGTAGAGTTTACCTGAATATTGAAGAATCTATTTGGATAAGTTTATTAATTTTTTAAATGTAATTTACCTCCATATTGAAGAATAAAAAATAATGATTTTTTCTTACAATTTAAAATATTCTGCATTTTATCTGGATATTGAAGAATCAATTTACGAATTGTTATTTTGTCGTTTTTGAATTAAAACATATTTAGCTGCAAAACTGTATCTCTGGAAAAAAAATATTGGGATGCATTTTTTCAGAGAGCTACAGTTCTGCAGGTATAAGATATTCTGAATTTTACCTGAATATTAAAGAATTGTCTTCTCCCAACAATGGCAAATGCACAGCTCAACGTTAAATTCATCACCAACAAAAAAGGCGGCCAAAATTTAGCGTTTGATGGGTACATATATCGGATTCATCGCAGCACAGACAACAGGTACTTTCAGAAATGCGTTGTAGCAGGATGTTCAAGCTGTCATTCTACGGAAAACAGCATATCAGTAGGATTTGGAAGAAACCTCCACACCCACCCTGCAGATCATGCAGAAGTAGTTGCCAAGCTGATTATGAACCAATTCATGTAAAAAATATGCATGTGTATGAATTATTTTCATATTTAAACAATGCCCAACAATAAATCCTGACATTTATAAAATGCAAGAATATACATCTAATTAGATATTTTTTTTAAAGATAGATTGTAAAATTGATCAGTGCTTCCTAACATACATTTTAAATGTAAATATATAATGCTATCTATGATTATTAATTGTGTTTCATATTTAAACAGTGCCCTATATGCTTGCTTCTGTAAGATGCCTGAATATTATGTTAATAAAGTCGAAAGATTTTTAAATTCTCTTTTCATACTTAAATCATCCAGGTAAACTTTACCTGTGTTTCCCTTAGAGGGCCCCTTAATGCTCTTTTTAATTGTTTTGCGGAAGTAGACGTTCAGGGAATACACCCCGTGGACACTGTGATATGCGGAGGTCTTAAGGATTCAGCTCTGGCGCAGAAAACGTGACTTCAAAGTCGCCGATTTTTGTCTAGGCCCTTTTTTCTATTGGTCCATGGGACCCCCGGATATTTCGAGCAATATTCGTGGCCTCAATTGTACTACCAGTCCTGTCTTCTGTGAATGACATCAAAGATGCCATGAAAGGAACTTTCGACGAGGCATTTTTTTTTCAACTCTTCATTTTCCGTTTGGGGGTCGCACTGCAAGCGACAGGGAAGAAATAAAAACATTTTATATATTAGGGTCTTTATCAGTTTTGAAATATAACCCCCCCCCGCCCACTACACTTCCTGAATGAATTTATGTATTTAAGGACGTTTTCATGGTTGAAATACATGTATGACCCAATAGCGTGACTGAGATATATGAGCTGTACAGGCTTGAATTCTTTGTTCATTTTTGAAATGTGACCTCCTTCTATTATACTGAGATATAGATTGCCCAGAAATATTTCGTACATTTTTCAATGTGTAAATTACATTTTGTATAATTAGGGCCATTTCTCAATGATTATCACGTATTACGTAAGATATTGAAGTTTTCCCGATATTTAGAGGACCAGGGTGATCGTGAGTGCTCTCGGAAATTTCAAATTTTCAGCGACTGTAGAGTTGAATTCGTCGATGTGCCGAATCGCAATTATTGTTTTTAATGAACAAAAAATATCTTCGAGCTTGGTAGGGCTCGAAAAAGCCACATTTATTTACGGCATTTTTGTATACATTTTCGTCAATATCTCTTTATACAGATATAATTTAAAAAAGACAAATAGAACAAACTTTGTAGATAATGATGATCCCTATTCATTCTGACCCCTCTCAGCCCTTCATTATATTTTAGGGGAACAGCCCCTTGATAAAGGGCCGAGAGGGGTCAGAAGTATTGTCTGAATATCTCAAAAATTCCCCCGTGAGGATCCGGGTTGTTAGAATAGATCCTCAGCAGCCCTAGCTTGTCGTAAAAGGTGACTAAATGCGGCGGTCCTTCGGATTAGACCGCAGAAACCGAGGCCCCTTGTCACAGCAGGTGTGGCACGTTAAAGATCCCTCCCTGCTCAAAGGCCATGAGCGCCGAGCATAGGCCTAAATTTTACAGCCCTTCACCGGCAATGGAGTCGTTTGCATATGAGTGAAAAATTCTCTAGCGGGACGTAAAACAATATATAATCAATCAATCAATCAACATCTCAAAATTAAAAATGAAACACATCATTGAAACATTTGTTTAAACGTTTTGCATTCGCTAGAGTTAGCGTAATAAGGCATTTCTAAGGGAATAATGGAGAAAAAAAAATCTTGAATGCTTTCTACCTCTTAAACGAAAACTATTCTGTAAAGTATTATAGAGCATACCTTTGTCAGAACGTGAATCTAAACGATATGTCGTCTTCAAATTGTAGGCAAATATGAGTATGGCCCTCAAAACAGAATCATATATATATAAAACTAGAAACATTTTGTTAAACATTACAGAATAAAAGTTGTAAATAATAATAAATAAAATGCGTATTAGACGATATCGGGTTTTAGGGGCCAGCCTACAGAATGAAAGGTATATGATTGACTGGGAAGTGGAGAAATACATCCCCAACCATGCGCAGAAAATATTGTGCAGCAAATTGCGCCATATTTGCATTACGGGAACTGCAGCGTTATGGTTAAATATTAAAATATAAAAATCATAACGCTACAGTTTTGCAGCTGTCCTATCTAGTGATCAATCATCCCAAAAATTATATTGTTAAACAACACTCTGATCCAAGCACAAGCACTCTGAAGTTGATAGTAAAAAGATGCTACAGTTCCTCATTGTGACAATATCTTCGTAGTCTTTGGTGATCAGGTGTTATAACAGTCTGTTGGAATTTCCATGGGCACGAATTGTGCTCCTTAGTTAGCTGACCTGTTTTTATATTCTTATGAAACAGAAATCATTCAAAAGCTTCTCTATGAGAAGAAAATATCTCTTGCTGTGGCCTTTAATTCGACGCTTAGATATATCGACGACGTTTTATCTATTAAGATAATTTCAAATGATATGTGGATTCGATATATCCCAGTACTAGTGAGCTTGAAATATAAGACAGCACAGGGTCTTCCATATCTGCTTCGTACTTAAACATTTCACTGAAAACAGATGCTGATGGCACATTAACAACTCAACTTTATGACAAACAGTATGATTTCAATTTCTCCATCGTTTTGTTTGTTTGTTTGTTTGTTTGTTTATAGCCGCCTGAGCAATTTTTCAGCTATCCGGCGGCTGTCACCATTACCGGTGACAGGGCTGCAAATTTAGGCCTATGCACGGCACTCAGGGCCTTTGAGCAGGGAGGGATCTTTATCGTGCCACACCTACTGCGACACGGGACCTCGGTTTATACGGTCTCATCCGAAAGACCGGCACCCACGTCCCACAGTGGGATTCGAACCCCCGACTCAAGGATCATCAGATCTTTGAGCCCGACGCTATAACCACTGCGCCACGCGGGCGGCTTTTTCTCCATCGTAAACTTCCCTTTTCGATATGGCAATATTCCATAATCACCTGCATATGGTGTTTATATCTTCCAACCGATTCGATACGCAAGAGATTGTCCTGCATATGATCAGTTTTTAAATCGGGGCGGTCTTGACGAAGAAGTTGATGTTACAGGGGTTTGTACAGTGTCGTCTAAAGTCAGCATTTCGCAAATTTTATGGTCGTTATAACGCTCTCATTTTCCAGTACAACTTTCCCTTAAGTTAAATGCTCTCTGATGTGTTTCATACCAATTGTTAGCCGTTCTCGGCACACTGATTCTGATTACGGATTGCTCGATTTACCTGATCAGGATGTAGGGCTCATGGTGGGTGTGACCGGTCAACAGGTGATGCTTACTTCCCCTAGATACCCGATCCCACACCTCTGGTATGACCAGGGGTCCGTGTTTGCCCATCTCTCTGGTTTGTATTTTCTACAGGAATTAGGAGATTGGATACTGTTAGTTACCTTGGCCAAGTTGCTAGATATGACGTTAATTACAGCAGTCTATTAAGCAACATAATTATTAAATAATAAGTGATATACAGGGGGATAATATACAAATCTTAAATCCTCTTTATCGCTTAAAACTATTTTGTGAAATATGATACAACATAAATTTGTCAGTTTGGGCCTATATTTTTAAATAACTTTGTTTTGTCATCCATTTTCCTTCTTCTGAGACACAAAGCAGTCACAAAAACAAATTCTCCATTTTATTAATTAATTCTTATATACAATGTATCCCAACTGTATGCTTAACAAAGTCATCGCAATTAATCAATGAAATCTAATTATTGTACTACATTTTATTTCTAACGAGAGGTACTGTGAGTACTACTCACTACTCAACCCCGCTCACCCCTATCTGCCAAACCCAAAGGGTGTTACTTTGACCTTTTCACCCCAAAATCGGTAGGGATCATTTTCGTCCCGTGGTTAGTCCATATATGTGATATGGTGACTATGGCCAAAAAGATAACATGCTAGAACCCGGAAAACATTCTGATATTTCAATGTCTAGTACACTTGACCTTTGACCTTTTGACCCCTCAAATCGATAGCAATCATCTCCATCTCATGGGTAGTGCATGTGTGTGACAAGGTGATTCTAGGGGAAAAGAATAACACTTTAGAGCCCGGAAACCATTTTATTATTTCAATGTCTAGTATATTTGACCTTTGACCGTTTCATCCCCAAATTCGATAGGGATCATTTTCGTCCATGAGTATTCCTTTTGTGTGATATGGTGACTTTAGGTGAAAAAAAGATAACCCGCTAGAACCCGAAAGCTATTTAATGTCAGTACACTTGATATGTGACCTTCTGACCCCAACATCGTTAGGGATCATCTTCATCCCGTGGGTAGTGCATGTGTATGACACTGTGGCTCTAGGTGAACTCTTTAGAACCCCGAAACCATTTTCCTACTTCAATGTCCAGTACACTTATCCTTTGACCTTTTGACCCCAAAGTCGATAAGGGTCATTTTTCTTCCACGGGTAGTCCATATGGGTGATATGGTGACTCTAGGTGAAAGGAATAAAATTTTAGAGCCGGAAACCATTTTGCTATTTCAATGTCTAGTACATTTGACTTCCGACTTTTTGATCCCAAAATCGATTCGGATCATTTTCGTCCCATGGGGAGTCTGTATGTATGGTGTGTTGCCTGTAGGTGAAAAGGATATCGCTTTAGAGTCCGGAAACCATTGCGTTTACAGACGGACGGCTGGACATACAACCTGATTCTAGTATACGTGGGGTATACTGGAATCAGGTTGTACGTCCATCCTACAGCTTCGTTGCAGAGGTATAATAAACCAATAATTAAACTGTTAGTGAGATTTACAACAGCAACATACTATCAAAACGTAAAGCTCCATATCCATTTTCAATATAATATTTCAGTTTAAGAATGGCGTTTTGTATGCATATGATTATTTTCCAGCGGTTTCATTGAGTGTCAAATCCGTGTCTGTTTCAGTGGTTTTGGTTGAAGATCTATCCCCCTCTCCATAGAAATGGTACAGAAATTCATTTCTGGTGGGTTTGGCTTGCTACGTTCTTTCCACAAGCGTTTGAAATTTCTTGAACAGCAAAAGCTGAAGAAAATAAAACATCCTTGAAGGCAAACTAAGACGGTTGCTAAGTAGGACAGAACAGTCCATTTGACAAAGGCATCAACAATCTGAACTATCCACACCAGCCCTGTAATGGAGAACAACTTTGCGAACGTCTTCGCCTCCCTAACTTTATCATCTCGTATTCTGCTTGATGCTGCGATTCCTTTAACGGTTTTAAAGAAAAAGAAACAATTACAGCAGCATGTAACAATGAGAGGAACAATAAATGATATGACGTTTGAAATTAAATTTTCTACGAAACATATCTGTTGTCCATAGCCAAGCGTTTTAGTGACTCCGAACATCACTGAAACGTTTGTTCCAACAATAACTAGCGGTAAAAGGTATGAGAACATGGTATATCGATAGAACGTATTGATTGTAAAGTCCGTCCCTGAACGCACCATCTTCCTAGCATTAAACACTTTAAACATGTGAAAACAACAGACCAAAAGACAGCAGCACACACACAACCAGAAGTAATGTAGTAGAATTCCAACGACTTTACATGCAATGCGGTCGCCCGCGTTGTCCGAAAAGATAAACAAGAGCTGTGCGCAAAATAAAGAAAACACTAAGTTCATCATATTCAATCCAGGGATAGTACGCAATGTTTTAATTAAACAATACGTTATGAAAGTCAAAACTAGACAAATCAGGCTTATTCCTGTACAAATAAAGGTGACAATCCTTAGAGGTAAATCACCTGCAGAAGAAGGAGCCTTTCTCAGTAGATCACCTGCAGAAGAAGGAGCCTTTCTCAGTCGAGTATCGTTTTGACAAATGTGTATAGTTTTTTTAAAAGAAATTACGAAGTTTCCCATCTGAAAGCTCTGGTTGGATTCCTTCAAAACCAATTCAAGAGCCTTATAATCAATTATGAAATCGCTCTTTTTATAGACATTTTGTTTACAAAAAAGCAAGGAGCTAACGTAGTTGTTCGCTAGAGGTGTTTGGAGGAATGAGTTTTTTATGGAGCGTAAATAGTCAACGTATAGGAAGTTAGGATATACCCCTTCTCCTATAATGTACGGTGGCGTGTGCCTTGTGCCTATAATACGTATACTTGTAAAAATTGTATTGCCTTGACCGTTCATGACGTGTTCGTCAATACCGCACTGAAATCTAGACGGAAAAGCATGCAGAGCATCCTCGACTGAGGGGCGATTGAACGTGCCAGTCGATTTTAATTTAACGTAAACTACCGCTTTGAAATGCAAGTCACTATACCACTGCTTCAAATCTGAAGGTGTTACCAAGGGAAGGACAAAATATTCAATAATTCTGTTTGAAAATATTCGGTTGAGTTGCTTTTGTATATGAATAAAAATGTTTTGGAGATTTATGGTAAGATCAGTAATAGGAATGGTTTTTGTTGATGTGAAATTAACGTCAACTTCAAAGTGAAGTGTGTATGTTATATTCGCTACAATTTGGAAGATTAAGACGCAATCATCACCAACGAGGATCCGACCGGGATAACAGGATTTGTCACTGTCATCAACCTGAAAATAAAAAAGTACTCCATGTTATGATACATTAACTATCTGTAAGTTCAATGACATTCTTTAATTTTCTGTATGGAGAAAACGTTGAACAATCAAATCTTTGTCGTTACTGTAACATCTATTGATTCGTGAAACGTGAGTGACCAATTTCACAGAAATCGAACAAGATGGTATATCAAAACCATCGAAATTTCATCTTCTGTAGATGGGTAAATTAACCAAATTGTTTATAGCTATGTGATAAAATTTTTGTGTAAGTTGATTGAAAAGGCGAAGATCGTACAAACCCCTTTAACATCAACTTCTTTGTCAGTAACCTGCCTAGATTTACAAACTGATCATATGCAGAACACGCTTTTGTGTATCGAATCAGTTGGAAGATATCAACAACATATGCAGGTTTAATTACTAACCCTTTCATTTACATCAGATTGTGTAACAAGTCTTTTAACACTGAATAAATTCATCATTAATGGAGGAATATATTGTGATGTTTCCGGATCAATCTCACAGGACATTTGGCGATTTCCTTGGAGTAAACAATCTGGAGCACAAGGTTTGTTGCATGACTCACAAAACCTATTCTTATACCTGGGTTCAGGTAGAAGATTGTGTGTAGTTCCAGCATTTGGAAATAATAAACATGCTTCACGATAAAATGGATCATAATTAAGGCTCGAATTATCACAGGTATCAACTGCAGGGTCCTCTGTAACTGGAGCACGTGGATTACAGTGTTGACAAAAGTCATTGTTGATATATTTACTATAGTGCGATTTTTCGCATGCCCATTGGATGTCATTGTCGAGCTCATGAAGATTGAAGGTGGCATTGCAGTGAGACATCCCCACAATAGATGCTTTGGGACATTTAAATGAATACTCAGGATTCAAATCTAATGTACAGAGGTTTTGTGAAAGTGCGTATGATATTGTTTCAGTTACACTTGTCGAGTAATGAATATTCAGTGCCTTTGAGCACTTAAAATGCATGTCCCACACAGTGTACGTAGACAAAATTTCCAGCTTCCAGTTTATGATTTTAAAGTTGTTGTTACAGAGAAAACAGTAGATATTTCTGTATGATAATGATTCAGCAGAATTTACAGGGAACATATTAAATCGACCAGCGTTATTTTCGCACATATGTCTAATGGCTCCATAATAAATAGAACCGTCATATCGATTGTCTGTTCTGTGACAACCATTGACAACTCCCTTCATATTTGACCATGCAGTTTTAATACAAGTGATAGGCCACGAAAGAGCAGTGTCCAAACAACATTTACAAGGCTCTCTCAACATGCACAGGGGGTCACACGTACAATTATCATCGACTTGATTTCTGGCTAGAGGCGGTAAAAGTGACTTGTCGCATATGGGTTCTCGAAAAAGGGATAAGCGTTTCATCAGTAAATATGTAATGTTGATTTTCTGGTTCTTCTCAGTCAGTATTCCTGGAGTGTAATCTTCCACAGGAGCCGCTTTTTCTGCTTGTAAAGATATATCATCAAACAAAGAATCTTCCCTCAGAATAATACTATGAAACACATACGTGTACTCATTTGACTTGTACACGTTTTCATTTATCCCTAGCTTTGCGTCATTGAATAAGTACTGGTTGCCATTATTGTTGCTATTTATATCTTTTTTATTGCAAAGGAAGCAGAACACGTTTTTGTATGGATGAGTCATTTCAACAACCGGATTTTCTCGACAGGATGAAGCTAAGTCTTCATCGTAGTCAAACCATTCTCCTGTCAGATTACATGATGACATTTTCGACATATTTTCTTCAAAATAAATTGGATTACACATCGCACAAAATATGTTGCTATATGATCTGTAGCGGAGGTCGTAAGAAGATTCGCATGCTTTTTTAATGTTATCGTCCATTTTCTTCCAAGTTCCTGAAACATTACAGAGGTCTTGAAATATTTGGATATTATGTTTCCTTTCCACTACAGGTAATGTGTCCTGTGGTGAGTACAATAAACCACAGGAAGCATGTATTGCATATGACAAAATTTCTTCGTAAGAGGAGAAATAGAAAATTTTGCCTTCTAACATGCAATCATAATCAATTATTATCTGCCACTTGCGTAGGTCGTCCTTCTTTTCTCCGTGACAATAGGCACATGCACGATTAACGTATGAATTATTGGTCGCTGTAGATGTTACTGGTGGTCTTGTTAAGATGTCAATTGGCGATGCTTTCTTTTCACATTCGTGCTTATACATCGATTCACTTTTTTCTGGGCAAGAAATGGCAACAGCATACTTCTGTAGCTCTTCTTTCGGATTTGAGAAGTATTTCGGATAATGGATAATTAATGATTTGTATACAGAGTAAGGTCTGATAAAATATTTATCTGGACAACAGCTTCGTTTCTGAAAACAATCGTCCTTGCAGGAACACTCCGGACATATCTTTGATTTCCATTGGTCACGTGGCATGCGGACAGTGGCTGACCAATCATAACATGTGTATCCTGGACCACACACATTAATATATGTCTTCATAAGGTCGGACACATTAACGTTGGCGCTCACAAGGTGTGCTAGAACTATCAGAGTACAAACACTTCCAATATTCATCTGGGGGTCCATAGTTTCTACAAAGATAATCAATCTAGAAATGTTGTTTAAAGGACTACAGAAATAAAGCTTTTATATTGTTCGTTACTTTTTTGAAATAACAATGCAACAAAACACAAAAGTCCTAAAGAAAGGCACGTGCTATTCACAGTTATGGCTAGTGACGAAAGAAAATCATTTAATACACTATGTGTATTCACATATCCACCTTAACAGATAACCATTCTACTGCAATGTGTACAATTGTAGCAAACGATTAACTACGTATCTAACCTTTAATTAAGCTTTCTTCCAAATCAGTTTAAATATTTAAAATACCGGTGAAAACCGGCATTGGAAATTCAGAATATTTTAAAGTGTGGTTTTGATGGTTTTAAAATCCGCGTTTCAAAAATGCGTACATTAATGATGTTTAATAACTGCTTCTCTGATAGGAAATACAATGAACTTTGACATTTTATAGTAAATGACATTTTTATTTTAAACACAAACTACATTCACAGTGTCCCTTTTAAAAAAGACGAATCTCACGATTCTTTGTGTATCACAATCAACTCAGTCTCACAATTTGAATGTTTTAAGTCATGTTATATTCTATTTTGTTAGCGCATATACACTATATATAATGTTGGGAATATATGTACATGTATATGACTGCGTTCAAGAGAAAAAACGGGGGCCTCCGTAGCCTTGTGGTTAGAGCATCGGGCTCAAAATCACAAAGCCTCTCACCTCTGTCGGCGCGTGTTCGAATCTCGGCCACGGCGTTATGTGAGCAAGTTTGCCAGTTTACTTGCGGAAGGTCGGTGGTCTCTTCCCAGGTACATTTTATCTGGGTTCTCTCCTCCACCAACAAAAAACTGGACGCCACCAGATAACTGAAAAATTGTTGAGTGTGGCGGAAAGCAATAAATAATCAATCAATCAATCATATAAGATATATAGAAAAACTCACCACTGGTTTTAAACATCCGATTTGTTTAGTTGCAGGGCAAAATGAAATGTGGCAACTACAGTGTATTATTTAAATGAATATAGATTTACTGATGGCCAATAAGAGAATCAGTAATATTTATTCCTTGGGGGCTTTGTGACTGTAATACCGAAAATATGTTTATCGTTCGGCATAAAATTTTGAATAACGATCCATCAGTTGATCAATTGAATTCAAATAAAAGAATGCAATTGTTGTGGATGTCACTTGTTTTTCTTAAACAGACCCAACACCCAACACCAGGGTCTGTTATTGCTGAGCGTTGAATACAACAAAAGAATGAAACATGAAATATGAATGCAATTTATTTGAAATACTATGGAACATGCAATGAAACAATATAAATAAAGTACAAAATCCGTCTGCAAAATCACACGTTGGATACCTGAAACAAACACCTACCCCTGCTCTTCTTTCGGTTGCCGATCAATTGCTATAATGGACTGTAAGAATTTACTGAGAAGTTTATCTTCACGACTGAATTAGCAGACATATCATCTTTAGAAATATCTAATAGAATCATGATTCCTCAGGAGGCTTTGTGACTAATATTGAAAATATGTTTATCGGTCGGCATAAAATTTTAAATATCGATCCAATATTTGAATTCAAATAAAAGAATGTAACCGTTGCAGGCTTAGTTCGTTTTCACAACACGTGAGCTTCGTATTACGGAACTTTGAATGAAAACAAAAGAATAAAATATGAACTATTTATGCAATTTATTTGAACTACATTGAAACATGCGGAGATAGAATACAACAACAGGGTTTACAGCACTGGAACCTTGTCACATGTTGGATACCTGGAAGAAAAACCTGCTCCCTATTCCTCCTATGATACAATGTTAGCATTTACTGAAAAGTCTGTCTTCACAGACAAAGTTGCAAACATATCATCGTAAGGGATACGGTGACAGTTTGTGATGAGTATCATCAATAAATAACTGTTCGTTGAAACATACTGTTGGACGAATATGTTGAAGGTTATTGAAATATGTTGGGCACAACGTCCCGGCGACCAAGCCTTACACACACTTATCAAAAAAAGATATTTCCTTTCCTATTATTCAGGTGTAAAATATCACAGATTGATTGTCATGAATGTAAATTTAAAAATAAGAAATGGAAATCTGATACCATCTATAGCGCTATGCAATAAGATAATTAAAGAAGTGACATTGATACATGACATATAATGAAATGATAATCCAAGGATAATCCAGGAAACCTGAGATTAGGCTACTTCTAATGGGGCTCTTAACATTGCATTATAAGTATGACAAAAAAGACTCTAAATAAATAAGTAAAGCAAGACTCGTCTTGGAATATTCGCAAATTTGCACTATGCATTGAAACATGACACGTTTCACAGAAGGCTAGACTATAATAATAATAATAAAAGCAAGCATGAACAAAAATGTACAGGATCTCATTATATATATATATATATATATATATATTGCATTTATAATTCTGGAGACGAAGAAGGGAATCATGTGTGACTAGTCAGGTGCTCTAACCACTGAACTATCCTCATGACTAGTCACGTGCTCTAACCATTGAACTATCCTCATGACTAGTCACGTGCTCTAACCATTGAACTATCCTCATGACTAGTCACGTGCTCTAACCATTGAACTATCCTCAGGACTAGTCAGGTGCTCTAACCACTGAACTATCCTCATGACTAGTCACGTGCTCTAACCATTGAACTATCCTCATGACTTTTCTACTATTGATTTCAAAAACGTTGAACTTTTTTGTTATGATAATACCAAATCTATAGCTTTGTAGAATTTATTTCATTATTAAGACAGGATTTGTTTTATATTTTGGCGAGTGTGAAGCAGTGTAAAACTAATGAAGTCTCATGAGTCAAATTCCATATCCAGCTACAAGCATTGAATTGTCTGTTTATTACATTTTCTTTGGTTTGGGGGCCTCCATGACCGAGTGGTTAGAGCATCGTGCTCAAAATGATAAAACCTCTCACCTCTAGTCGGCCGAGTGGGTAGAGCATTGCGTCGGCGCTGGTTCGATTCTTGCTCACGCTGATATATGTGAGAAATTTTGCCAGTTTACTTTCGGAAGGTCGGTGGTCTCTTTCCGGGTACATTGTATCTGGATTCTCTCCTCCATCGATAAAAAAAAAAAAACTGGACGCCACCAGATAACTGAAAAATTGTTAAGTTTGGCGGAAAAGAACAAACAAACAATCAATCAATCTTTGGTTTTAAAACATGCTTTAGAACATATGTATTTAAAGTGTTAAAGGATGTATAGTAATACACAACATGACGTCACAATCAGTTGTTATTTTTACAATGTGAAAATAACGTGTTACTTTGGAAAATATCATTTTTATTTAAGATATAAATTATAGTATTATACTATTGAAAATTTAATACAGCAAATTAATTTCAAGTTTCGTTTGAAAATTGTACATACTCTTGTATTTACGCCATTCGTAGATGTATGTCATATTTCTACACCTGCTGTCTACAAGTAACCTCTTCACTTTACATTATGAGATAATATTTTTTGATCATCAAAGCTGCATTACAAATTTCTTGTTTTTGGTCGGGGAAAATGTTTTGAATGAGATATGTAGAGTTATTCTTATGGAGAGTGGGGGGGGGGGGGGGTGCTTACTTTGTCCCGGAAACATATCAAAATCAAATTCATAACATGGTTTTAATTTTTTGAGGTTATAAATATAACTTCACGTTCTGCATAATTAACCTTAATCACTATCCGGTCTTCTAAATCATATGTAGAAAGTGTCATATAAAATATGTAACAGAACTCACCATTGGTTTTAAATATCTTATTTGTTCTTAGTTGCAGGGGAGAATGAAATGTGGCAATTACAGTGTGGCAATTAGTGAAATAAACCTATCTAATGTTGACCAATGAGAGAACCATTAACAATAATATTTATTCCTTGGGGGCTTTGTGACTGTAATATTGAAAATATGTTTATCGTTTGGCATAAAATTTTGAATAACGATTCAACAAATGATTTCAACTAAAAGAATGTAATTGTTGTGCTCATAGTTGTTTTTCCTAAGCAGACACAACACGTGGGTCTGTTATTGCTGAACGTTGAATGAAAACAAAAGAATGAAATATGAAATATTAATGCAATTTATTTGAAATATTATGACACATGGATGAAAAAAGCAAATAAATGGGTTACAGCACCGGATTTTCCTGCTAAGCCAAGCATTTGATACATGAAACAAAAACGTACCCCCGCGCCTCTTTCAGTTGCCAATAAATTACTGTGTAAGAATTTAATGAGAAGTCTGTCTTCACGGATGAAGTTGCAAACATCACGAAAAGGTGAAGATAACAAACAACGATCAATCTCATAACTCCTGTAAGGAATATAAAGTAGAAATTTGGGTGAACATGAACCCCTGGATATACCAGAGGTGGGATCAGGTGTCTAAGAGAGAGGAGTAAGCATCCCCTGTCGACCGGGAACACCCACCGTGAGCCCTATATTCCGATCAGGTAAACGGAGCAATCCGTAGTCAGAATCAGTGTGCCAAGGACGGCCTAACATTTGGTATGAAACACATCAGACAGCATTTGACTCAATGATAGGTTTTATGGGAAACGAGATCGTTATAACGATCATAGAATATAACATATCATCTTAAGAAATATCTTGACAGTTACGAATTCCATCAATAAATAACTATTCGTTGAAACATACTGTTTGACAAGTATATTAAAGGATAATGAGATGTGTTGGGCACAATGTGCGACCACACTTTAAACACAATTATCAAACATTGGAGTGTATTAATTCAGTTATTGTCAACAAGCACGGCTAGAGGACCGGTCGCGGTAGCTCAGTGGTTAGAGCGCTCTCTTCGCAACCGGGAGGTCGTGAGTTCGAGCTAAGCTCGTGCCATGGCCGCGTCAAACCTAAGATGTTAAAATAGGTAGTGATTGCTCTTTCCCCAAACGCTCGGCAATAGAAGTGAGAATCTTTCAGACATGACCTTAAAAACGGCAGGCATGGAACGTTAAGAACCCTCACTGCTACGACCGTGAGTGCTAAGCATAGGTCTAAATTTGTGGTACTTCACCTACAGCTGGTGACGTCTCTGTATGAGTGAAAAATTCTTGACGGGACGTAAAACAAACAAATAAACAGCTAGAACACATTGCAAGTTTTCATTTCATGTTATTCATGTGTGAAATATTATGATACTAAATGATGTTGATACATGATATATAGTGATAAGATAAACCAAATATAATCCATCAAACCATGTAATAGCCTATTTTCAATGAGGTCCTTATCATTACATAATAAATACGAAAAACAAACCAAAAACAATATAAGTCTAGCATTGGAACTTTGGCAGGTTTTAATTAATGGTTGTATAATGCGTTTAAAAAAGACAATTTTTGGACATATTTTATAATAGAGGGCTAGATTTTTTGTATATACAAAATAAGTATTAACTAAACTGGCGTGATGGTTAACACTAATTGAGAATGTCGACAAACACAATTAACATAGCTATGGATCAGCCCTGTGGACCAAAAAGGATCAGTCCTAATTTGCTCCGCACTGAACCTTGATTAGCAAGCCAAAGGACACCAAGAAAGTAACTTGCAGTGTAACTACGTTTTTAATTCAGTGTATTTTTAGTGTTGTTGTTTCTGTTAGTCCGTATTTGTCATTTTGTACATTTAGTGTATTTTTAGTGTTGCTGTTTCTGTTAGTCCGCATTTGTCATTTTGTACATTTAGTGTATTTTTAGTGTTGCTGTTTCTGTTAGTCCGCATTTGTCATTTTGTACATTTAGTGTATTTTTAGTGTTGCTGTTTCTGTTAGTCCGCATTTGTCATTTTGTACATTTAGTGTATTTTTAGTGTTGCTGTTTCTGTTAGTCCGCATTTGTCATTTTGTACATTTAGTGTATTTTTAGTGTTGCTGTTTCTGTTAACTTCAATCCTTTGTTGTCGAAGAGAAGCGACGGGTCGTCCCGAAAATTTGACAATCTGATACATGACGTTGGTCAGTTTAGAGCTTTATTTTATGATATTCTTATTTCGTATTTGTCATTTAAATCTGATTCGTACTGCGTATATCAGATCACTTAATAAATCAAAGGTGGTCCCGAATTTATTTGGTGATTATTATTGGATTCGGTTGTCTTGAATTATGGCGCAATATTTACATTGGATACGATGTACCGCATTCCATGGACATTTTTCCGAATGTTCGAATTAAATTCCTGTTATCGTGAATTATGGCGCTAAATACGTTACAGCTGTTGACATACTTAACAGAAATAAATAGGACACTTTGCTAAATTTGGGCAAACGTAAGTCTCAGTCTCAGATCCGGGATGTTAGAATAGATCCTCAGCACCGCTAGCTTGTCGTAAGAGGCGACCAAATGGGGCGGTCCTTCGGATGAGACCGCAAAAACCGAGGTCCCGTGTCACAGCAGGTGTGGCACTTAAAAGATCCCTCCCTCCTCAAACGCCATAAGTGCCGAGCATAGGCCTAAATTTGCATCCTTTCACCGGCAATGGTGAGGTCTCCATATGAGTGAGAGATTCTCGAGAATCAATATTTTTTTTTTTTTTTTTAATTTCAACAGTATTTATTGAGGTACATTTCACATCAAATAAACAGAACAATTGCAATTTATAAATGATTAAACATCAAAACATTGTTTACACTGTTGAACAGAGAGAGAGAGAGAGAGAGAGAGAGAGAGAGAGAGAGAGAGAGAGAGAGAGAGAGAGAGAGAGAGAGAGAGAGAGAGAAAGAGAGAGGTGATGAGATTAAGCATTTGAATAATGTTGAATACTCATGACTAGGTTGTGTTGAAGTTGATACAAAATGGTTTTGAATCAATTAGAATTTAGTGTAGTTGCCAGTCAGAATCTGTTTAGAAAAAAAAAAGCCAATAATTCCACTGATTCATAAATTCGTTATATTTGCCCTGTTGAGTTGCAATATATTTTAGCGTAGTTATATGTGTTCTAACATCTATTAACAGTTCCTGAACTAATAAGCTTTCTTGTCTATATCTTTTCCGGTAAATGTAGGATTTGATAATTAGCAGAATAATGTTTAGTTCTTTAGAACTAGTAATTCCAAAAATAAATGATTGCCTGTCTAATGTAATGTTGATACATGTACCTTTCTCACTGCATATAGTTATGAAGGAATTGATAAGCTCCTGTACCTTTGGGCAATCCCAAAACAGATGCATAATTGTTTCTTCGCTATTTTCACATAAACAGCATAATTTGGTGTTTATTTTCCCTATTTGAAATAGGAATGAGTTTGTGGTTAAAATGTAGTTATTAATTCTGTATTGTAACCATTGAAGTTTAGAATTTTTTGTATACTGAAAAGGGTACAAGTGAATATTCTCCCATTGAGTCTCCGATAATTCAAAAAACTTTCCCCATTTCTTTTCTCCTAATGGAGTTATGGTCTCTGCAATTAGAGTATTGTAAATTTGTTTTGTTCCCCTTTTGCTGGTACAGAATATTTTGATATTAAGAGGGACAAAGGGCTTGGAGTTATTTGTTCCCATTTGGATTTTCAGAGTGGTTAAACTTGCCTTAATAGATTTTTGGAGTGAGGCATAAGTCAAGAAATTTGTTTTAATGTTATAAATTTTCTGTACGTTTTCTAAAGAGTGAAAGCGTCCCTTCTCATCAAGTAAATCTGATATGTATATTATATGTATATTATATTCTTCTCAAACCAAGTTTTATAGAATACTGATTTATTCCCAATTCTGATCCTCTTATTGTTCCATATTGGTTGGCTTATAAATTCATGAGAATCAATATTTAATCAATCAATCAATCAATAGAATCACACTTGTCAGCGTACGGACACCTTCTTCACTCAACGACACATTTTCTAATATACCAGAAAGTACAGACATATCACCATCTCCATCAGTAATGGAACTTACGGAATCGTTGAATTTCTTTGCAGGATGTCCTGACGTGCCGGACCATTATATCTAAATCTGTTCTGTTCCTCATGTCCAGCCATCGTAGTAGTGGGTAGTGAACTCCCCTGTACTTCACAAAGCTTCACGAAGTATAAATAACATGGATACAGTCACTTTTATTCATAAAAGGTAGGGTATTACATTCACAAAACACTAAAAAAAAACCTGGTTCATCTTGATTTCTCACAGACTACATGCCGTCTCATTTTACAGGCCCAAATCAGGAGCTCAGAATTACATGACCAACGTCCATCACGACCTTCGTGCATTTTCAAAAGTATACCGGTGTAATCCGCAGCATGACAAAGGTGTACCGGTGTAATCCGCAGCATGACAAAGATGTACCGGTGTCCGGTGTAATACGCATCATGACAAAGATGTACCGGTGTCCGGTGTAATCCGCAGCATGACAAAGGTGTACCGGTGTAATTCGCAGCATGACAAAGGTGTACCGGTGTAATCCACAGCATGACAAAGGTGTACCAGTGTAATCCGCAGCATGACAAAGGTGTACCGGTGTAATCCACAGCATGACAAAGGTGTACCGGTGTAATACGCAGCATGACAAAGGTGTACCGGTGTAAACTGCAGTATGACAAAGGTGTACCGGTGTAACCCGCCGTATGACACATGGGAATTACTCGTTCAAAAGAAATCCACTTGCTAAGTATAATATTGATCTTCTTAAGGATAATATTGATCTTGTTGATTATAATATTGACCTTGTTTATTACAATATTGATCTTGTTAAGCATAATATTGATCTTGTTAATTACAATATTGATCTTGTTTACTATAATATTGATCTGGTTAAGTATAATATTGATTTTGTTATTGTATGAACTCCAGTCACTTTTTAATGTATTTTTCGCATGGGTAAAAGTTGTAAATATCGATCAAATATGGAAAACCCGTGCAAGTCATGGCCAGTTCCAATTCGCTTTATAATTATTATTCAAAAAATACTTTATTATTGAAATGATTTCTACTTAGAAAAATAAATCACGTGAAAAACGATTATCGAGAAATACAAAACTGGTGTCATTTTTATTAAGCCCATGTTTATTCGACATCTTGGTCATTTACTCGCATAGAAAATAAAATCGCGGGGGGAGGAAAACGGTTTCCGTAGCTAAAGTACAACTAGGTCCCCCCCCCCCCCCCCATAAAACTATCTGTTATATCTATTATGAGAAGCATCAATATTTTTTCTGTTAGTGTATCATTATAGTCCAGAGGCCAGAGAAACACCACACGTTGCCTGCTCCAATTCCGAATCAAGCGTGTCAACTGGTGTCATGTTGAACTTAGTTAAAACGTTGAGCGACATTTCAGTTCCTATCAATGTCATTCGTGGATTTAAACAAGTGGTGTCAGATATGATAAGAACGCTTTTTTTAATAAACACAACAACTATATATATTTTTTTCCTGAATACCAAAATGGATAATGCCCTCCCCCCCCTGTCTTTTATTAGAAATTAGGAATAGTAAATATACCACGCCTTGCATCTCGATTCAATTCTTGAAATTAATATCTAAGAAGTATTCTGTAGTTTAATCAACTTTAGCGTATTTAATTTTTTGTCTTTTTTACTCCGAGCTTTGCACCCTCACCCACACCACACGAAAACGGCAATATACTATTATCCCATGGAGATATAACATGACCAGATTAAGAGAGAGATAATTATCAATATTTACAGATTAAGAGAAAGACAATTATCAATATTTACAGATTAAGAGAAAGATAATTATCAATATTTACAGATTAAGAGAAAGATAATTATCAATATTTACAGATTAAGAGAATTTTCAAGGCCGCGATTTTGGCTATCCCATACTATGAAGCTGTGAATACTGTTGAATATAACATCAATAATTTAAAGAGTGATTTAAACTAGTGTCTGGTTTATTATTATTATTATTATTATTATATTCACTTATATAGCGCAAAATTACGTATAGTTTCTATGCGCTTTACAGAGGTTGTCCTAACGAAGATGAAACACATAAAAAGAACTGCTAAGAATAAAATTGACAAATTATTACTAAAATAGCGATAAGACACTGGTTTGTTTTTATTTCTACGGAAACTAGATATCAGTTAAACGAAATAAACATACAGACGTAGTGATTTAAAGTTTGAGACTGATTAAAGCTTTTATCGGATCAGTCAACACAGTTGTTCCAAGCATCTCCGTGATTCGGAACTGACCTTTGGCGATATTTACAACGATTTCCGTTAATTTTATGTTTCATAAGAGTAACTTCTGATCTTGTCACAAGAGGATTGAAGCCTGGATCATCTTCGTGTATTATACCGCCAGCAGTCGCTAATGAAAATGTGATTCGGAACTGGGTCCAAAGAATATTTTAGATACTCTTATTCTCGTAAATGTAACTTGTTTTGACTGTAGAGGGCGTATACATGTACTAGAGTTACCTCCCTTAGGTTAGATGAATTTTTAAAAAAAAATTCCAGATATTTCCGATTTGGTTACTTTTCAAAAACGTGTGTTATAACTGTAGGCATTACCTCAAGTTACGTATAATTATTTTACATTGAATGAATACATTTCACCTACCCGACTCTTCATGAAATCATTTTTATGTCCCCGTAATAGAGGTTGGGTGGATTATATATAGTTTTTGGCCTGTTCGTCTGTCTATCAATGGCAAACATAAACTTGGTCGTATCGTTTACACGACCTTTACAACGATACCAGATTTGCTGATCTTGTGACCTTGGCATTGACGTTTGACCCAGTTTTTGGAAATTTTCAAACAATCTTTGATCTTGGTCATATCTTTGACACCATAAAAATAGACCTTTCATATTTAGTATGTGTGTCTTGTGGATAGACCTTTCCATTGACACCAAAATCGGTGACCTGTGACCTTAACATTATTTTTTGATCTTCTTTCTAACAAATTCTATGTAAGACATTGAATCCTAAGAGTTACTGTTTTTACATTTATCACGTGCATTTAGCACGTGCATTTCTTGTGAGAAGACCTTTTCAATGATAACAGATTTGTTTACCTTATTACCTTGATCTTTCACCTAGTTTTGGAAATTTTTAAAACACTTTAACCTAAACCATATCTTTTATACTTTAAGAGACAGACCTTTCATATTTGGTATGTATATTCCCTGTGGCAAGACCTTTCATATTTGGTATGTATATTCCCTGTGGCAAGACCTTTCATATTTGGTGTGTGTATTCCCTGTGGCAAGACCTTTCATATTTGGTGTGTGTATTCCCTGTGGCAAGACCTTTCATATTTGGTGTGTGTATTCCCTGTGGCAAGACCTTTCATATTTGGTATGTATATTCCCTGTGGCAAGACCTTTCATATTTCGTGTGTGTATTCCCTGTGGTAAGACCTTTCCATTGACACCAAATTCTTTGACCTGGTGATCTTCACCTGACCTTTGATCTATTTATAGAAAATTTGAATATAAGCCATATCACAAAAATTTCAACTACAATGTCTCATTATTCCACTTTGTTGTAAGCAGGGCACATCTGTTTTTCACAAAGACATCTTGTTTTACATTTTGTTTGATAAGACATTAAGATGGTTCACTTGCCATTGATAATTCTCGTGAAAAATGTTCTTCAGAATTACTTTTCTAATTTCTGGTCTTTTCAAAATGCCTTGCTACATTAGTTTTTTAATTTCCTAGGCCGCCAGTGATGATGACATCTAGGGCGCTTGGGGTAAGGTGGAGCTAAAATAGGGATTCTAGTTTTACATGAGCTATGTAGGAAATTTAAAAACGATTTTTTGTAGCGGGGACACGCTAAATTATATTGATGTGCAAACTTTCCCAAGTTGTGCAGATTCAAGGTTTTTTAAATCCCCCCCTTGCACCTGTCGGTTGATAAAATTTTACATGATACATTAATATAGGGAGATTGATCGATTATATACTCTTTAACGTCCCGCTCGAGAATCTTTCACTCATATGGAGACGTTGCCATTACCGGTGAAGGGCTGCAAAATTTAGGCCTATGCTCGGCGCTTATGGCCTATGAGCAGGGAGGGATCTTTATCGTGCCACACCTGCTGTGACACGGGGCCTCGGTTTTTGCGTTCTCATCCGAAGGACCGCCCCATTTAGTCGCCTCTTACGACAAGTAAGGGGTACTGAGGATCTATTCTAACAACCCGTATATAGGGAGAAAATGTTCTTTATTACTAATAATATCGATGCATATCATTGCTCTTTGAATTCAAATTCTGTTAAGTCATGACTCCATAGAACTAGGATTGGGATCAAAAATTGTTCGTGGGAATAAAACGGATAAAAAATCTTTCAATTTTATTCTGATCAACAGTAGGACCAAGGTAGCTCATGCGAGCTTTGTGGTCTATAGCCCTCTTAGTGGTCTTATTATGAAGCACATATCTAGAATAAAGGCTTGCGTAGGCGTTTTGACATATTAGAAAAATTCCCCTTTTCAAAGTCTCAATGATAGTATTTTCCTGATGTTTTAAACACCGCTTTGTGATGTTGTGGTGTTTTTCCCGACGCTTTAAACATTGTACTGTGATGCTGTAGCAAACTGTCAGGGTGGCCCTATCTAAAATGGTTTTAATAACGTACATCTCTCAATAATATATAATTTTTCATGATATTTTACCTAAACTTCATTCGATTTAAAATCGCTTTAAGCAAATAATGTGGTGGTGGTGGGGGGGGGGGGGGGGGGGGGGCTGTCTTTTTGTCTTGTACCTAAACCTTTTGTGTAAGGAGGGAAAAATGTTTTCTTACATACATCAAAAGTGTGAAAAAGATTTATTAGAACTATACAGAGTATTATTTTCATAATTTTACAGAAGTCTGCTAATTCGACCTCTTGCTGTTGGTTTATGTCTGGTGTCATTTAACTTCTTCATAATTATCATTCCAATTTTGCTTAAATTTGGTATGAAGCATCTTTGAGACAATGGGGATATAAATTGTACATTTTAGATAATCAACATTTCTGCACATTATCTCAGTCATACATGAACATTTGGATTTGAAATTTGGGATATATATATATATATATATATATATATATATATATATATATATATATAAAAGCACTAGGAAACCAACAACACTAGAAATCCTAAAGTGTCGGATCTAACGAGTAGATACTTAGTCACGAAATCGAATATAAAAAGCACTAAGGATGACTAAACGACACGAACAATCAAAATTGTCAAATTTTCGGGACACCCAGTCCCTTCTTCAGGACAAACTACAGATATATTACATTAAGAAAACATAAAAGAAAAAATAGCACTAAATCTAAAACTACAAATAAAACGAAACTAAACTTTCAAAAAACTACATTTTGGAGTTGATTAGAGAACAGTTTAATGATAAGGTTTATATGTCCGGTCAGTCGGGTGTACTGAGTATGACTGTCCGATTCACACCTAATACGGCTAATTAGGCTAATTTAAAATCCATGTTCGAACTAATAACTAGAGAATTAGAACAAAGGGTGTTAACTCGTACGGGATTGGGGTTGATTAAGCTGATTATGGTAAAGAACATGAATTTTAAAATATGGAATTTAAAATTTAAAAAGGGGGAGGGGAAAAATAGAAGGCTTAAAAGGGAATCAAAGAAAGAAACAAACACTAAAAAAAGGCTGACAGTGTTACAACTTTTGTGGAGAAACAGGTGATGGCTTATGAGGCGTTCATCTTAAGGAAGTCATTTTGTTTGTTCAAGCCATTTGGTCTGAATGATTTGAGTCTGTGCATCCAGAACTTTTCCTTGCTCTTCCTCTCTGAGTCCGTCCAATGGGGGTTATGGTCAATAACAACGACTGTCATGTCCTCCCATTTGTGACCAGCTAGATTAAAATGTTCCCCGACGGGTTCTTTTAGTTTTTTGGTCTTGATGGTGGAACGGTGGTTGTTGATTCTTCTTCTGAGGTCACCTGTTTCACCTACATATTGCTTAGAACAAACTTTGCAACTGATGAGATAAATGCAGTTGTCTGTGCGGCAAGACGTATTCCCAAAGATTTTATAGGTGCGTCCTGTAATGGGGCTTATGAAGCTGTCTGTGTCAGAGCTGTGCTTGCACATGAGGCATCTGGCATCTGAACAAGTTTTGAAGCCACCATTGGGTAATGGGTTGTCTAGTCTTGCTCTGACCACCATATCCTTCAAGTTCCTTGGGCGTTTAAATGCAGCCATTGGTGGATTCTTGAAAAGCTCCGCCATCCTTTCATTAGCATAAAGAATCGGCAGGTTTTCCTTGAGAATGGTGTTAAGGTTCTTGAGGACAGGATGGTATGTCGTGACAAGTGGAACCCTATTACTGTCTTTCTTTTCGTTGTATTGCAATAAGGTTGTCCTGTCTTTTTTTGAGACCTCATGAAATGCAGTTTGAACTGTGTGGGCTTTATAGCCACGATTACACAAGTGCGTTTTCAATATCTTGCTCTGTTCTTCAAAAAGTTCATCCGAGGAACATATCCGTCTTATTCTCGTGGATAATCCCTTAGGAACCCCTCTAAATGTATGGGGAGGGTGACAGCTAGATGGCTTAAGATACAAGTGAGAATCCGTGGGTTTAGTGTGGAGACTGAACTTGATGTTGCCCTCTTCCAAAGTTGACGTAGTGTCCAAAAAGATGTTTTTGGAACTTGAAATGTCCACCGTAAACTTGATGGAATTGTGGAATGAATTGGCAAAGTGAATGAAGTCATTCAGACAGTCTCGATTTTCGACCCATTTCATCTCAATGTCGTCTATGAACCGCAACCAACTTAGAGGCTTGTAAGGAGCGCTTGATAAAAGATTGCGTTCTAGTTTCCCCATAAAAATGTTGGCATAAGAGGGTGCCATTTTTGTGCCCATTGCAGTGCCACTTATCTGTAGATAGTGATTGCCATTAAACATGAAGTTATTTAACCTGAGAACATGTTCAAGGAGTTTGACAAGAGATTCCGTGGAAGGCATCTGTATTGTTCTACTGTCCCAGACTTCCCTGCAAGCTTCGATACCTTCATTGTGGGGGATGTTAGTGTATAATGATGTTACATCCATGGTGACAAGAAGAGTATCGTCTGGTAAGCCAGAGGAAGGCGTTTTGTTCAGGTAGTCAGTAGTGTCCTTGAGGTATGATGGTAAGTCTTCTACATGTGGACGGAGATGCAAGTCTAAAAATTCTGATATTTTCTCCGTGGGATGACCGATGGCACTGATGATAGGTCGTCCAGGCATTCCTTCTTTGTGGATCTTAGGGAGCAGATAAAATTGTCCAGGCTTACAATTTGTTGGTTTGAGTGTCTCATAAACGTTAACACCGATTTCTTCATCTTCATACATTTTATCTAGGGTTTCGGTGATGAGTGCTGAGAAATCCGAAGTGGGATCAGAATCTAGTTTCTTATAGAAACGTTCATCTGTCAACTGTCGCTCGGCCTCAGCTAAATACGTTTGTTTGTCCAAAACAACAACTGTAGAGCCTTTGTCTGCTTTCTTTATAACGATGTCGTCCCTATTCTTAAGGTTTTGTAGGGCGGATCGCTCTTCCTTGGAGATATTATCCGGGATTTTGTGTTGATTGGCAAGCAACTTTTCAATGTCGGACTCAACAGCATCGATGTACGACTCAAGTGCTCCACATTTACCAGGTGCTGGTTCCCAAGTACTTTTGGGTCGATAGAATCTATGTTTTTCTAAATCGTGGAGTGGCGGTGGAGAGTCATCTCTGTTGTCTGTACTGGAGTCTTTGCGGGAAAAGTGCTCCTTCAGTCTTAGTCTTCGAAAAAATGCCCTGGTGTCCTCTCTTGTCTTTTTGTCATCAACCTCGTGAGGCGTTGGACAAAAGTTAAGACCTTTGGATAGAAGGGATGTCTCAACTTCGGAGAGAGGAACATTAGATGCATTCAGAACTGGATGATGGGCGGTACTGGAGTTAGAGTCGACTGAACATGTAGGCGTTTTGCGTTTAAATCGTCTAAGACGCCTCGTCTTGGCAATCGGTCGAGGCTTTGGTACCGGGGCAACAGTCTTAGTTCTAAATGCATTTGGGACAGAGTCACGAAGGAACTTCCTTTGTTGGGTCGTGTTCAGATCTTCCTGTAGGGTGTTGTTGAACACTGCAATGATTTTATGAGCTTCTTGAACGTCTGCTTGAACGTCTGATTTAAACGCAAAACGCCTACATGTTCAGTCGACTCTAACTCCAGTACCGCCCATCATCCAGTTCTGAATGCATCTAATGTTCCTCTCTCCGAAGTTGAGACATCCCTTCTATCCAAAGGTCTTAACTTTTGTCCAACGCCTCACGAGGTTGATGACAAAAAGACAAGAGAGGACACCAGGGCATTTTTTCGAAGACTAAGACTGAAGGAGCACTTTTCCCGCAAAGACTCCAGTACAGACAACAGAGATGACTCTCCACCGCCACTCCACGATTTAGAAAAACATAGATTCTATCGACCCAAAAGTACTTGGGAACCAGCACCTGGTAAATGTGGAGCACTTGAGTCGTACATCGATGCTGTTGAGTCCGACATTGAAAAGTTGCTTGCCAATCAACACAAAATCCCGGATAATATCTCCAAGGAAGAGCGATCCGCCCTACAAAACCTTAAGAATAGGGACGACATCGTTATAAAGAAAGCAGACAAAGGCTCTACAGTTGTTGTTTTGGACAAACAAACGTATTTAGCTGAGGCCGAGCGACAGTTGACAGATGAACGTTTCTATAAGAAACTAGATTCTGATCCCACTTCGGATTTCTCAGCACTCATCACCGAAACCCTAGATAAAATGTATGAAGATGAAGAAATCGGTGTTAACGTTTATGAGACACTCAAACCAACAAATTGTAAGCCTGGACAATTTTATCTGCTCCCTAAGATCCACAAAGAAGGAATGCCTGGACGACCTATCATCAGTGCCATCGGTCATCCCACGGAGAAAATATCAGAATTTTTAGACTTGCATCTCCGTCCACATGTAGAAGACTTACCATCATACCTCAAGGACACTACTGACTACCTGAACAAAACGCCTTCCTCTGGCTTACCAGACGATACTCTTCTTGTCACCATGGATGTAACATCATTATACACTAACATCCCCCACAATGAAGGTATCGAAGCTTGCAGGGAAGTCTGGGACAGTAGAACAATACAGATGCCTTCCACGGAATCTCTTGTCAAACTCCTTGAACATGTTCTCAGGTTAAATAACTTCATGTTTAATGGCAATCACTATCTACAGATAAGTGGCACTGCAATGGGCACAAAAATGGCACCCTCTTATGCCAACATTTTTATGGGGAAACTAGAACGCAATCTTTTATCAAGCGCTCCTTACAAGCCTCTAAGTTGGTTGCGGTTCATAGACGACATTGAGATGAAATGGGTCGAAAATCGAGACTGTCTGAATGACTTCATTCACTTTGCCAATTCATTCCACAATTCCATCAAGTTTACGGTGGACATTTCAAGTTCCAAAAACATCTTTTTGGACACTACGTCAACTTTGGAAGAGGGCAACATCAAGTTCAGTCTCCACACTAAACCCACGGATTCTCACTTGTATCTTAAGCCATCTAGCTGTCACCCTCCCCATACATTTAGAGGGGTTCCTAAGGGATTATCCACGAGAATAAGACGGATATGTTCCTCGGATGAACTTTTTGAAGAACAGAGCAAGATATTGAAAACGCACTTGTGTAATCGTGGCTATAAAGCCCACACAGTTCAAACTGCATTTCATGAGGTCTCAAAAAAAGACAGGACAACCTTATTGCAATACAACGAAAAGAAAGACAGTAATAGGGTTCCACTTGTCACGACATACCATCCTGTCCTCAAGAACCTTAACACCATTCTCAAGGAAAACCTGCCGATTCTTTATGCTAATGAAAGGATGGCGGAGCTTTTCAAGAATCCACCAATGGCTGCATTTAAACGCCCAAGGAACTTGAAGGATATGGTGGTCAGAGCAAGACTAGACAACCCATTACCCAATGGTGGCTTCAAAACTTGTTCAGATGCCAGATGCCTCATGTGCAAGCACAGCTCTGACACAGACAGCTTCATAAGCCCCATTACAGGACGCACCTATAAAATCTTTGGGAATACGTCTTGCCGCACAGACAACTGCATTTATCTCATCAGTTGCAAAGTTTGTTCTAAGCAATATGTAGGTGAAACAGGTGACCTCAGAAGAAGAATCAACAACCACCGTTCCACCATCAAGACCAAAAAACTAAAAGAACCCGTCGGGGAACATTTTAATCTAGCTGGTCACAAATGGGAGGACATGACAGTCGTTGTTATTGACCATAACCCCCATTGGACGGACTCAGAGAGGAAGAGCAAGGAAAAGTTCTGGATGCACAGACTCAAATCATTCAGACCAAATGGCTTGAACAAACAAAATGACTTCCTTAAGATGAACGCCTCATAAGCCATCACCTGTTTCTCCACAAAAGTTGTAACACTGTCAGCCTTTTTTTAGTGTTTGTTTCTTTCTTTGATTCCCTTTTAAGCCTTCTATTTTTCCCCTCCCCCTTTTTAAATTTTAAATTCCATATTTTAAAATTCATGTTCTTTACCATAATCAGCTTAATCAACCCCAATCCCGTACGAGTTAACACCCTTTGTTCTAATTCTCTAGTTATTAGTTCGAACATGGATTTTAAATTAGCCTAATTAGCCGTATTAGGTGTGAATCGGACAGTCATACTCAGTACACCCGACTGACCGGACATATAAACCTTATCATTAAACTGTTCTCTAATCAACTCCAAAATGTAGTTTTTTGAAAGTTTAGTTTCGTTTTATTTGTAGTTTTAGATTTAGTGCTATTTTTTCTTTTATGTTTTCTTAATGTAATATATCTGTAGTTTGTCCTGAAGAAGGGACTGGGTGTCCCGAAAATTTGACAATTTTGATTGTTCGTGTCGTTTAGTCATCCTTAGTGCTTTATATATATATATATATATATATATATATATATATATATATATATATATATACCATGTGAATATGCACGTCAAGTTACTTTGGGCAAAGTTTTAGGCATATAATATTTTGGCAAGTGCAAAATCATTTTATAAATTACCTTTATCAATTCTTAGGGATAAAAGAGCCGCGAGTCTCACCTGTCTGTAAGTCGTCCGTGTCTGGATATGCTAACCCCCTCTATGTTTGACGCAGAGGTTTTTGTTTTTGTTTTTCTTCATTTCCTCAAACTAGAAAAAAAAAGAAGGAATTTGTGATTCGAAGAAACAACAGAATAATGCAATTGGTACACTGACAATCCTGCTGATGGCGACTACTTCAGAGAGTGGGGGTAGACAAGGACTCCACCTCTCTCACCTCCCCCCCCCCCGTCCCCTTTTCTGTTCCTCCACTCCCCGTCCTCTTCCAGCTTTACCAGACGATTCAAAGAATTTCAAAGAATACTCATTAAGATGTAAAGAAAAACATCAGTTTTCTTTGTTTATATTTTCAAATGTTAAATACTCGATACATACATGTATATGAATATATATATATATATATATATATATATATATATATATATATATATATATATATATATACAATAATTTACATACATGAAGAGAGATATACGCAATAAGCATACTGAAACGTAAAAGTATTCTCTCTCGCCATACAGAGAGAGAGAGAGAGAGAGAGAGAGAGAGAGAGAGAGAGAGAGAGAGAGAGAGAGAGAGAGAGATCTACACAATGACTGAATGTATAACTAGATTTTAGAAAGTGTTGAATTTAAGATTTTCTCACTTTGATGGACTTTTCCTCTATTTTGTGGTTTGTTTTATTTTAAGCACTTTACATGTTAGTGTAAATTTCAGTTTGTCCGTAAGTATTACATAACACTGAGTCCGATGACGTATTTCATTCTGAGCATTTTACTCGTTAGTATAGATTTCAGTGTGACAGAATGTGTTTTAGTTGTACGTAACGTCGAGTCCGGTGGTCTGTTTCTCAATAACATTATTTTCGTACTATATGTTTGATTTCAACATATTTTATTGCGAATAAGACAAAAGGATTGGATACTATTTCTAAACTTAGATAATCCTCTCCTTCGAATAAATAATTTACAAACATATGTTCCATTCAATGTATGAGTGACTATTTGAATATTCATAAGTGTGAGCGCCGATGTATGTGAGAAAGTTTGCCAAGTTTACTTTCGGAAGGTCGGTGGTCTCTTCCCGGGTACATTGTATCTGGGTTCTCTCCTCCACCAACAAAAACTGGACGCCACCAGATAACTGAAAAATTGTTGAGTGTGGCGGAAAACAACAATCAATCAATCAATCAATCATAAGTGTGAGAGAAGACAGAGAAAGCATGATGCTATTTTAATGTCTATCACTTCCACTGTTACAATTTAATACGTGTATATTAATTTGGAGCAAAATAAAAACGACCTGTATCGGGTATATATTTTTGAACAATGACAGAAAGCTTCATATTTTGCTTTTCAGAAAAAGATCCATCACCCCACAACAATGAAATGAATGAATGTCGTTCACAGTTAATGAATGTCGTTCACAGTTAATGAATTATCCAATCCCTCATGGAAAATCTTGCATATATGTTTTAAAATCCACACAGAAGAGAAATGAGAGGTGTTCACTTGAAGACCACGTGGGACTAGGGATAACACTGCATGTATATAACTTATGTTATGCCTTATATGCATGATATACGTGTATAATGCATGTAACAAGCCCCTCCTCGCAGTCATGTATAATGCACGTAACAAGCCCCTCCTCGCAGTCATGTATAATGCACGTAACAAGCCCCTCCTCGCAGTCATGTATAATGCACGTAACAAGCCCCTCCTCGCAGTCATGAGTAACGGGGTATTTTCTGGAGGCTTGGAAGAAGTAGGAGGGGTTTTTTTTTTTTTTTTTTTTTTTTATAACTACTACCTGTCACTGATTATGTTTCCTTACTTAATGGATTTCTTCTGGGAACAGCTTGTGGTATGAAAAAAAAAAAAATTAAAAACAAATATTACTAATCTGCGAAAAGGTATATTGTAATCTGAAGAACTGCGTGTGATATAATTAGAAGTGGCAGTTTTAACATTTGGGACTATATTTTTCAGGTAACTGGAACTAAGTTGTTGTGAATCTCATACATGGTTACAAAGTTAGTCTTACCAGGTCCTTTATAAAGTGGTTCATACCCTATTTATGAGTGCAAATAATTTCTTGTAGCTGTTATAGGGGGAAACCTGTAATAAATCTTCTAATTGCATTTGCTCTGTATTTTCAGCAACATGCACATTTTAATCATACCAGAACTGAACCGCGTATTCTAGTTGTCGTTTTATATAAGCTATATATAGTTTAGAAGGTGTGTTATAGCAAAATAAGTATTTTTAGAATTCCAATTTTACTATTATAGTTTTTGCTGATATTATATATATATCACTGATATTGATATAGAACAGTACAGATTACAGATTTGTGAACACGGAAGCGGTTGTAGAGAAATATTTCAGTATATATTATCTAATAAAAATTAAATTCCAAATTTTAAAGTTTTTCATATTTTGTATGATCAATTCAAACAAAGTTGGACTAGTTATGTGTACAATTCCTCAAAAGGAAGAAATTACAGGATTTTTAAACATACAGTCTGTATTGAAAATTACGCAGATTACCTGAAAAACGTGAAATATTTTTGTAAATTTAGAAATGGTAATGCAAAATTACCTATAGAAACAGGAAGATGGAGTGACATACCTAGAGAAAGTAGAATCTGCTAGATAATAGAAATGAGATCGGGGGTGAATTTCATTATTTATGTAATTGTACCGATGTATCTGTAAAATTAGCTAGGCAATTTAACATTTCAAAATATTACAACACAAATCCTCACATTCATACATTTAATCAAGTATTTAATGTAACTAACAGAAACACATAGATAAGATTATGTAAATTTACAAGAATTACCATGGAGACAGTTCTTCAGGTTAACATTCTTTTTTATTTTTAGTAACTTTTTCACGCATGTGTGATTTTGTTTTGTAATACTTGTATTGATATTCTTTTCAATGCTCTACTGCCTTGTATTGCAAAATAAATAAATAGAATAACTTAAAAAAATAAAAAGGTTGATTGATTAAAAGCTCTGTGTAAATTTAAACAATAAATTTCCAACTGAAACTGAACGCCAGTAAAATATCCCGCGATTCTGAATCGGCGTCTTAACCGTATACCTGTGACCAAAGGGACGAATATAATTACCTGTATACCTTAATTACTAATTGTAGGGAAACTTATTCCTAGTTACTATCGCCAAAACCCAAACGTTATCAAATTCTACATGTTGTCTAATTCACAAAATAGAAAATCATCATGTGACCTTATTGGTAAATTCCTATCAAAACATGGCACGGCTGTTTGAGTTGATTGAAGTATTCTTCAGCATAATTAGCGGTGATTCAAACGACCAAGGGTATCGTCTATGGTCGGCCTGCCGCGTGACAATTATAATCAGTTAATTAGAGTACTCAGGCCTTTAACACGCTGTGAATGGTCGCTTAATGTTTACATCGCTTCACATTTTATTCACTCAAAACAGGATCGATCACTCTTGTAAATGAGGCGCAAACAAACATACCCTTATATAAACAAATGTTAAATATAAGGCTCCCAGACAGAGTAGTTCTTCCCAGTCAACGTTACAGTGGTCAGATAACTTAGACGTAATCATGTTTCAGTTAAGCGTGACACACAATGTTCGACAGACCATATCACTCAAACCTGCCAGTCCGGATTTCCTCCGAACGACATCCGGGCATGGGCCAAACCGCGTAACAACATATACGTCTATATCATCCTGTGAAATCTGGAGTGAAAGTACATCTAAACCGGTCGTGACTTTGCCGAGTGATTGCCTAAACCAACATGGAGTATGCACCCCAAGTCCCGTGGAGTCCCGCCCGACCTTCCGAATAGGGAGGACATCAATGGATAGTCCAGGGGGGACCACTCCATTAAAGCGCTCCGTGACGATACAGATGAAGGTGTGGAGCAGTCAACTGTATCGACTGAAGAGGAAAACGGAGTCACTGCGGAAAAAGGTAAGGTGAAAAATGAACGCGAGTCACTGTGGAAAAAGGTAGGGTGAAAAATGAACGCGAGTCACTGCTGAAAAAGGTAGGGTGAAAAATGAACGCGAGTCACTGTGGGAAAAGGTAAATAAAGGTTAAAAAAAAAAGACCGCGGAACCGCGAATAAGGGCAAGGCGTCAAAACAATAAACACCGAGTGAACCCGGGAGAAAGCGCTACCGATCAAGTTACCACGGACAGAGGCACAGACTGTCTGCACAAATGTTAAGCTAGGCTTTATGACGTTGTTTGAATACCAATTTAATAATAATGGAAACTTGTATATATTAAAAAAAAATTTAGTTTAAAATACGCAAGCAATGATAATCTTATGCTGTAACATTGTGATTTAAATATATATATATATATATATATATATATATATATATATATCGTTTCCAAATGTATTCTAGTCATTTTTGTGACTACACTACCGGAGGTTTTTTTTTAAATAACTATACCAGTTTTACAATTTGTACGCGTAAGGTACAGCGGCGGGAAGAGTCACCTTTCATACACTCGTATTTACAGAAATGAAATATTGTATATCATGACTACGAATCTTCAGTATATAAGTAATCCCTTTTCTATGTTTCTTTCAAATTTATCGTGGCTCTTAAAGTAATATTAGCTCTAAATCTGAAAATTTATTTTACTGTAAAAATGTGTCACTATGATAGTTTTGTATGCAATATAGCATTGAATAGAAATCAGTTTTTGCACGGGAAGACAATAATGTAAGTTTGCTTAAAACAGAGCCTCAGAATATACTTTCTAAGAGACATATGTAGGAATAGAATAGTTTTTCAAACTTTTTTTTCTGTCATTGACATAGTAAATCACAATTTCACAACAGAAATTTTCGACACCGAATTGACAGCTAATATAACTTTAAGGAAAATCAGTAATAATCACAACCTATTTTAACGTTTCATAATCATCTGACCGGTAGCGGTGGCTCAGTGGTAGAGCGTTTGTTTCGTAACTGGGTGGTCGTGAGCTCGAGCCCCGCTCATGCCATGGCCGAGTCAAACCTAAAATGTAAAAATAGACAGTAATTGCTCCTTCGCCAAACTCTCTGCATGTAGAAGTGAGAATCACGAGTCTTTCAGATATGGCCTTAAAAACGGAGACAGGCGTTGGTACGTTAAAGAACCCTCACTGCTACGGTCCTGAACGCTAGGCTTAGGTCTAAATTTGTAGTACTTCACCTACAACTGGTGACGTCTCTATATGAGAAAAAAATTCTCAACGGGACATAAAACAAAGATTGATTTACTGTTTGTTTATTATTTTCCGCCACACTCAACAATTTTTCAGTGGCGTCCAGTTTTTATTAGTGGAGGAGAGAACCCAGATACAATGTACCCGGGGAGAGACCATCGACCTTCCGAAAGTAAACTGACAAACTTTCTCACATATCGGCGCGAGCAAGAATCGAACCTGCGCCGACTAAAGGTGGTAAAACAAAGAAAAGGTCCATCATTCATATTAATCTGCCATTATATAGAGGCATGACCCTCCATGTGAGCAAAACGTCCTTCATCCAAAGACCCGTTGTGGCAAGGGTTGTTGAAATTTACACAGAAACTCTTGAAAAGAAGTCGATTCTGTAAAAACGTTTACAGATGCTATACGGCATTTTTTTCTTTTTATCAGAAAAGTTCACATAAGTTTTTGAATCGGTTGAGCCAAAGAGGTAAGTTATTAAGACCCCAAGTACTACAGTTGAGGTAAGGTAAAAATAGACTAAGCCACACCGGGAAAGGGTATAAGGTAAAAATAGACTAAGCCACACCGGGAAAGGGTAAAGTAAAAATAGACTAAGCCACACCGGGAAAGGGTAAAGTAAAAATAGACTAAGCCACACCGGGAAAGGGTAAGGTAAAAATAGACTAAGCCACACCGGGAAAGGGTAAAGTAAAAATAGACTAAGCCACACCGGGAAAGGGTATTGATCAGAACAATTCAGGATGATTCAAAACATTGTTCATTATATTACATTGTCCAAACAGCCTTCTTGAGTTCTGATTAAAATTGTGATTTCAGGATGACGAAATCAAGCAGAGATTTCAAGAAATCAGACGAAAAGCCAAGCGCGTGATTTCTGAAACCGGAATAACTGACGATGAAGACTATGTTACTCCCGAGAAAAAACAGAAACTGACAAGTTTACAAACAGAGAAAAGCAGGGATGTAATAATCAAGGACAGCATACAAACAGATAGACAAGAGAGATTACGATCCAAGGATAGTAAAAGGAAACGCTTAGCTCTGATGATGTCACCATCACCGGCCAATCAACGACTGTGTATGGATGAGAAACCCGGAGCCATGGCGACAAACGAGAAGTACATGTCTGACACCGTGCCCGATGTGGACAAAATGTACTTGTCACATTTGCTTGATGCCCCAACGAGAAGGTACAAGAAAGCTCAGAAACGTCACAGATCAGGCTCCGATATCCCATCATGCACTAAGGAAAATGATGAAGTTTTGCATCCGGTACCGTTTCCAAGGACATTCTTGAAAGAAGGAAAAAAGTGCACAAACTGTTAAAGTGTTTCTATAGTTACTACACTCCGATTGTTATGAACAGCAACTTTTCTTTATTTATTTCTTATTTTTGAAAGTACGATAAAACTTTTTCAATGTTGTAGTGTTCTATATAATATCAGTTGTACATTCCGTTCTATATAAATTGTATATATGTACAGTGTTTATATATTCAATCTTATGTACAAAAATGATTATTAAAATGATAATTGTAAATAATATTAAATCTTTATGATATATGATACATATCACAAACTTTTATATTTGAATAGACGAGACGAATATGAAAATTTACAACTGTTTAGAAAATCTGAATTTAGTGGTTTTCCAATTTTCGTATCCGAGGTCGGGTTTAATCAAATTTGCTAAACGTTTCACCTGGTAAGTGGTATTGCCCATTTCATCTCACAGGATGTACTCGACTGAACTTTAGTGTAGATTGCGGAATGATAAATTAAATACTCAAGGAGTGTGAAAGACCAGACAAGATACCAATAATGTGATTGAAAAACAACTGCAATCTAACAACCTACAGGGAAATTTAACGACCCACAGGGAAATTTAACGACCCACAGGGAGATAGTAAGTTGTTTTTATTCTCGGGATTTGTTTGGATTCGGACAAAAGAACCAGGAACCAGGAACACATTCAAAACCATATTGTCTGTTTAACTAGTTCTGAAAATTAATCTGGCTAAGCGTACACATGACTGTAGCTTTTTATTTACCAGACAGAATATTAAACACAGACCATCCCTTCCTGATATAGGTTAAAATTGTACATGTCTACGATGAGATACCATCTGACTCTGAATTCTAGTACAGGAGTATACAATGTTGTTGTAGGTCGATGATAAAAAGCTCGACGTTTGAGTGATAGAAGTCCATTCTTCATCGCGCATTATCACTATAGACCTAGCATGGACTCAGTCCATAACGACACTGTATAGTTATATATAGACTCAGTCAATAACGACACTGTATAGTTATATATAGACTCAGTCAATAACGACACTGTATAGTTATATATAGACTCAGTCCATAACGACACTGTATAGTTATATATAGACTCGGTCCATAACGACACTGTATAGTTATATATAGACTCAGTCCATAACGACACTGTATAGTTATATATAGACTCGGTCCATAACGACACTGTATAGTTATATATAGATTCAGTCAATAACGACACTGTATAGTTATATATAGACTCAGTCAATAACGACACTGTATAGTTATATATAGACTCAGTCAATAACGACACTGTATAGTTATATATAGACTCAGTCCATAACGACACTGTATAGTTATATATAGACTCAGTCAATAACGACACTGTATAGTTATATATAGACTCAGTCAATAATGACACTGTATAGTTATATATAGACTCGGTCCATAACGACACTATAGTTATATATAGACTCAGTCCATAACGACACTGTATAGTTATATATAGACTCGGTCCATAACGACACTATAGTTATATATAGACTCAGTCAATAACGACACTGTATAGTTATATATAGATTCAGTCAATAACGACACTGTATAGTTATATATAGACTCAGTCAATAATGACACTGTATAGTTATATATAGACTCAGTCCATAACGACACTGTATAGTTATATATAGACTCAGTCCATAACGACACTGTATAGTTATATATAGACTCAGTCAATAACGACACTGTATAGTTATATATAGACTCAGTCCATAACGACACTGTATAGTTATATATAGACTCAGTCAATAATGACACTGTATAGTTATATATAGACTCGGTCCATAACGACACTGTATAGTTATATATAGACTCAGTCAATAACGACACTGTATAGTTATATATAGACTCAGTCAATAACGACACTGTATAGTTATATATAGACTCAGTCAATAATGACACTGTATAGTTATATATAGACTCAGTCAATAATGACACTGTATAGTTATATATAGACTCGGTCCATAACGACACTGTATAGTTATATATATACTCAGTCCATAACGACACTATAGTTATATATAGACTCAGTCAATAACGACACTGTATAGTTATATATAGATTCAGTCAATAACGACACTGTATAGTTATATATAGACTCAGTCAATAATGACACTGTATAGTTATATATAGACTCAGTCAATAATGACACTGTATAGTTATATATAGACTCAGTCAATAATGACACTGTATAGTTATATATAGACTCAGTCAATAATGACACTGTATAGTTATATATAGACTCAGTCAATAACGACACTGTATAGTTATATATAGACTCAGTCAATAATGACACTGTATAGTTATATATAGACTCAGTAAATAACGACACTGTATAGTTATATATAGACTCAGTAAATAACGACACTGTATAGTTATATATAGACTCAGTCAATAACGACACTGTATAGTTATATATAGACTCAGTCAATAATGACACTGTATAGTTATATATAGACTCGGTCCATAACGACACTGTATAGTTATATATAGACTCAGTCAATAACGACACTGTATAGTTATATATAGACTCAGTCAATAACGACACTATGACAATATATAGTTATATATAGACTCAGTCAATAACGACACTGTATAGCTATATATAGACTCAGTCCATAACGACACTATAGTTATATATAGACTCAGTCAATAACGACACTGTATAGTTATATATAGACTCAGTCCATAACGACACTGTATAGTTATATATATACTCAGTCCATAACGACACTATGCAGTTATATATAGACTCAGTCAATAATTACACTCTATAATTATATATAGACTCAGTCAATAATTACACTGTATAGTTATATATAGACTCGGTCACTAAAGACACTATATAAATCTAAAAGTTTTTTGTGACGTCATCTTTTGTTTACCCATGTCTAATAAATTTCTTATTGCACTATTGTCGTCGATTCAGTTACCTGTAACTGTCCAATAAGTTGAAACTTATTGGACAGTCACAGGTAAATAGAAAAAAATGCAGGAAAAGAACTAAAAAGGCTTGTAGTAACGGTTTCAATAGTAATCCTCAAAATATCAAAAACCCAGAAATCCGCTATGGACAAAGACACTGTAACATTTACGATCCTTCGGAAGTGAATGTGAATGGAACTGGTGTGTTTACAGTTCTGTGGATGTGATGGGTGTGTTTACAGTTCTGTGGGTGTGATGGGTGTGTTTACAGTTCTGTGGGTATGATGGGTGTGTTTACAGTTCTGTGGGTATGATGGGTGTGTTTACAGTTCTGTGGGTATGATGGGTGTGTTTACAGTTCTGTGGATGTGATGGGTGTGTTTACAGTTCTGTGGATGTGATGGGTGTGTTTACAGTTCTGTGGATGTGATGGGTGTGTTTACAGTTCTGTGGATGTGATGGGTGTGTTTACAGTTCTGTGGGTATGATGGATGTGTTTACAGTTCTGTGGATGTGATGGTGTGTTTACAGTTCTGTGGGTGTGATGGGTGTGTTTACAGTTCTGTGGGTGTGATGGGTGTGTTTACAGTTCTGTGGGTATGATGGGTGTGTTTACAGTTCTGTGGATGTGATGGGTGTGTTTACAGTTCTGTGGATGTGATGGGTGTGTTTACAGTTCTGTGGATGTGATGGGTGTGTTTACAGTTCTGTGGATGTGATGGGTGTGTTTACAGTTCTGTGGGTATGATGGATGTGTTTACAGTTCTGTGGATGTGACGGTGTGTTTACAGTTCTGTGGGTGTGATGGGTGTGTTTACAGTTCTGTGGGTGTGATGGGTGTGTTTACAGTTCTGTGGGTATGATGGGTGTGTTTACAGTTCTGTGGATGTGATGGGTGTGTTTACAGTTCTGTGGATGTGATGGGTGTGTTTACAGTTCTGTGGGTATGATGGATGTGTTTGCAGTTCTGTGGATGTGATGGGAGTGTTTACAGTTCTGTGGGTATGATGGATGTGTTTACAGTTCTGTGGATGTGATGGTGTGTTTACAGTTCTGTGTATGTGATGGGTGTGTTTACAGTTCTGTGAATTTGATGGGTGTGTTTACAGTTCTGTGTATGTGATGGGTGTGTTTACAGTTCTGTGTATGTGATGGGTGTGTTTACAGTTCTGTGTATGGGATGGATGTGTTTACAGTTCTGTGTATGTGATGGACGTGTTTACAGTTCTGTGGGTATGATGGGTATGTTTACAGTTCTGTGTATGTGATGGGCGTGTTTACAGTTCTGTGGGAGTGATGGGTATGTTTACAGTTCTGTGGGAGTGATGGGTGTGTTTACATTTCTGTGGGTATGATGGATGTGTTTACATATCTGTGGGTGTGATGGGTGTGTTTACAGTTTCACTGATTTCTCGGTCTCTCTCTTTCTGTGTATGTCTGTCTGTATATGAGTATGTCTGTGTGTATGTGTCTGTGTCTGTGTGTGTGTCTGTGTGTGTGTGTCTGTGTGTGTGTTTGTGTGTGCCTCTGTGTGTGTGTCTGTGTGTGTGTGTGTCTGTGTGTTTCTTTATGTAAGAAGGAGTAGTGATGGATGTGTTTACAGGTTCACAGTTCTGTGGTCTGATTGGATGTAAGTGGTGCGTTTACAGGTTTACAGTTCTGTGGTCTGTTTGGATGTAAGTGGTGCGTTTACAGGTTCATAGTTCTGTGGTCTGTATGGATGTAAGTGGTGCGTTTACAGGTTCATAGTTCTGTGGTCTGTTTGGATGTAAGGGGTGTGTTGACAGGTTCACAGTTCTGTGTTCTGTGTAGGTGTAAGCGGTGTGTTTACAGGTTCACAGTTTTGTGTGCAGTGTAGGTGTAAGCGGTGTGTTTACAGGTTCACAGTTCTGTGTTCTGTGTGGATGTAAGGGGTGTGTTTACAGGTTCACAATTCAGTTTGGGTGTAAAGGGTGCATTTATAGGTTCATAGTTCTGTGTAGGTGTAAGCGGTGTGTTTACAGGTTCACAGTTTTGTGTGCAGTGTGGGTGTAAGGGGTGTGTTTACAGGTTCACAGTTTTGTGTGCAGTGTAGGTGTAAGCGGTGTGTTTACAGGTTCACAGTTCTGTGTTCTGTTTGGTTGTAAGTGATGCGTTTTCAGGTTCACAGTTCTGTGGTCTGTTTGGGTGTAAGTGGTGCGTTTACAGGTTCATAGTTTTGTGGTCTGTGTGGATGTAAGTGGTGCGTTTACAGGTTCACAGTTCTGTGGTCTGTGTGGATGCAAGGGGTGTGTTGACAGGTTCACAGTTCTCTGTAGGTGTAAGCGGTGTGTTTACAGGTTCACAGTTTTGTGTGCAGTGTAGGTGTAAGCGGTGTGTTTACAGGTTCACAGTTTTGTGTGCAGTGTGGGTGTAAGCGGTGTCTTTACAGGTTCACAGTTTTGTGTGCAGTGTGGGTGTAAGGGGTGTGTTTACAGGTTCACAGTTTTGTGTGCAGTGTAGGTGTAAGCGTTGTGTTTACAGGTTCACAGTTTTGTGTGCAGTGTAGGTGTAAGCGGTGTGTTTACAGGTTCACAGTTTTGTATGCAGTGTAGGTGTAAGCAGTGTGTTTACAGGTTCACAGTTTTGTGTGCAGTGTAGGTGTAAGCGGTGTGTTTACAGGTTCACAGTTTTGTGTGCAGTGTGGGTGTAAGGGGTGTGTTTACAGGTTCACAATTCAGTTTGTGTGTAAAGAGTGCATTTATAGGTTCATAGTTCTGTGTTCCGTGTCGGTGTAAGCGGTGTGTTTACAGGTTTACAGTTTTGTGTGCAGTGTGGGTGTAAGCGGTGTGTTTACAGGTTTACAGTTTTGTATGCAGTGAAGGTGTAAGCGGTGTGTTTACAGGTTTACAGTTTTGTGTTCCGTGTCGGTGTAAGCGATGTGTTTACAGATTTACAGTTTTGTGTGCAGTGTGGGTGTAAGCGGTGTGTTTACAGGTTCACAGTTTTGTGTGCAGTGTGGGTGTAAGCGGTGTGTTTATAGGTTCACAGTTTTGTGTGCAGTGTAGGTGTAAGCGGTGTGTTTACAGGTTTACAGTTTTGTATGCAGTGTAGGTGTAAGCAGTGTGTTTACAGGTTCACAGTTTTGTGTGCAGTGTAGGTGTAAGCGGTGTGTTTACAGGTTCACAGTTTTGTGTGCAGTGTGGGTGTAAGCGGTGTGTTTACAGGTTCACAGTTTTGTGTGCAGTGTGGGTGTAAGTGGTGTGTTTACAGGTTCACAGTTCTGTGTTCTGTGTAGGTGTAAGCGGTGTGTTTACAGGTTCACAGTTTTGTGTGCAGTGTGGGTGTAAGCGGTGTGTTTATAGGTTTACAGTTCTGTGTTCTGTGTAGGTGTAAGCGGTGTGTTTACAGGTTCACAGTTCTGTGTTCTGTGTAAATATAAGCGGTGTGTTTACAGGTTCACAGTTTTGTGTGCAGTGTAGGTGTAAGCGGTGTGTTTACAGGTTCACAGTTCTGTGTTCTGTGTAGGTGTGAGCGGTGTGTTTACAGTTCACAGTTTTGTGTGCAGTGTGGGTGTAAGCGGTGTGTTTATAGGTTCACAGTTCTGTGTTCTGTGTAAGTGTAAGCGGTGTGTTTACAGGTTCACAGTTCTGTGTTCTGTGTAGGTGTGAGCGGTGTGTTTACAGTTCACAGTTTTGTGTGCAGTGTAGGTGTAAGCGGTGTGTTTGCAGGTTCACAATTAAGTTTGGGTGTAAAGAGTGCAATTATAGGTTCATAGTTCTGTGTTCTGTGTAGGTGTAAGCGGTGTGTTTACAGGTTCACAGTTTTGTGTGCAGTGTGGGTGTAAGGGGTGTGTTTACAGGTTCACAGTTTTGTGTGCAGTGTAGGTGTAAGCGGTGTGTTTACAGGTTCACAGTTCTGTGTTCTGTTTGGTTGTAAGTGGTGCGTTTTCAGGTTCACAGTTCTGTGGTCTGTTTGGGTGTAAGTGGTGCGTTTACAGGTTCATAGTTTTGTGGTCTGTGTGGATGTAAGTGGTGCGTTTACAGGTTCACAGTTCTGTGGTCTGTGTGGATGCAAGGGGTGTGTTGACAGGTTCACAGTTCTCTGTAGGTGTAAGCGGTGTGTTTACAGGTTCACAGTTTTGTGTGCAGTGTAGGTGTAAGCGGTGTGTTTACAGGTTCACAGTTTTGTGTGCAGTGTGGGTGTAAGCGGTGTCTTTACAGGTTCACAGTTTTGTGTGCAGTGTGGGTGTAAGGGGTGTGTTTACAGGTTCACAGTTTTGTGTGCAGTGTAGGTGTAAGCGTTGTGTTTACAGGTTCACAGTTTTGTGTGCAGTGTAGGTGTAAGCGGTGTGTTTACAGGTTCACAGTTTTGTATGCAGTGTAGGTGTAAGCAGTGTGTTTACAGGTTCACAGTTTTGTGTGCAGTGTAGGTGTAAGCGGTGTGTTTACAGGTTCACAGTTTTGTGTGCAGTGTGGGTGTAAGGGGTGTGTTTACAGGTTCACAATTCAGTTTGTGTGTAAAGAGTGCATTTATAGGTTCATAGTTCTGTGTTCCGTGTCGGTGTAAGCGGTGTGTTTACAGGTTTACAGTTTTGTGTGCAGTGTGGGTGTAAGCGGTGTGTTTACAGGTTTACAGTTTTGTATGCAGTGAAGGTGTAAGCGGTGTGTTTACAGGTTTACAGTTTTGTGTTCCGTGTCGGTGTAAGCGATGTGTTTACAGATTTACAGTTTTGTGTGCAGTGTGGGTGTAAGCGGTGTGTTTACAGGTTCACAGTTTTGTGTGCAGTGTGGGTGTAAGCGGTGTGTTTATAGGTTCACAGTTTTGTGTGCAGTGTAGGTGTAAGCGGTGTGTTTACAGGTTTACAGTTTTGTATGCAGTGTAGGTGTAAGCAGTGTGTTTACAGGTTCACAGTTTTGTGTGCAGTGTAGGTGTAAGCGGTGTGTTTACAGGTTCACAGTTTTGTGTGCAGTGTGGGTGTAAGCGGTGTGTTTACAGGTTCACAGTTTTGTGTGCAGTGTGGGTGTAAGTGGTGTGTTTACAGGTTCACAGTTCTGTGTTCTGTGTAGGTGTAAGCGGTGTGTTTACAGGTTCACAGTTTTGTGTGCAGTGTGGGTGTAAGCGGTGTGTTTATAGGTTTACAGTTCTGTGTTCTGTGTAGGTGTAAGCGGTGTGTTTACAGGTTCACAGTTCTGTGTTCTGTGTAAATATAAGCGGTGTGTTTACAGGTTCACAGTTTTGTGTGCAGTGTAGGTGTAAGCGGTGTGTTTACAGGTTCACAGTTCTGTGTTCTGTGTAGGTGTGAGCGGTGTGTTTACAGTTCACAGTTTTGTGTGCAGTGTGGGTGTAAGCGGTGTGTTTATAGGTTCACAGTTCTGTGTTCTGTGTAAGTGTAAGCGGTGTGTTTACAGGTTCACAGTTTTGTGTGCAGTGTAAGTATGAGCGGTGTGTTTACAGGTTCACAGTTTTGTGTGCAGTGTAGGTGTAAGCGGTGTGTTTGCAGGTTCACAATTAAGTTTGGGTGTAAAGAGTGCAATTATAGGTTCATAGTTCTGTGTTCTGTGTAGGTGTAAGCGGTGTGTTTACAGGTTCACAGTTTTGTGTGCAGTGTGGGTGTAAAGTGTGTGTTTACAGGTTCACAGTTTTGTGTGCAGTGTAGGTGTAAGCGGTGTGTTTACAGGTTCACAGTTCTGTGTGCAGTGTGAGTGTAAGCGGTGTGTTTATAGGTTCACAGTTTTGTGTGCAGTGTAGGTGTAAGCGGTGTGTTTACTGGTTTACAGTTTTGTGTGCAGTGTAGGTGTAAGCGGTGTGTTTACAGGTTCACAGTTTTGTGTGCAGTGTGGGTGTAAGCGGTGTGTTTATAGGTTCACAGTTTTGTGTGCAGTGTAGGTGTAAGCGGTGTGTTTACAGGTTTACAGTTTTGTGTGCAGTGTAGGTGTAAGCGGTGTGTTTACAGGTTCACAGTTTTGTGTGCAGTGTGGGTGTAAGCGGTGTGTTTACAGGTTCACAGTTCTGTGTTCTGTGTAGGTGTAAGCGGTGTGTTTACAGGTTCACGGTTTTGTGTGCAGTGTGGGTGTAAGGGGTGTGTTTACAGATTCACAGTTTTGTGTGCAGTGTGGGTGTAAGCGGTGTGTTCACAGGTCAATGAGTTTTTAACCCTGCTCTCGGATTTCAGTGAAGGATATGAAAGGTTCAAACAATCAGCAAACAGAGTCTACTTAGTCAGATTATTTTTTTTTCCGCATTCTTATTTTAGTTCTTTTAATTTATCGGTGTTCTCAATACTTGGTTATTCAATGCATGGCTGCACTCTATAACTCCTATTTATTCTATCACATGCAAATAAATAATGTACACCACAGCTGTAGCGCGGATTAAGGACTGATGTTTAAATAACCCCGATCTTACTGTCCCGCTGATTTAACATTCTTATACACACTTCAAAGAATTCTGCTTATTGCAGCGCTGACTTCAGTGTAGAACATCGAATGATAAAGGTCAATCTTAAACGTCTAAACATTTACACCCTAAATACAGTCGCTTAATCCGAAGCTATTAATGAACAATTATCTCAAAAGCAAGTGAAGCACTTTGAAATAAGGACCGAGAAATGATAAGGTAACGCAGACTGAAGTTAGAGAGATCTCCCCGTGTATTGGAGTCCAATGATCAGCGTATCTCAACAGCGCCTTTACAGATAAAATATTTTTGAACCTGGTTTTAAAAAGATTTCATTCTAAATTCCGTTGATAGGAAACATGGAAATATGTACCTGCTTATCAGTGACCGTGAGGGGGTTAGAAATTTATCAATGAACGAGGAATCCGAGGAAAGAGGAGGAAAAACGGTAACTGGACTTTACACGTGGGTAAGTATGGGTAAGTTCTATGATTTGACTATACTTGTAAGGACCGCGCGTCTCTGTGATTTGACTATAACTGTGGAAACCGCGCGTCTCTGTGATTTAACTGCAAGGACCGCGCGTCGTTCTATGATTTGACTATAACTGTGAGGACCGCGCGTCTCTGTGATTTGATTATAACTGTGAGGACCGCGCGTCTCTGTGATTTGACTATAACTGCAAGGACCGCGCGTCGTTCTATGATTTGACTATAACCGTGAGGACCGCACGTCTCTCTGTGATTTTGTGATTTTGACCGAAATTGTTTAATCAATTATAGAACTTCGACAATGAAGATAAATATGAAATTGGTCACTTGATCATGTCATATTTCGTCAAATATACCTTGTATTTAAGTAGAACATTTATATTTGGAAGGATTACGTTGAACAGAAGAAAATAATGATATGTATATAAAAAGCTCCTCAGAATAGGAGTTTTCAGAATTGATACTGCATGAGAAACCAATAGGGGGATGGTTGAAATACGCTGGGAATCTTATAAACATTGCATCCGGAAACAGAGACGTTTATCCTAGTTAGAGAGTGTAGGTGTACACTGACCAGGAGGGCTGAGGTGTGTTTACCGTTACTACCGATATAAAGACTGACGATATAGAGAGAGGGAGCTGTAATGTTAGACTGCGTTTTATCAGGAATCCCTGCAGTGTAATTCGGTGGGTTGGCGAGCGAGTGCGATCGGGTTATATACATCAAAATTCACAGTTTTTACCGTAATAAAATTGAAAATAATATGTTTGTTTCGATTCAAATTTTCCCCGATGTTTTGAAAACATTTATCATTTGTTATTTTATTTTGATGAATAAAATTCAATCTTAATCTTTTCAAACCTTGCTGTGAATTACACAATTTGTCTGGAAAACCAAACATATTTGCGTACTTGAAACTCCTTGCTTAGCTTTAAAACGTCGCTGTCAGCAATGTCTTACCCTACTTCCGCTTCCGAACTTTCGACATTGACGTGAGGAATCGATGACGATTACATTTCTTTTTTTCAGTTTGAGACAAAGAGAAGGTTCCGTCCTGACGCACGCGCTATCTACAGCCGAAAGTATCGTATACATAAAGCACGTGGCAACTGCTATTGAAATACAGCATATTGTATGAGGCCGACCTATTCAAGATGATCCACGTCAGACTAAGCAGCCGAATAGTGAAAAATCATCCAGGGAATATTTAGAAAATCACACACAGGGATCTCCAGGGAAATTTAAACGTTTTTCAATCAATGAGTGACAGTAAGCCTTACTTCAGCTTCAAGAACACGTTTAAATATCTTCTTTGTCAAATTCGTTGAAGTGGCGGATCTAAATGACAGTGTACGGGGTGAATGTGGTTGTGATGAACTACCGTGGTGCAGGGTCAAATGGGGTCAGGGGTAGAGGTCAGTCCATCAATGACAACAACATGTGTAAAATTGTCGTCCTGGGATGTCCAGGGGTCGGCAAGACAGGTGAGTATTTAATTGTAATCAGTATTTCTACTGTTGAGATTGAGTCCTTTGTGATTTATGTTGGTGCAGTCACACACGGGCCTAAATCTAGACAGTGATTTCCTGGAGATCACACGCACCGTTACTGCTATTTTTTTCCTAAACACTTTCTTGTTGATTTCCTTGATAGATATCAATTTAATAGTGTTGCAATATTATCATACATCGTATATCGGCCTGGGTGGTCGAGTGGTTGGATAATGTAAGGGTCACGAGTTCGAATCTCGATTCATCAAATGACTTTCTCCCTTTCTTTGCTACAATAAATAGTATACATATAATAGATCACAGCTGATTTCACATTTTTATTTGTCACAACCAGAAACTATCAAAATATGCTAACTCTAAAAGAGACTAATATACCCCAAACTTCTTTGTTGGAGTAATTAAGATAGAGTGCAAGTGATTTGTATCCGAAAAAAGACATATTATTGAGAAAAGTTTTGTATGACTTTAAAACATATATTTAACTGAAATAAATGAATGATCACTGGAATATGATCTTCTCTAGAACTTCTCCATAATGATGACCATGTGATTAAATCTCATGACAGCCGAAGGGCGATAAATAAAGAACAAGGTAGAATTAGGGTGCCGTGTGTCCCCCATTTTCACTTAAACTTCAAAATAGACTTTAAAACCGTATTTCAAAATGATGTCTTAGTAAAAGTGCATATGTAAATGAATATTGCCCTCATCTAGCGTTCTCGGATTGCACATCATCTGTATCAGACGTCCCGGTATGATAGGGATTTGTGGTTGCCACGAAAGGATATCTTGTAATTCATATTTGCAGTTATTATTGAAATCAAACACTCGAATATAGAGTCACGTCTGTATCACAATACTTTATCATATAAAGTCTTTTTAGTGGAGACATCATCTGTTAAATATCGTTACGTCTCCTGGGCTGAGTATCGTTACGTCTCCTGGGCTGAGTATCGTTACGTCTCCTGGGTTGAGTATCGTTACGTATCCTGGGCTGAGTATCGTTACGTCTCCTGGGCTGAGTATCGTTACGTCTCCTGGGCTGAGTATCGTTACGTATCCTGGGTTGAGTATCGTTACGTCTCCTGGGCTGAGTATCGTTACGTCTCCTGGGCTGAGTATCGTTACGTATCTTGGGTTGAGTATCGTTACGTATCTTGGGCTGAGTATTGTTACGTATCCTGGGCTGAGTATCGTTACGTCTCCTGGGTTGAGTATCGTTACGTATCCTGGGCTGAGTATTGTTACGTATCCTGGGCTGAGTATCATTATGTATCCTGGGCTAAGTATCGTTACGTTCTCCTGGGCTGAGTATCGTTACGTTCTCCTGGGCTAAGTATCGTTACGTATCTTGGGCTGAGTATTGTTACGTATCCTGGGTTGAGTATCGTTACGTCTCCTGGGCTGAGTATCGTTACGTATCCTGGGCTGAGTATTGTTACGTATCCTGGGCTGAGTATCATTATGTATCCTGGGCTAAGTATCGTTACGTTCTCCTGGGCTGAGAATCGTTATGTATCTTGGGCTGAGTATTGTTACGTGTCCTGGGCTGAGAATCGTTATGTATCTTGGGCTGAGTATTGTTACGTTCTCCTGGGCTGAGAATCGTTATGTATCTTGGGCTGAGTATTGTTACGTGTCCTGGGCTGAGTATCGTTACATATCTTGAGCTGCGTATCGTTACGTATCCTGGGCTCATATTCATGCAATCACCATCTCAGATTGTAACGGTAATGTTACCAATACGAAACGAAGCAAAGCGACAAAAACAGAATTAAAAATAATAAAGCACCATTGCAAAACTGATCAGAAGACTTGTTATGTTAGAACATATTGTAAGTATAATTTACTGTATGTGTGTGTTAGGATATTGTAAATTTTATGAAATTTACAGCATGATAATGGTAGGGTTATATAGTTCTTGTCACGACATTTACAACACGATAGTAGCACGATAATCTAAATATTATGTAATTTACAATACGACTAACCTTAATTGTTTTGTTTGTAGATACAGATTCTACTTTACAATTTTAAAATCATAATTAGGAATAAGTAAACTTATGTAATTAAGTTGGATTCTGAATAGAATATTTTGACAGAACTAGAAGATACGGTAATTTAAAACGTTATTAGATGTTATTTTAAGAACCTCGGATGAAAAGAATGCTTCAACTAGCGTATTAGAAAGTTAATAAGGCAATTAACCGAAATATGGGAGAGAGAGAGAGAGAGAGAGAGAGAGAGAGAGAGAGAGAGAGAGAGAGAGAGAGAGATTACAGATTGTCGTTTAGAACAGGTGCGTGGAGGGGGAGGGGTGGTGACCAGTAATTTATAAGCATATTGTGATTCTTCATACGTTAGAAATAACTATCTTTTTCTGATGTATTTTTAAAGAGATGCAACTTGCTCATATACTAATCACAACACATGTATGTCGAATTGTCTTTTATGGACTCACTATGAATATAATTTGTAGGGTGACAGGAATCTTCCAGCTAATCTTATATATCATTACAATGTTGAAATACACATTTTCACGTTTGCAGCTATCAGTATATCGGTATTTTGTTTTGTTTTTGTTTTTTGTTTTTTTGTTTTGTTTTTTTTTTTGTTTTTGCTTCTTTTGTTTGTTTTGTTTTGTTTTCAGAACATTACATACAGACTGTACGCAGATGCTTACACACATATATGTCACTCTTTACAAATTTTCATTAAATATATTTGATATTTATTGATGCATACACAAAACATTCTCAACGGTAGTCAATCCGATCGGGGGGTTGGGGGAGGGAGTTGGGGATTAGGGGGGGGGGGAGGGGCACTACCAAGTAGATGCTACCTGAAGCTTTATTGTCAAATGCCGTAAATGATACTTCAATAGTGTTTATTCTCTTGCAGCTCTAACGGTGCGATATTTGACCAAACGCTTCATTGGGGAATATTGCCCAACGTTAGGTGAGTACAATAACCACGTGACTAATATACCTACGTACATGTATACTGTAGTGAGTCAGGTAAGAAATAACAGTTAGAATCCACGTCAAGATCCACGGGAACTGTGAAGGAGGATGGACACGGACGGGGCCGACATAATACAATAATACGATGATGACATAGGAATTAAACTACAAGACTACATAAATCAGGTGAGCAATGTGGCCCATGGACCTATATTTTTACCATAAGGAATTTCTGAATTGGAGGTTTAGTGTTATTGAATCCTATGTTTTATGTAGTAAATGAGTATAGCTGATAATCAATAAAAAAAAATGTTCGTATACTAAGAAAATTAATGTACTTTAGGAATGGATAATTAAGTTATTAAGGCTATAAAAATATTGTAGGAATTTGCTTACGTATCTTCAGAAGAGAATAGACAAACCAACATCAGATTCTTCACACATAATTACAAGTCACACTAATGAAGTAAACTGCTGTTTTTAAAATGTTTGGTATAGGAATACACCTTGCGGGCTAGGAGCAGAGCGTTAGAAGTTATATTGAAAGCATTTAAAATATCCAGTGTCTCAACTTTCATTTTACCATAATTTCTATGATCTCCCAATAATCAGACGCCATGCTGTATTTGATTCCATCAGTTGTGCTTAACCTTGACCTAAATTTTTATGTACCGTGGTGATAAAATTTTTAAATCAATGAAGGTTTGAAAACTGGAGTGTACCTTATCAGAGGTTTGCACAGGTGAACAAGCCCGTCAGATAGATAAGCACTGGCAATGCACATTAAGGTTATATGGTGGTCCCTCTGTCTGGTTGTATGGTGGCTCCTCTGTCTGGTTGTATGGTGGCTCCTCTGTCTGGTTGTATGGTGGCTCCTCTGTCAGGTTGTATGGTGGTCCCTCTGTCTGGTTGTATGGTGGCTCCTCTGTCTGGTTGTATGGTGGCTCCTCTGTCTGGTTGTATGGTGGTCCCTCTGTCTGGTTGTATGGTGGCTCCTCTGTATGGTTGTATAGTGGCTCCTCTGTCTGGTTGTATGGTGGCTCCTCTGTCAGGTTGTATGGTGGTCCCTCTGTCTGGTTGTATGGTGGCTCCTCTGTCAGATTGTGTGGTGTCTCCTCTGTCAGGTTGTGTGGTGGCACCTCTGTCAGGTTGTGTGGTGGCCTCTCTGTCAGGTTATGTGGTGGCCCCTCTGTCAGGTTGTGTGGTGGCCCCTCTGTCAGGTTGTGTGGTGGTCCCTCTGTCAGGTTGTGTGGTGGCCTCTCTGTCAGGTTTTGTGGCGTCACATCTGTCTGGTTGTGTGGTGGCCCCTCTCTCAGGTTGTATGGTGGCCCCTCTGTCAGGTTGTATGGTGGCCCCTCTGTCAGGTTGTGTAGTGGCCCCTCTGTCACGTTGTGTGATAGGGGATGTACGGCGTTGTCCTGAAGGACTGACAATGTCCATTAAGATCGTATTGTCCCTCTCACAAGAACGATAACTCGTACGTAGATTTCTATAATAAGCAGGTAAATATGAACTGCCCAGTTACAATGAAACCTTCATGTATACTAGCATTTAGACATATAATGATGAATGCAGTTTTTGTGCCATAGTTGAATACCTTTATGCAGAGTGCAATGTGTCCTTCGTTTTATGAGGAAAACTGTTGGAATAAAGATCAGACCTCTTCCCTCTCTCTATTGTCCAAAATTCCCACCTTCCTCTTCCTGTGGATACATCCACACTTTCGTGTAAAAGAGGAAAAACAGTTTTCACAAAGTTAAATTTATTTCAATATCTCATATTCTCTCTCTCTCTCTCTCTCTCTCTCTCTCTCTCACACACACACACACACACACACACACACACACACACACACACACACACACACACAAAACACATACAAACACACAACACACACACACACACACAACAGATTTAAATGTATTTCGTGCGTTTACCCAATATGGGATGCGAATAACCCCAGTGACCCCATATTCTATTAACATAGGGGGCATTTCTGGTGTTCGGAATCTGTTGTTTAGACACAGATGAATAACTAGAAACTTTCAACAATCTAGGTTCACATAATCAGCATGCTCTCATTGCACATCGGAATGTCTCTGATGTTATTTTTCGTTCCAGAGGTGATCCGGATGATTTCTTCTGCATTTTTGCTATCTCCCATTTACAACTTGATTAAACCATGTACTTGTTAACTAATTGGGAGCACATTATCAAGATCACAGTGACGGATATTGGTTTAAGCCTTGTCTGAAATCAGCTGCTCTGACGCCGGGTGATTAGGAATTAATCAGTTTCAGGAGCGATAAATTTAAAACAAGCAGACGGTTAAACGTGGAACAAGTAGCCGGAAAATTGCAGTACCAGAGAAATAGTGGTAACTCACACTCTCTGAACTTGACCGTAGATCGGCCAAGTAACTAGATGCACTTTGAAACAAATCTTCAGGGTTCCTATCGCCTTCATTCAAATATTCAACGTGCACATCCTGACTAGCTTCGTTTTCCACAGTGTTTAAATTTTCTATACACCCCCCCCCCCTTCTCTTCCGAGGCTATTTAAAAATACCTTTATAAGATAACAACAATTCACTTCATAAACTATCTGTGAAAAGTATCTCATCTAATGGAAGATCTCAGCCATACACTGCACACGTGACCTTGGGGTGTGAGATAACCTTTCAGAAGGCAATAACAAATCATAGAAAAATGTTGTGGATTAAAATTTCGAAATATGTTCATATTTTCTAAAATAATTTTTTTCACAAATAAAAATATAATCTTTGTATCGCCGCTGGAAACGAAAATTTTGTGTATGTGTTTTGTTTTACCGCTTGCAATGAATTCTCCATTATTGGTGGGGTTTAGTACTATAATATGATTTATATTGAGTTTTAATGGAAATTTAAGTACATTCAATATTGTGCTCATCCACTCGCAACATTACCGAACCCCCAAAACAGGATATTGATCCCGACCCATTTCTTAGTGCAATACGCACGCGTCTTTGGACTTAAATTTCCCCCAACTCCGTTGTGAAAGGATTTTCAATTTTTGAGAAAGAACATTTGATAGCAAATTTTATCTCTGTTGAATCACTCAGGGTGATAAACCTACTCGCCGCTCGACACCGTGAACTAAATCCTCTGATCTATACCATGGATCAGTAATTGTAGAATATGAAAATTGTTTCACCAAGTTTCAATAAATTTTGATCTAGACCAAATTATAACCTGACATGTTTTATAGCTTTGGGATCAATGACCCAGTTACTGTTTTCCTGCTCTCCAAAATAAACTGCTCAGAATAGCAAAAGGCCCAGCATAGCAGCACACCAACTCGCTTCCAGGCAGATGATAGTTCATAAAGACGACTTCGCACCCGATGTCATTTGCTCACTCGCTTCTGGTGATATTTTATATACACTTCAAGCCCGATGTTATTTGCTCATAATGACTTTTTCTGTCCTTGTGTCGATGATATCCATTATCGTAAGGAACTGACCTATTAATGAAGGCCAATGCTGTTGACAGGATGTCATAATATCTTTTTAATTGCTTATGAGTTTTCGCACTCGTCATTTACACTTATCACCCATTTAAAGTACTGGCATTTTTCCAGATTAAAGTATACAATGTTTACAATATTCTTTGCTGTTTAATATAAACGATACAAAGCTATAAAGATGTGTATCAGACCATCACACTTCAATCGTGGCAAAAAAGTGGTAAGAACAGAAGCATAAATCGCCAGAGGACGCGGGCGTTTAAGGTTGTCGTTTTTTCAGGGACGTTTCGTTAAAATCTTACCTTGTCATCTAATCCACCTGTAAAATGCGTAATCCACCTGTAAAATGTACAGCCCATCTGTAAAATATGTAACCATCTGTAAAATGGCCAGTTTGTTATAGTATGGCCTAACATTTACACGTGCTTTTTTTTAAATAAAAAATAATGAAAATGACTACTCAAAACCTCATTCGTTCCAAACGTTTATCTACATCTAACGAGGTTTTCTTCATTTTTTTTTTTTTTTTTTTTTTTTGTTTTTTTGTATTGAAGTCATCTGTCGACTTCATTCACTGTTCTTGTAAGTAACTTCTACAAAACACACACACACACACACACACAGAGAGAGAGAGAGAGAGAGAGAGAGAGAGAGAGAGAGAGAGAGAGAGAGAGACGTACATGTATATGTTACGTGAATGTAATTTCTTTAGGTCAAATCCACGTTACTGTGAAAGTCGTGATATAATGAGGCGGACGCTGAAACTGATTGACTGAAAATATACGTATTGATTAACGAAATTCACATCCAATCTGTTAATGACGCCTGCGTTATCAAACTATCCTAGTCTACATCTCAGTCAATATGAGTTACAACCGACACGGTGGCCATGATAAAAGAAGAAAAGGGAACGACTTTGAATGACGTGTTGTAAATATACTCCGTCATATAGACGTGTGAACTAATGTGGTATATCTTATCGGTATATACTCTGTGATGTTATCTTAAAAACGCGTTGTTTAATCTGTTAACAAAATATACACTGTCACCCATCCATCTTTTGTTATTCTCCTTTTTTCCATTGGATATCAAATCCTGGCAGTGTGAATCTTTGTATAAAATATGATTTCAATATGTCATTAAAGAAATAAATTTCGTTTTGGATTATACATGTGATAATATGAATTGCCACATTCATTCTGGTATGCTTAGCACCTTGTGGTTTAGCTAAACACAATACTTACAAGACTAGGATAATCAAAATTAGCACACGTGTTTGCAACATTAGAAGAAGCTTCTACTTGTTACGGTTATAGGTCAAAAGTCAAAATTATAGACATGAAGCAAGATAGAAATCCTACTAATAAGGCGAAGATAATCAAAGTGGATACACATGTTCCCCAAGGTGAGAGGAAGATAACCTTAATTTCTCAAGGTCAAAAGTCAAATTCACAGTTAATGGGTAATCATATTGATAATAATGATAATAATAATGATAATAATAATAATTATAATCATATTAAGAGAAAACAGACCTAACAAAGGCTAGGATCATCAAACTCGGTATACATCCTCCCCCCCCCCCCCCCCCCCCCCCCCCCGGTGCTATAAAATGCTAAAGAGCCATCTTGGAACTAACACATTAGTAGTGTTCTCCGACAACGTGCCAAAGAAACATCAGAGCCATTTTTGACCATCGTATGTTAATGGTTTATTTGATCAAGTATCACTGTACTTTCGTGAGGGTTGCCCTTGTTATCAGTTTTCAGCAAACTTTCTACTGCATTCAATCCGTATCTGTGTCTGTCAATCTGGCGTGATGAGAAACAGAACAAAGTTCTTACAAAGAACCTCATTTTCTTCGGAGCGAACCCAATCTAGCAGTCAGGCGATATTCAGGTTTTTTTTTTATTATTATTGAAATGAACAGTTATTTTATAATGATTGATGACAGTACCAGCAATCTACAGTGCTGAGAGAGAGAGAGAGAGAGAGAGAGAGAGAGAGAGAGAGAGAGAGAGAGAGAGAGAGAGAGAGAGAGAGAGAGAGAGAGAGAGGAGAGAGAGAAAACAATAATTCAAATATTATTTAAAAATATGAACACACTACTAAACACAATTGCGATCACAACATTTCACATGATATTGTGCGTAAATTCGACAAACGCTGTTTTCATATTTTAATGCATGAATAATTGAAATATATACAATTTGATTGGCTGAGCAACATTATGTAGAACATAATTTCTATGTGATGCATGATGTGAGACCATTAACGCTCTACATTTCTGTGTAAGATTCATCTTAAAATCATAATCAAAACCATAAATATCAACTGAAAATTGAACAACAAGGAAAGAATTTTCTGTTTACCGTTGTATTCTCATTCGGAAATTCTCCACTCCTATTTTTTCGACGGCCGGAGATTTTGATTTTAGTTATGTTCGTACTTTTAGCAAAGAACTTTAAAATGTTGCGACAAGATAAGAAAGTACTGTGCAGAAACATAGCGAACTTATACTGGTGAGAACTTGTACTGGTGAGAACTTGTACTGGTGAGAACTTGTACTGGTGAGAACTTGTACTGGTGAGAACTTGTACTGGTGAGAACTTGTACTGGTGAGAACTTATACTGGTGAGAACTTGTACTGGTGAGAACTTGTACTGGTGAAAACTTGTACTGGTGAGAACTTGTACTGGTGAGAACTTATACTGGTGAGAACTTGTACCGGTGAGAACTTATACTGGTGAGAACTTGTACTGGTGAGAACTTGTATGGTGAGAACTTGTACTGGTGAGAACTTGTACTGGTGAGAACTTATACTGGTGAGAACTTGTACTGGTGAGAACTTGTACTGGTGAGAACTTGTACTGGTGAGAACTTATACTGGTGAGAACTTGTACTGGTGAGAACTTGTACCGGTGAGAATTTATACTGGTGAGAACTTGTACTGGTGAGAACTTGTACTCGTGAGAACTTGTACTGGTGAGAACTTGTACTGGTGAGAACTTATACTGGTGAGAACTTGTACCGGTGAGAACTTATACCGGTGAGAACTTGTACTGGTGAGAACTTGTACTGGTGAGAACTTGTACTGGTGAGAACTTGTACTGGTGAGAACTTGTACTGGTGAGAACTTATACTGGTGAGAACTTGTACTGGTGAGAACTTGTACCGGTGAGAATTTATACTGGTGAGAACTTGTACTGGTGAGAACTTGTACTGGTGAGAACTTGTACCGGTGAGAACTTATACTGGTGAGCACTTGTACTGGTGAGAACTTGTACCGGTGAGAACTTGTACCGGTGAGAACTTGTACCGGTGAGAACTTGTACCGGTGAGAACTTATACCGGTGAGAACTTGTACTGGTGAGAACTTGTACTGGTGAGAAGTTATACTGGTGAGAACTTGTACTGGTGAGAACTTGTACTGGTGAGAACTTGTACCGGTGAGAACTTGTACTGGTGAGAACTTGTACTGGTGAGAACTTATACTGGTGAGAACTTGTACTGGTGAGAACTTGTACTGGTGAGAACTTGTACTGGTGAGAACTTGTACTGGTGAGAACTTGTACTGGTGAGAACTTGTACTGGTGAGAACTTGTACTGGTGAGAACTTGTACTGGTGATAACTTGTACTGGTGAGAACTTGTACTGGTGAGAACTTGTACCGGTGAGAACTTGTACCCTTGTACTGGTGAGAACTTGTACTGGTGAGAACTTATACTGGTGAGAACTTGTACTGGTGAGAACTTGTACTGGTGAGAACTTGTACTGGTGAGAACTTGTACTGGTGAGAACTTATACTGGTGAGAACTTGTACTGGTGAGAACTTGTACTGGTGAGAACTTGTACCGGGGAGAACTTGTACTGGTGAGAACTTGTACTGGTGAGAACTTGTACTGGTGAGAACTTGTACTGGTGAGAACTTGTACCGGTGAGAACTTGTACCCTTGTACTGGTGAGAACTTGTACTGGTGAGAACTTATACTGGTGAGAACTTGTACTGGTGAGAACTTGTACTGGTGAGAACTTGTACTGGTGAGAACTTGTACCCTTGTACTGGTGAGAACTTGTACTGGTGAGAACTTGTACTGGTGAGAACTTGTACTGGTGAGAACTTGTTCTTGTACTGGTGAGAACTTGTACTGGTGAGAACTTGTACTGGTGAGAACTTATACTGGTGAGAACTTGTACTGGTGAGAACTTATACTGGTGAGAACTTATACTGGTGAGAACTTATGTTATACGAGGTTCAATCTGAATATGCCAATCCATGGTTTAATTTTATTTTAAAGGGTCTTGGTGTATTAGAGGCTTCGACAACGAATACTAAATGGACTTAGATGTAATTAACTCGTACGACGTGCAAGTCGATGATGAAATCAATCTTTATAAACTTTTTTATCAGAACTAATTTTTATGGAGAAGGCAGTTGGAAGCCAATTTCTTCTCTAATCTTATCTAGGAAAAGCATGCTAGGGTAGAAAGGCACTTTATTATGTATGATTTGAATACCGGAAAGACTCTCAAGGCTATCTGCTCCGCACATCAGGTTTGAATGGGTTTCAAATCTTTTATGATTTGCGCTTCTTTTTCTCTCCCAAGAATATACTCGTATCATTTATTATTATATATCTTTTTTATTATTTCTTTTTATCAGAAAGCATTTACAAGTTGCAGACGACAATTGACGACGATGACGTCAGACTGGAGATATTGGATACTGCAGGGCAGGTAGGTTAAATGCGAACAGGTACCGCAAGAATAAGTCCGGCATTTGTCAGGATCTAAAACATGGATAGGTTGAAATATTTTTGTACCAGAGAGGGGGGATTCATGTCGAAATAGGACATAAGGAATGTTATTACAGTAAGGTATTAAGGGGGAGGGATATTGTCAAAACCCGGCATAGAGGTACTAGAATCTTGATAAAATAGGACATTGAGGGATATTATCAAAATAGGACACAAATGGGTATTATCAAAATAGGATATAGTGGGATATTATCAAAATAGGACATAGTGGGGTATTATCAAAATAAAACATTTAGGGGTATTATCAAAATAAAACATTTAGGGGTATTATCAAAATAAAACATTTAGGGGTATTATCAAAATAAAACATTTAGGGGTATTATCAAAATAAAACATAGAGGGGTATTATCAAAATAAAACATAGAGGGGTATTATCAAAATAAAACATAGAGGGGTATTATCAAAATGGTACTTTTATATCGGTATACTGAGTAATATCAAAACTCTCTTTCTATGATTGATCTGGTACGTCCGATTTGTTGCAGGATCCGGCCTATTGGAAGGATGGTTATGCGCTCTGGGCAGATTGTTTTCTATTTGTGTATTCCATAACGGACCGAAACAGCTTCGAAGAAATAATCAAACTGAAGAGACAAGTTGAAAACGCACGGAGATCTACAAATATCTCTGGAATCCTTGTCGGTAATAAATTAGACCTGCTCCACGATCGACAGGTACCCGCCGCGGACGGTACGGAACTTGCTGACGAGATCGGCTGTAAGTTTTACGAGGTGTCGGCCGCCGACTGGACACAAGTGTCCGACATTGACGTGATGTTTCAGGACTTATTCCGGGAATACCGGCGAGCTAAAATAATACGGGAGGGACGGCAGAGAAAAACCAGCTCATCCGTGAAATTCAAACAAGCCATTCAGAAAGTTATTTCTGGCAAAGCACCGGTCAAAAAGACGCTTAGTGCATGATTATTTAGGGTACAAATGTTGCATCATCGCTGTCATATTTTTATACAGGATAAAAGGGTCAAATCTTCGTTTATTAGCTCTTATGACCAACAGAAATGACACGGCACTATTTAGTAGCAAATACCTTTACAGTTTATTAAACAGTACTTACGATATTACAATAACTTAATTTTGTTCAGCAAACTTACTCTCTATATGTCTGTAATAGAAGACTAATATAGGAAGAAATTGAATGACTGCTAATGTGCTGTTTTACGTTGAGTCCGAGACATTTTTCTCAAATTCCCAAGTTGATATCAAACGCCACCAATTTAACCTCTCCTTCCTCTATACATGTGTAATTATAATGACATAATAAGCACTAGAAATTAAGTATTAATACATTGATGATCAGGTAATTAGCCCATAGGCAAAACAAGGTTTGCTGGAGTGTACACCAGAGGCTGAGACTTTTTGATTTTATACTTGTTGAAATATATGAATGACATTGTTATCTGTGATATATATTGGGGTCATAAATGCAAAATCGATTATTAAACGGTATTATTGTTTTTATGTTTGTCTGTTTTCCACATTTGGCTTGATGTTCTTGTATTACCTGCCAAACATTGAAATAAGGTCAGTAAAATTAATCATGCATATCGGGGAGAAAATGCACAAAATTGGTTTCCGAAATTCTAAACCCTGCTATCAATCGTAAGAACTTTGTGATAATACAGGGATGTCATTTTTTTTTTCTTTTCTTTTCTTTTGAAAAACGGGCAGTTCATTAATCAATGTTGAATTACTCAATGTGATAAATATGTACATCGTTTAACACAATGAACCAGATTCTTCCAGGCAGACACTGGAACAGTAGGTGTAGATAATGAACACCGTCTCGCTAAGTTTCAACAAATTTGATTGCGGCCGTCTGACGTGATTTATAGCTTTCAGATCAACGACCCCGCTACTTCGCTTCCGTTATACAGGACAAGCTCGTCTCAGAATACAAGTAGGATACTTGAAACTATCAGCCTGAAAATAAATGTGATATGACGTAAGCGTTGAGTGACGCAACAGACAAACGGTCATTTCCCTATTCAGACGATTTATAGGTCATCACAGAAACTACTCGATCTAGCTCTGCGGTATTTCCCGCTTTATAGGTCAAAGTTGTAAATTTCGGCCTCAGCCGCACCACACGCGAGTCAGAGGGGAATGGAAGTGGCTCTTTTTTCGCAAAGCGTTTGGGGATTAGAATTACAAGTTGCGACTTGAAGGACATGTATAAGCATGCTATGCAATCCTTTTCTCTATTGAATGAAACATCTATGAGCAATAAGTCACAGCTCTTTCGGATTGGACCTTACCATTTCTGATTTCGTCTCGCAATAGGTGTCGGTATCGTACTATAGAGCCTAACATAGGTCAAAAATGGTTACACTTTACAGTATAATTGGCTCAGGATGTCTCAATGTCCATAAGCAATTTCTGAAAGGACATCAAATTCCAATGACTGAATGGACTGATTAAACGATCAGGTAGAAGAGAGTGGGAAAAGTAGAAATCCTTTTACTGAAGGTATATGGAAATACAAACACAATTAAACGCGCACGTTATCGCGAGGATACCCCCCCTCCCCCGAAACCGCGCCCCACCCCCGAAAAGTAAATAAATTTTCAAATAATTTGCGTGTTTTATCTCCAGCGTAGTTACAGTTTATTTCTGAGATAAACAGCCGCTGAGGCGGGGGCGATCAGCAGATAAAGAAATTGACTACAGCACATCAAGCTAGGTGATAAAGTGGTAAAATGAACAGAAACACACATCCTTATCACGCAAGGCGCGAAAATGACGAAGAAAGTCAGGAAAAAATAATAAGCTCTTCCGATGTGTTTTATTTCAATATTACTAGTATTAAACGGGGATATGGGTTTAGAATTATGGTACTCGCGAAACGCGCAAACACGTGAAGTAGGTTTGTTAGTAAGAACTTTATTGAAAATCTTTGTTAACGGGGAATCTCCCTCGTCACCGGGTCAAGATCATCCGCGAGGTTTCTCAATATTACACAAGTCTTCGTGACATTTCAGGTACAATTTAATTGCATTCCCTCTTGTTTCTACAAAGATACTCGTCGGAGATTTGCGGAGACAGTCGATCGCGAAGGTCTGGTTGAATGAGACTAATTCAGAACAAGATTGCGAATAACGGTACGAGAATTTGGTTTGCTTTACAACGAAATAAAAAAAAAAAATTCCAGGTAAAACGAGGTTCCTGAAAAATTGAAAATGGCGCCGCGCGATTCCTGTGAATCAGGAAAGCTGTTAATTAGTCAGCACTTTAGATCTCCGCTAAAATGTCAGCCTCCGGGTAACACTTTACAAACTTTAACAAAGGAAATAATTTATTGATAAGGAATAAGTGTTATTTTCTAATCGGAGGAAATTTTATTTCTAATGTCAACTATGCATTGTCTCAGAAGCAGATGTTTTCAGTTACAGATGAAGCAAATACCCGTTCGATCGAGCAAAATCTGTTTAAAAACTGCATCGACTTCCATGAAAGTTAGAATGATGGGAGACTTAACAAGGGAATAGATCTTCGTTTACAAGTTTTAAAGAAAAATGTAAGGAGGCGGGAAAAAAGAACAAACTAGTTAAGAGGGGGCTGATACAGACCCTGATGCTGATATTCTGGATTTCATTACAAAACAAGACATTTTACACACAATGAATACGAACATTATACATGCATTTCAAGTTAGGTACGGCAAATTAATATTAGACGTGTATGACTAAAATATCGATTGATAAACTATACGTATTCAATCCAAATTCGATATACTATCATATCGTCTTAATTACAAATGAGAACTAACAGAGGAAATTCGCTCTGAATGTAAATGCTGTTGTTACAGTTGAATTTGATTTTCATTACACGTGGAAATACTTTTCATGTATTTTATCTGTGTGTGGACTATTGCGGCCTAATCTCACCCCACCTCCCCCGACATAAAGATTCAAGAAATCTGATTTCACATTTAATCAGAAATTTACACGTCTTCTGTTCAGATGACCCGACCACTATTAATCATTTCTTACATACACTCCCGTTGGTAGGGCAGGACCTACTAAAGTAATGTACGAGCACTTATAAGAAACCAAAGGCACCTTTTTCTAAGTATAGCATAATGAGAACAGAAAAGGTAGCAAATCAGACGATAAACAGATGACAGTCCCACTGTAATACAGACGGCGCACTTAGATCGCAGCGCTGAAGAATGAAAACGAAATTCAAAACGGGCAACCTAGCTAATAAAAAGAGAGGGGAAAAAACGCTCTTATGAAATGGAAGTAACGGATCTGAATGTGATGCGTCATTCAGAAAATGTTGAAAGTATAGGTTCCAGAATATCGGGCTCTGTATGTAAGTACTATCCCCGTGCATCAGATAATAAAGGTAGTTATTGTTCCCGCGGGTCAGGTAATATAATTAGTTATTGTCTCCACGGGTCAGGCAATGGTATACAGTTGTTGACTGGGGTATAGGGAAACAGTCGATCTGTTGGACCGGAGTGCAAGCTGTTTCCCAAGGCCGTAGACCGCGGGCAACAGCTTGCTCTCCGGTCCAACAGATTTCCAGACTCCTGTCAACAACTGTTTTGTTATACCCATACTAAATCAAATTTATAAAAGAAATTCACCACATTTTTTGTGATTTTGCTACCCCTGCTTTCAAGCATCGCCTGGACTTCATCCTCATTCGCTGCAGCGAAACGGCCATCGGCCATTTCTGTTTTCCCAAAAGACAGGGGGAAAAAAATCACTCGGCACACCTCTGCTAATTACATCTAATTGACGGTTACCAGCATCAGCGGAGGTTTGCCGAATGAGGAAAAGATAAACCTATTTAGCGCCATGTGACGTCAGCGGGTAATAGTCTTTTTTAACAGTTCCGGGACCAACAGTAGGGGGAAACAGCCGAACTGTTGGACATTTTTAGTAAGGAATTATACAGATACTGTTTAGTATGGGTATAACAAAGGTAGTCAGGTAATACAGGTAGTTATTGTCTCCACGAGTCAGGCAATACAGGTAGTTACTGTTTTCACGAGTCAGGTAATACAGGTAGTTACTGTCTTCACGAGTCAGGTAATACAGGTAGTTATTGTCTCCACGAGTCAGGTAATACAGGTAGTTATTGTCTCCACGAGTCAGATAATACAGGTAGTTACTGTCTTCACGAGTTAGGTAATACAGGTAGTTATTGTGTCCATGAGTCAGGTTATAAAGGTAGTTATTGTCTGCACGAGTGAGGTAATACAGGTAGCTGTTGTCTCCATAAGTCAGTTAATACAGATAGTTATTGTCTTAACGAATCAGGTAATACAGGTAGTTATTGTGTCCACGAATCAGGTTATACAGGTAGTTATTGTCTTCACGAGTCAGGTAATATAGGTAGTTATTGTCTCCACGAGTCAGGCAATACAGGTAGTTGTTGTCTTCACGAGTCAGGTAATACAGGTAGTTATTGTCACCACGAGTCAGGTAATACAGGTAGCTGTTGTCTCCACGAGTCAATCAATACAGGTAGTTATTGTCTTCACGAGTCAGGTTATACAGGTAGTTATTGTCTCCAAGGGTCAGGTAATACAGGTAGTTATTGTCTTCACGGGTCAAGAAAGAACCTACCTTTTATATAGGCCCTAATTTCAAGCGCATTTTTACTCTTTTTACAGTCATAGTGTAAAGAATATGCTATGAAGCAATATACACTGTAGCTAAGTCAATGAAATTGGGAACGTGAAATTTTCTTCCGCTACGGTTCAATGACCAATCTAACGTATCAATGTCGTTTCAGTAAGATATTTACACGATTTTCACGCAAAGAATGTGCAATGACATTATTTTTGGAATACTCCTCGTATTTGGGTCGTTACTTTGAGTATTACCAGTGCGAGTCAATAAGTAACCAGCCTAACTTATTTCCGGTTGAGATGCACCTCTTTTTTGATGTAATCGCCCACTGATGTGATGCACTTAGACCAACGGTGTTCAAGTGCCAGCAGCCCAGAACTGAAAATGTCAGGGTCCTTTCCATTGACCCACTGCTCAACTTTTGTCATGACGCCTTTGTTAGACCGGAAATGACGTCCACGGATGTACTTTTTGAAATTTTGGAATGAAAAAGAGTCGGTAGGAGCTAAGTCGGGCGAATAGGTAGGATGTGGTATTAATTCATACTCGTTTCGCTCTACAGCATCCATTGCAATTTTGCAAGTGTGGACTCTCGCGTTGTCCTGTTGCCCCAAAACACTTTTAAAGAGTTTACCTCGGGGTTTTTCACGGATGGTGGTTCTCAGTTGGTCTAGCATAGTACACTTCAGATATTGTACTTCTTCTCTTGGGTAAAAAATCCAACATAATACCGCCTTTTGCGGCCCAAAATACTGTGGTCATCCCTTTGCCTGCAGATGGTAGATGGTTGTGTCTTGAGCTTCATTGGTTAGTGTGTGTGAGGGGGGACCCACTGAAGACCCTGAGCTATATTCTCTGGCTATTAATAATGAACCCAGGTCTCTGTACAGTCACCAGACGCAAAAGAAATCATCTTTTGACCTAATACGCTTCAACAAGGCGCTACATACTGATGCTCTGGTTGCCATTTGCTCATCGCTAAGAAATTTGGGGACCCGACGGGCTGTTAGCGTCCGCATAACTAAACAATTATGTAAAATTGTTGAAACGCTACAATATGAAATTTTTTATGCCTGTGTTATTTCTTCCACTTGAATTCGCCTATCAGAGTATACCAGATTCCGAAATTTGTTACATGTCTTCGTAGGTGGCCTGGTTTCATCTTCTAAAGACGTTCAACCGCGTTTGAATTCCCTCACCCAGAATTCAACCTGATCATAACATGGTGTAGAAGACCCATAACCATCGGCTAACACACCTTGTATATCCTTGCCTGTTTTACCTTTTAAATACAAACACCGAATTACAGCAGGGTACTCAACTTTAGATGAAAAGAATGCTTTTGCATAACTACAATGTTTGACATTCAATATCTTATTAAAGAATGACCCGATACGCTTGCAATTTTGTACCCAGGTATAAAACATGTATTGAAACAAGGCATGAACATTTCAGTCAATCGAAAATAAGTTAGGCTGGTTAATTATTGACTCGCCCTCGTATTTGAATCGTTACTTTGAGTATTATTTGGATCGTTATCATTTGGATCGTTATTATTTGGATCGTTATTATTTGTATCGTTATTATTTGGATCGTTATTATTTGGATCGTTATTATTTCGATCGTTATTATTTGGATCGTTACTTTGAGTATTATTTGGATCGTTATTATTTGGATCGTTATTATTTGGATCGTTATTATTTGGATCGTTATTATTTGGATCATTACTCTCAGTATTGTTTCGGATGTTACGTGAAATGTGTTTTGAAGTATCAACAGAAACAACATGATATCATATTTTGGGAAGAGAAAAATAAAGCATACCATAGAGGGCGCTAGTTGACCTTGTTCTATGACCTTGTTCACAGCGATCCCTTTGCTCCAGTCAATTTGTTAATGATTTAAATTTCAGCCATTTTCCAGCAAATTTTGTTTTCATTTTTCTGCCCATATTTTTTATGCTTTTTTATAACCTTCATCATTTATAGCTTTAAGTTTGAAACATAAATACATAAACGTTTTCCAATCAATCTTGATGACAAACAGCTCTTGGGTCTCCAAAAACGCTTCACGTATTCCCGAAGTGAGTTCTGTCTATCAGCTGGGAAATAACATTTTTTTAAAAAATGGTTAGAGAGAGAGAGAGAGAGAGAGAGAGAGAGAGAGAGAGAGAGAGAGAGAGAGAGAATAAATACTGAAAAAAAATCTGGAGTGCAGACGTTTATAGGGAGTACACACAAACGCCTAGTTGATCGATATTATTCGAGAATGGAATTCATCTCTGTCAATGAAGCGCGAGTTATTCGCCCTTGGGTAGAATGCACATAACACATTGCGGTCTAGATAGAAAAATCATTTTATTTTTCTCTGATTGTAATTAAGTGTCAATTAAAGAATTTTTCTAAAAATTAAATGCAATTACTGAAACATTATATGACTTTACAATTACTGCAGTCACTGATTATATTTATGTGTTCCTTTGTGATATTTTTCGCAGATAATCTTGGATCATGCTCTAACAAAGTCTGTAATCATCTTTAGATTATGATATGCCGGTTACTTTCAGGTGCTCAGTTCGATCTATGTTTCCAACGTTTTTTTTAAATAGTGTAAGTGAAGTGTCATGATGAATAAGTGAACTCATCTGGTGAGAGAGGACCCCCCCCCCCCCTCCCGCCCCTTCCACGATTTATGATTTCAAAGGTGGACGATAAAAATGGTAGTTTTGATTTTCGCCAATGCATGTCCCCCATGATTTCAGATTTCAAAGGTGGACGAAAAAAAATGGTAGTTTTGATTTTCTTTTATGTATTTCCCTCACGATTAATGATTTCAAAAGTGGGTGATAAAAATGGTAATTTGATTTTCGTTAATGCATTTCTCTCAGGATTTATGATTTCAAAGGTGGGCGATAAAAATGGTAGTTTTGATTTTCGTTAATTCATGTCCCCCTCGATTTAAGATTTGGAAGTTTGGTTGGCTAGTTTTTTTTTCTTTTGTTTTCTTTGTATTTGTTGGGGGATATTTTTTTCTTTTGTTTGTTTCTTTGTATTTGTTTACGGGGTATATTTTTTTCTTTTGTTTCTTTGTTTTTGTTTATGGGGTGTTTTTTTTTTTTTAATTTGGCTTGTCGTAGCCAACATTTCTCAATACCATTTAGTATAATATAGTGCCAAAATGTCGTTCTCTGTATAGTAATATATTACTAAAGGAAACCATTTACAACGAAATTCTTGTTTAATTACTAATAACCATATGAAGATAAATGCATAATTACCTATGACTAAAAGAAGCCTGCAGTCTTTGGTTTTATGATCATATCTTTTCCACATGGACAGTCCTTAATTTTTGTTTGTTTGTTTGTTTTCTAGTTCCGTGTCATTTAAGAAAACAAATTGTTTTCTAAAGAAAACGTCCACACTACCCAGAGTCCTCTGCGTCTCTGCACACAGAGGCATTACTAGATACAGCACAACACAAACTAGTTGACGATAATGTACACACGCCATTACGGTCTAATTACAGAGTGCAGTAAGTTCACGCTTAACATCAGAGGTTTCATTTAATAAAAAATATTTCAGAAATGAATCGAATTTGCTAGATACAGATTTGGAGTATATAGAAGAAAAGAAACAAAAGTTCAGCGAAGCATTGTAGTAAATGTCATAGATATGTAACTTTCTTACTTTTAAGTTAAAGGATAATTTTTCAGCTGATGTTATCTTTTTCAGATGACCCCATCGTCCTCTGTATGAAAAGTAGTCCGCGGGACTTCCCTATCCCAGAGTGCCTGCATGGAAGAGTTTTGTTTGTGTTCATATGAACTCTGGCAGAAGTTTGAGAAAGCGTCCACACGTTTGTGAGGAGTATACACTGTTCGATGATATCCTTTTATCACGTTACCAATGCCTAATTCCGGATTTTTACAGCGATATTCTATCATCAAAAAGAATAATGATCGTGCAAGAATCCATCCCCCAGTCTCCTGTTAAATACTTACTCTGTAGACCTGTACTGGAGTGTTCCATCCCCCAGTCTCCTGTTAAATACTTCCTCTGTAGACCTGTACTGGAGTTTTCCATCCCCCAGTCTCCTGTTAAATACTTCCTCTGTAGACCTGTACTGGAGTGTTCCATCCCCCAGTCTCCTGTTAAATACTTCCTCTGTAGACCTGTACTGGTGTTCCATCCCCCAGTCTCCTGTTAAATACTTCCTCTGTAGACCTGTACTGGAGTGTTCCATCCCCCAGTCTCCTGTTAAATACTTCCTCTGTAGACCTGTACTGGTGTTCCATCCCCCAGTCTCCTGTTAAATACTTCTTCTGTAGACCTGTACTGGTGTTCCATCCCCCAGTCTCCTGTTAAATACTTCCTCTGTAGACCTGTACTGGAGTGTTCCATCCCCCAGTCTCCTGTTAAATACTTCCTCTGTAGACCTGTACTGGAGTGTTCCATCCCCCAGTCTCCTGTTAAATACTTCTTCTGTAGACCTGTACTGGTGTTCCATCCCCCAGTCTCCTGTTAAATACTTCCTCTGTAGACCTGTACTGGAGTGTTCCATCTCCCAGTCTCCTGTTAAATACTTCCTCTGTAGACCTGTACTGGAGTGTTCCATCTCCCAGTCTCCTGTTAAATACTTCCTCTGTAGACCTGTACTGGAGTGTTCCATCCCCCAGTCTCCTGTTAAATACTTCCTCTGTAGACCTGTACTGGAGTGTTCCATCCCCCAGTCTCCTGTTAAATACTTCCTCTGTAGACCTGTACTGGAGTGTTCCATCTCCCAGTCTCCTGTTAAATACTTCCTCTGTAGACCTGTACTGGAGTGTTTGATAAAGTACCAGGTGATCGTTTTACAATGTCGTGCTGTTTATTTTCATTGTAAGTTTAGATGTATATCACCGTGGCGGTTAGAGCGATCGATTAGACAGAGAAATGAAAACTCTTGTCAGGTAAGTTTTGATAACAAAAACAATATCTTGTACTTTTCTAAGAAACCCAAAAAGATAAAGAAAGAAATTACTGACTGATTTTTGTAATAAAGTTTTATTGTTGCCCTGTATCAAGTTATTTTCTCTAACGAACAAAATCTTTCATTTTTTTTGTTTTGTTTTTTTTGTTTTGTTTTGTTTTGTTTGTTTTGTTTTTGTTTTTTTTTGTTTTTGTTTGTGTGTTTGTTTTTTGTTTTTGCTTTTTTTTTTGTTTTTGCTTTTTTTTTTCTTTTTTTTTTTTGCTCCAATTTTTTTCACATTTCTAATTAATGTAAAATTTAAAATCAAAAACTTGATAAAGCACAAGTTGCATGTATAACATCTGGTACTTAATACTGATTTCGATTTTGAATTCATTGCAAATGTTCTGGGTATTTAAATGTAATTGTCTTAAGTGCCGTTTTTGTAGCTAGTTTTTATATTTATAGATGTCAGTTTTGCATGTACTATCATCTCAGATTGGACGTAGCAGTGATGGCTATTGCCCGGAAACAACAGGTTACCATCATCATAAAATCAGTGTAATTAGATTGACATAAAAGCAAATATCAACGTCCTTGTTTGAATTCGCCATACTTCAGAAATAGCAGTTTTAATTGCAGATGGTATTTAAAGCATTACGAGCTGTAACTGATGGTAAAAAAAATTGAAAAATAAAAGAACAAATTAACAACATATATATTTGCTATTGAAGGTATATAATTGTATAGATTCAGAGTGAATCTGAAGCAATAAACCCGTTAAATCAGCAAAAAATGTCGATTCATGAATCACCGTCATTCCTATAGTAATTCCTGCTCGTAATCTCCGATGTGCATTGACCTCGTCGATCACCAGTTCGGAAAAATGCGAAAGAGAGGCACTGTGCACGTGTCAAAAATGTAAACAATTTAATGTGCCGAATTTATAGCAAATTCATTGATAAAATTTCATTTGAGTGGCACATTTGCGTAATCTAATTACTTCCTAAAAGTCATTCATGATACAATGTAATATTTAAAACAAAAGTAAATAAGTAAGTCGGCTTTTTCTTGCGTATGAATACAGTAACCGCTTCAAACGTATTTGACTCAATTATTGGTTGTACAAGGTAGATTCCCCTGCATATTGACATGACAGAAACAAAATAATTAAAACGCGTCAAAATATTGACAAAGAGTTTATTTCGTAAACAGCTGTTACTATAATCATACGCAAGAAAAAACCGACTTCATGTTATTGAAAACTGATTGTAAATTTCGTTAGTAGTGTCATATAAGGCAAAACATTAGCAAAAGTAAATATATATCATTTAACAACATATTTTACTATTTAAAGAAATCGTATTCTTTATACATATCGATCTCTTCCCAGGTATGTAATATCTGGGTTTTCTCCTCCACCAATATCAAAGGCCTTAAGGGTCACAAAGGCGTTGAGTGCAATATCATATACATTAGAGTTCTTAATAAATTTAGAAGGCAGGTAAAATAGAAAATAAGAGAAGAAATATTTGAGTGCAACTGGAGACATTTGCTCATGTTTAAGTACATAAATAAAGCATTGCAATCATTTGTAAAATTTCAGCAAACTGTGTTTATTTACATAAAAAGAAATAAAGAAGAGACTTGGGATGAAGTTACTTACCCTAACAAATTCATACATGTACCCTCCTCTTGTTAGATAATATTCCCTCAAGACTAGTTACTTTACAGAGGATATAATAAATAAATTGAAATTGCAGACGAAAAATTGTAAAAAGAATATAACTGATTCAGAGTGAGACTACTTGTTTATAGAAGTTATATCTTCTGTTTATATATGATGTAACAATTATACAGTATTAACTCTCTGTTTTCAATAATGTCTTACAATTCAAAAGTTCAACGTAATATGTAGTAAGGTTATTGGAATTCTGAATGAGGTTCAATTCCCAATGAATACTACTTGGCCTGGGTTTTTTCGCAAAATAACCTGTTATTTTTGTTGCGGTGCACACGCTACTTTTGATTTGCTAAATTGAAGATCGGGATTACCGAAAACAAACCGGAAATAGTCTTTGTGTGTTTGTAATAGTAACCAAATCGTGATATTGCGCAATTTAACCACTGTACTGTGTATCTGTTTCTACTGATATGAAATAAGGATTCTTGCATTCCGAAGTGTTTAAAGAGTTATCGCTCTTTGCCTACAGGGGTCGTTGATGACGTCCGCCATTACTGTGCTGATAAACAAAATGCCGTATGAGAGAAGTGGAGGGCGAAATTGTATTGTTTTTGGCTGTAGCAACAATCAACGAAAATTTCTTTTCCGTCATATGCCTTGGAATTTATCAAATAATCTACTAAATCTTCATAAACAAGATGGGGCCAATGTTTTATGTCATTTGTCTTCCATCCCGTATCTGAATCGTGTGGTGGATCTGAAAATTTGAACATCTCTTGACAATTTTTGCTTTTAGAATAAAAGATTGCACTCTTTAATACCAATATTTCTGAAATTTATTAGTTTTGAATTCCAAGAAAAAATGGAGAAAAAAAAAACAAACAAAAAAAACAAAACAAAACAACTAAAAAACAAAAACAAAAAACCAAAAAAACAAAAACAAAAACAAAAAAAACCCAAAAAAACAAAAACAAAAAAAACCCAAAAAAACAAACCGATACACAGAATGTAATATCTCTGCTTAATCCTACTAGATTTTTTACAATGAAAAAAAAAATTAGATAGGGTCTACCTGATATTGTGTCTCCCCCCCCCCCCCCCCCCCCCCCCCCAACTCGGTGGATCTCGTTGTAATACACTATCAAAATTGAATAATAACTAGCAATAAAGATTCAATCCATATAGCTGTTTTACGGACAAATTATACGATTGGACATCTAAATTAACAACAAAAACAACAACAGAAATGCTGAAATTGAAAAAAAAAATCCGAAGGAAAAAAAATAATAAGATAACAAATAGTCAGATCCAACACATCTTCCGTTGAAAATTCCACGATCCATCGCTAATTTTATTACTTCATACATTGCTTTATATTGAAATGAATTTGTAATGTCTCAAGTCGTCTTTACGAGTTTCTTTTTACTTCGTGATTTATTATGCAAAAACACTGGGAACTGAAAGTTGGGCGGATCGCGGATTTAACTAAAATTATGGTAGAAATAAGATTAAAACGTAAAAACCACGAAATATTATGAATGTAACATATGTTAAAATCTTACTGTGACTCTTCTTATCCATCGTGTTCTCAGACAAATATTGAAAATAGATGAAAATATCGATGAACACCAGTTCTTGCTTAGCTTTGTTTACAATGATATCAGCACAGCGATGGCGTGCGGTCACATGATCAAAATATGTCAGCCCTCAATTATGACGTAATATAATTGTGTAAATTTGAGCAGGTTATTTTGTAAGTACTTAACGAAATCTTGTGACACAAATTTCGCGGGAAAATCTGTTTCGTAGTAAATCCATCCACGAATACTGAACTTTTCTTTCCAAACAATCGTTATTTAACTATTAAACAAAGATACAATAATCAACAACGACATCAACAACGGAAATGGCACTGTGCCTTTCAAATATCAATTAAATTCAATGTTCAAAGTCTTGAATCATAAGAAACGTTCAAAATCAATAGGCACTATTTGATTTCGCCCACTGAGATGGGCTGAAAGGCGGTGTAGAGGCAAACTCCTGCATGATCGCTAAAAGGCTCTCGAAGAAGCTCGACGCCTTAATAAAACTGGAATACACCAGTTGGCTGAAACATTGTTGAGTGTGGCGATAAACTCTCTCTCTCTCTCTCTCTCTCTCTCTCTCTCTCTCTCTCTCTCATAACTGGCTTTCATATCTGTATTCTCAAAGCGAAACTTAAAAAGAATCCTTTCTTTTTCTGTCCTTTTACACCTTAATGAGAACCAATGCTTTCTTAAAGCTGTTACTTCTTTAAGAATTGAACCCAGTAAATCAACCAGGAGATAGTTAATATTTTATGACATGAATCAATATTATAATGTGATTGGTTACAGAGACGAAGTGCGATGATTTTAATCAGCTGCCAGATAATATATCAAACATGGTAAGGCAGTGGATTTAGCACATTCCATTATAAATTAAGTGCACAATGAATGAAATCAATGAACAATATACAAATCGTCGTCGTTTAAGTATTCTAATAGTGATACACTCCCTGAACAATATACAAATCGTAGACCACCTCTTTGTTCAAAAAATTATAGCTATCATTTGTTCTGTTTCATAAATGTCAAAACTAATGCGGACCTCAGTAGATTTTTAAAATTTCTTTGACAAATCTCTTGTTTTGTATAAACATCTGGCCGTGAATAATAGAAAAATTCCCCGTTTTGTGACGTCATATTTCATATCCAGTGTACAGGCAGTGTTACATGTTACCATTCTCATTTTTATAAAGTCTGTGTGTCTCTATCTCTGTATGTCTCTATCTCTGTGTGTCTCTATCTCTGTATGTGTCTCTATCTCCGTGTGTCTCTATCTCTGTATGTCTCTATCTCTGTGTGTCTCTGTCTCTGTGTGTCTCTATATCTGTATGTCTCTATCTCTGTGTGTCTCTATCTCTGTATGTCTCTATCTCTGTGTGTCTCTATCTCTGTATATGTCTCTATCTCTGTGTGTCTCTATCTCTGTATATCTATCTCTGTGTGTGTCTCTACCTCTGTGTGTCTCTATCTCTGTATATGTCTCTATCTCTGTATATCTATCTCTGTGTGTGTCTCTATCTTTGTCTCTCTATGTATGTGTGTCTCTACCTCTGTGTGTGTCTCTATCTCTATGTATCTCTATCTTTGTGTCTCTATCTCTGTGTGTGTCTATCTCTGTGCGTGTCTCTATCTCTATGTATCTCTATCTTTGTGTCTCTATCTCTGTATATCTATCTCTGTGTGTGTCTCTATCTTGTCTCTCTATGTATGTGTGTCTCTATCGCTGGGTGTGTGTCTATCTCTGTGTTTTCTCTCTCTGTTTCTCTTTTATCTGTTTCTCTGTCTCTATCTTTGTGTGTGTCTCTATCTGTGTGTCTATCTCTCTATCTGTTTCTCTTTTATTTGCTTCTCTGTCTCCCTCTCTCTATCTGTGTGTGTTTGTGTCTATCTCTGTTTTCTCTCTATGTTTCTCTTTTATCTGTTTCTCTGTCTCTATTTTTGTGTCTATATCTGTGTTTTCTATCTCTGTTTCTCTTTTATTTGCTTCTGTCTCTCTCTCTCTATCTGTGTGTGTTTGTGTCTATCTGTGTATCTCTATCTCTGTGTGTGTGTCTATCTCTGTTTTCTCTCTGTTTCTCTTTTACCTGTTTCTCTGTCTATCTTTGTGTGTGTCTCTATCCGTGTGTCTATCTCTGTGTTTTCTCTCTATCTCTGTTTCTCTTTTATTTGCTTCTGTCTCTCTCTCTATCTGTGTGTGTGCGTGTCTATCTGTGTGTCTCTATCTGTGTGTGTGTGTGTGTCTATCTCTGTTTTCTCTCTATATCTGTTTCTCTTTTATCTGTTTCTCTCTCTCTTTCTGTGTGTCTCTATCTGTGTGTGTGTCTCTATCTCTGTCTCTCTCTATGTATATATGTGTGTGTCTATCTGTCTCTCTCTCTCTTTCTGTTTTCTCTCTATCTCTGTTTCTCTTTTATCTGTTTCTCTGTCTCTCTTTCTATCTGTGTTTGTTTGTTTGTGTGTGTGTGTGTGTGTTTGTGTGTTTGTGCGTGTGTTTTTGTGTGTTTGTTTGTGTGTGTGTGTGTTTGTGTGTGTGTTTGTTTGTTTCTGAGAGAGCAAGAAAGAGAAAGAATGTGTTCCAACAACTGCGATTTTTCAAACTTGAATTTTATTCAGAATCACAAATACACTGTATAACATCACAGGTCTACTGGTTTCACACATATCTATTGGTTTCACATATCTATTGGTTTCACATATCTACTGGTTTCACATTTGTATTGGTTTCACATTTGTATTGGTTTCACATATCTATTGGTTTCACATTTGTATTGGTTTCACATATCTATTGGTTTCACATATCCACTGGTTTCACATTTGTATTGGTTTCACATATCTATTGGTTTCACATACCTACTGGTTTCACATATATCTATTGGTTTCACATTTGTATGATATATGTGTGTAATGTATTAGCTGTATAAGTAAATGATCTGTGGTAATCTCTCAGTATACCGGGTGAATGGAAAAAACTCATCTTTCTATCCCCAGTGAATGGAATAAACGTTATATATATATATATATATATATATATATATATATATATATATATATATATATATATATACACACACACACACACATATATCTATCTATCTATCTATCTATCTATCTATCTATATATATATATATATATATATATATATATATATATATATATCACTTACTGTTACTAAAAGGTTTGCTACTAATAAACCCATGCTGTTTCAATGTATTATATTTGTCGATCAAAGAGTAATGACAATTCAATTTAACAGAAAACAAATTACAGAAAATATAAATTTAGAGAATAAATAGCTAGGCTGTTTCTATGATGGAACTATGAGATAATTTCTTCACAGTTACATAAATTACCTCATGTTTCCATTGTTTTATAACATCATAATTCAAATCACCAAGGCACTATTTCCAAGTCTTGATGTTGAACTTTTGCAAGACAAGTTCTTGATAAGGTCAAGATCAGTACAAAATACAACAAAAGGTGAAGGTCATACGCTACGCTGTGTCGGTAAATATTATGATAATGTAGTATGAATGCTGCCTTTTGGAATCTGCAACTGTATAGGCCGTGCCTGTGAATGCGAATCATGATTGATAGAAAAAAAAGAGGGGGAGGGGTCGTTTCGTAGCAGTGTTATACACTAATACTACAAGTCGGGTGTGAGTTAGAGGTTTTGGGGGGTACACAAGTGTAATACAAAAACAAAATCAACAGGTTGTACATTTTCGCTTAAATTACTTACAAATAATAACATAGTAGGAATATAATTGATTTGAAAAAAAAAGAGCAACAAACTTGTTAATCACCACTACCATCGTTATCCTTGTTATCGTCGTTTTCTTCGACGTCCTCTGGAATGGCATCAACACTTGGCTGGTACCCGGACAACACAGACGAGGCTTCATCGTCATCTAACATCAGGCTGTCCACTGTAGAACCGGAACTCCGGTGAGGCAGACTGGGAACAATCACGCGCTTTTTGCCGTTGGCCTCCCGTGACTCGGGATGGACACATGTGCTTGGCTGATGATCTAACAATACACATAGTTTAAAATTGACGGTTTCAACCGAGGGTGAAATTCCGGCATTTAAGGATATAGGATACAAACAAATGTAATAAAATTTTGTAAAACCGTCTGCAAATGTCTTACTATTGCTAAAAACCCATATTCACCACAAAAGGTTTCTATGAAAGCACCCTTAATTCTTGTTTTATTTATTTTCTATTTTTTAACAAATCCTTAGTTGAAAAATCAATGGAGAAACACTACCCCGCAATAGAAATCCTTCAAACACGTCTTTTTATTGTTGTATCTCACGCTACATTGTTGTTTAATCAAATCATAAAAAAAATCCCACGTAAACATAGCACAGTCATACTTCATTTGACGAGTCCAAAATCTGGAGTATTTCATGACCATAAATGCTGATATATATTAATAAAGCACGTAATGACGAGTGACCTTAATTGAAGGTCATGATACAATATCACTTCATAAACTCTTTTTAAGCACTGAACTGGCTTACTCCAACAATCAATCATAAAACCTTTGTATCACGAGCTGATTTCTCACTAATTACACATACTTACATAATAAAACATGTATGTCCCTTACCTCCTACATGATTGTTTTCCAGGAATTGTGAGTGGTGTCCGAATTCCTCATGCGGGTGTACATGAAGATCTCTTCCGTACAGTAGCGTTGGTTGACCTTAAATATGCCCCAAATAAATAATGCAGGTGAAGCATTTTATATCATGACTGCTGACGATTGTATTATTTTTGGATGTATAGCATAGACGGGGGCGGATCCTAGATTGATCAATGTGAGGGCGTAATGAATGACTACACATGGCATTCTAGGACAGTGAGTCCGTTTTTAACACACGACATTCTAGGACCGTGAGTCCGTTTTTAACACATGACATTCTAGGACCGTGAGTCCGTTTTTAACACATGACATTCTAGGACCGTGAGTCCGTTTTTAACACATGACATTCTAGGACCGTGAGTCCGTTTTTAACACATGACATTCTAGGACCGTGAGTCCGTTTTTAACACATGCCATTCTAGGACCGTGAGTCCAGTTTTTAACACATGACATTCTAGGACCGTGAGTCCGTTTTTAACACATGACATTCTAGGACCGTGAGTCCTTTTTTAACACATGACATTCTAGGACGGTGAGTCCATTTTTATTGACGTACGTTTTGAGGGTTCTCTGCCACACGATAAGCGTTATCCGTTTTTACTCATGTATCTCTGGGTGAAATGACAAGCAAAGACGGCAAATATGATATAGTATGAAAGAACCACAAACAAGACATGGGTCTAAAGTTATTTTATACATTACCAATATCCACTAGGGCAAACATAAATATGTTTCAAACGTCAGGTAAATTTATGTTTGTCATATGTTTTAATAATTCGTTGTATGGTGTGGTCATTCTTGTCATAAAATCCCTGAAAACAGTTTATAATCTGTTCTGCGGGCTCTCACGGAGAGGATCATCTGAGCAGGTTTGACTACTAAGCACAGTCAATCAGCAATTACATTCTTGAAAAAAACCACCTATTCTTATTCAATTTTTATGTCTGAAAGTTAATTGATAATTATATGCAACTTGGAATGACATGTTATAAATGTATAATTACACTATGCTCTGTCAGCAAAGAGACCACTCCGCCACTGATAAACATAATTAATCATTCATTACCTCCTCTGTGATTTCCTTGTGGATGTCCTGGATTACTATACTCGGCAAATCCATTGTAGTATCCGCGACCCCTCGGGTTTGTTCCACCTCTACCTCTATACGCCGCGTTCTGTCGTTCGTTATGCCTCGGTTGGTATCCCGTACTGCGTTGGGTACAGTCCGGAGCGCTACAGCTATGGCGGCTCCGGGACTTACTTCCTTTTCTAGCTTCCGGTGGTTGGACGGAGGATGCCGTTACCATCTTGTGACACTTGTAACATTCACTGCTTGTGACATATTTTTGACCGAATGATCTAGAGAATTGAAAATATGAAAAGACTTGAATATCCCACAACATTGATTATAATGGTATTAAACTAAGAACATATTTGAAAAGCAGATGTGTACCATTTGAAAGGGATAGGTTTGAGATATTTTCTGAGTTACCACTCCTGCATTGCCGTTACAAATAAAGAATGGAAAGCACATTTTGCCTCGAATAAGAAAAGAAAACAGGTAATCTCAGAAAATATATGCATCGACTTCTTGAGGACGAATGGAATCTTAATTCCCGACATGAACTGACATGCTACATACTGGATCATGTAATCAGAAGTACCCTCATTGTGAAACGAAAACGACATAGCGAGATGTCAGACATGCTTTCGTGTTTACGGAATAATTAGTGTTGTTTAAGATGTTATATAGAGTAATTTGTGTTGTATAAAATATTACATAGTATAATGTTAGTGTTCAAGTGGAAAAGGCTATGATAACGAACAGTACTCAATCTCGAAATTCCTATAGAAAATAAAAATCAGAGATATGGGCAAACACGGACTCCTGAACATAGCAGAGGTGGAAACATGTGCCTAGGAGGAGTAAGCATCCCCTGTCGACCGGTCACACCCTTTCTGTGCCCTATATCTTGATCAGGTACACGGAGTGATCCACATTCAAAATCAGTGTGCCAAGAATAGCCTAACAATTGATATGAAACACGTCAGACAGCATTCGACCTAATGGAAAGTTGTATTTTTTAAACTAGATCGCTATAATGACAATAATAACTCAGCTTTTTGTGTTTTCTCTGTATTTGAGAATAAAATCACATAAAGATATTAGCATGTTCCAGAGGTTTGCATATTTAGGAACGGTGTTCAAAGAGACGCAGAACATAGGTTCAAAAAGAAAACTGTAAAGGTGAAGAAAAATGTCAGAATAAAACGGTAACCTGAACTCGTTCCCGCAGGTACACCGGAACGTCGCCCAGCCATATTCCTCGTCCTCCGGAACAGGGTCAAACTTCCGCTGGCACTTGTTGCACTTGGAAACCTGAAAACCCAAAAATGAATTCTGTTCAATGATTTATGTTGGTAGTAATTGTTACTAACGCTCGACTTTTTTCTTGCAGGCTATGAGGTGGACGTGTCTGTTTATTTACCGGCTATGAGGTGGACGTGTCTGTTTATTACCCGGCTATGAGGTGGACGTGTCTGTTTATTACCCGGCTATGAGGTGGACGTGTCTGTTTATTACCCGGCTATGAGGTGGACGTGTCTGTTTATTACCCGGCTATGAGGTGGACGTGTCTGTTTATTACCCGGCTATGAGGTGGACGTGTCTGTTTATTTACCGGCTATGAGGTGGACGTGTCTGTTTATTTACCGGCTATGAAGTGGATGGTTGTCTGTTTATTTACCAGATATGGGGCGGACGGTTGTCTGTTTATATACCGGCTTTGGGTTGGACGGTTGTATGCTTATTTATCGTCTATGGGGTGGACGGTTGTCTGTTTATATACCGGCTATGAGTGTGGAGGGTTGTCTGTTTTTTTATCGACTATGGGGTGGACGGTTGTCTGTTTATTTACCGGTTATGGGGTGGACAGTTGTCTGTTTATTTATCGGCTATGAGTGTGGAGGGTTGTCTGTTTATTTACCGGTTATGAAGTGGACGGTTGTCTGTTTATTTACTGGTTATGGGATGGATGGTTGTTTATTTATTTACCGGCTATGAGGTGGATGGTTGTCTGTTTCTATACCGGTTATGTGGGGGATGGTTGCTGTTTATGTATCGGCTATGAGGTGGACGTATATTGGTTCAGTAGTTGATGTTTACCATACTGAGGATTCTTCTGACTTCCCGGCTTTTTTTTTCTACCAGTAATCGTTCCCGGATTTTTCTATCCGTAATTGCTTTCTTGCCTTCACTTATCAATAACTTACTTTCCGGGTTTCTCTACCGGTAATTAACTTACGTTCTGTTTTCCTATAGGTAAATAGCTTACCATTTATCGGAAATTACCTTACCCGTTTTCAAATATTACCATACCGGTTTCCGGAAATTAACTTACCGGTTACTGGAAATTAACTTACCGGTTACTGGAAATTAACTTACCGGTTTTCGCTTGGGAACCCTCGTCCACCACACGTTGTCACAGGCCTCACATGCAAACTGTCGCCTTCTATTAGGAATCTTATCTCTCTGGGCATTCAGGCTCAGCAACTCGTTTTCCTTCAGACCGACAATGTCTTGCTGAAACAGATTTACCACAGGAACCAATTAGAAGTTATTAATTGTTTAACGTCATACTTCAATAGCGATGTTGTGGTTCTTTTCACTTCTGAAATTGTTATAAATCATTTTCTGATAGCTATATAGATATAACTACAAATTTTCAGATTTACTTCTGAAGAGGCAGAATTAAAAATTTTTAATTTTACATAATGTGTTTGCAAAAGTGGATAATTTTCATATTTCGCAAATTCACATTCATACATTTGAGTTACTTGCATGATATGGTCATGAAATGCTTAGTTAACAAGTCACACCAATTATTTATGATGCAATAGGGCTTCAAAATTACCTCCGACTTCCCGGTAATTAACTGTGTCACGATTTTGGGCTCACCTGAAAAGAAGAAAACGAGTAACAACTTATCTAATCTTGAAATAAGACTGACAGAAGTGTGTAATTCGTGGACATACTGGAAAGCATGTGTACTCACTGGTGAGGACGAAGTCCACGGTCTCCGGTTGATTCCATTTGTGGTTGTCAAGGAGACGTCTTACTTCCTCCCTGTTAAAGCGTCCGTGGAACAGCTCACGAACTCGAGTTATCTGACATCAACACATTTGAAATTACAGCAATCATTAAGTGTTTCGACAGAAGTTTGAACAAGAAAGTAGAAGAATGAAAATGTAGCAACACAATGGTGTACGTAAAACTGTGGCGGATTCAAGAAATTTTCATAGGGGAAGTTGTGACCCAAGTTTGTATCTTTTCCACCTATGATAGAAGGAGTTGGGTTGAAAATGGCAAATACATATATATATTTAAACAAAAATCTTCAGTCAAAGGGTGTAGTGTTGTAATTCCCGTAATCACCCCTCTGGATCCGCCACTTGAAAGAACAAGTTGGTCACTAGTAAATTTGGGTCGTGTGTAATTATTCAGAAAATCAAAAATAAGTTTGAAAAAATAAATCCACTTCCTAAATTTAATTTACAATAATTATTACATTACCCTTATCAAAATGGGTACAATTTACATATATTATGCATGACTAACAATAATGATAATAACACATGCCACTAACACGACAAATATACTTTTTGAGATTGTCCAGACATACGAAATTACATTCACTACACAATGATTGTACTGGCTCCTGACGTCCCGTCTCTGTCTTACAACTACATGCCTTCAATAAGTATGTACCATGCACGTGCATGCCTTCAGTGGGTATGTACCATGCCCGAACATGCCTTCAATGGGTATGTACTATGCTCGAACGTGCCTTCAATGGATATGTGCTATACACGTGCATGCCTTCAATGGGTATGTACTATGCACGAACGTGCCTTCAATAAATATGTACTATGCATGAACATGCCTTCAATGGGTATGTACTATGCATGAACATGCCTTCAATGGGTATGTACTATGCACGCGCATGCCTTCAATGTGAATGCACATGCTTGTATTATTAGTCCCTTTTTAATGACTACAGAATGTTGCCTGATTACATCATAAAAAGCGGAATGTCCAGAAAAGTGCCAAGAGCTATCTGATCGGTATTTATTGTTTATTTCCTAGTATTTTTATTATGATTATTTTATATCTATTGTATAGTGGTAAGTATGACTAAGACAAATCTAATTATAAACATGAATCGGACACGTAAGTGCGTGTTTACTGTCTTTTAATACGTAATTGATTATTTTATTGAAAATATCCTTGAATATTTCTCTCTCTGTTTACCATGCTAATGATAGTGTTGTCTGTGAACGCGAATGAAAAAAATCTTATTAGATTTCCCATATTCGACTTGTTCAAATATCTTTTGAAATCAACAGAGGACGCTGCTTCCCCTCCTTTAGCCAATTTTTAGTGTATCAAAATTTAAAAACATTTTGTTTTTTCACAGAAAAATAATGTAGGATTTTATCATTTTAGATTGTTTTCATTTACTTATTTTGACTGATAAGTGATACTAGAAAGTCAAATTATTAATATCTATATACTGTAATGACATAAAAATTACAAACCATTATCGCCGAATGGTTCAGAAATCCCACCCCACAGGATCCGCCCTTGTATAATGATTATCTATTCGTTTTAATTTGCAGCGGGGCATGTGTCATCATCTTTTTGATCTTTTAATAATAAAATGAAGCTAAACAAAAGCTAAAAATCGTGGCCCCATTAACAACTAGTCGCAAGAACATATCCAGTACAAAAGTCAACGAATATGAAACATCTACTCACATGCATCTCGCCAGTACGTAGATCTACATATATAAACACAGAACAAACGGGGCATATGCTGAACTTATGTCCTAAGAAAATGTTTCTTTACCTACCATGTACATTTTTTCTTCGTCGTCCATTTTAACTACTGTAAATATCTAATAATAAATGTTGAGGAAATGTTCTTCTTTGAAAAAAGTTAGTTTCATTTTCGATGATTACACTTTACGAAAGATAACTCGGTCTTCTACATGGTGCGCGGATCCAAAGGCAAAAATCAGGTCTATCGGAAATTAATCCTATAATGATATTTTTCTCACAATAGTTTCTATCAAAACTAGTAAATTTTACGTGCTATCTCTTACTTCTCCATTCTAATCTTATTTTATGATTTTTTTTTTTTTAATTTGACGTGTTATCTCATTTTTCCATTCTAATCTTATCTTATGTTTTTCTTTTTTGTTTATTAATATCATTATTATTATTATTCATTTATTTTAATTTTTTAACGTGTTAACTCTTATTTCTCCATTCTAATCTTATTTTATGACTTTTTTTTTATTTTGACGTGCTATCACTTATTTCTATCTTATTTATTTATTTATTTTTATTTATTTATTTATTTATTTATTTTGAAGTGCTATCTCTTTTTTCTCCATTTTAATCTTATTATCTTATTTCATGATTTCTTTAAATAAGTTTTTGATGGAAATTTATTTTTCAATGTACGTGTGGGGGGTGGGGAGGGGGTGATTGCATACCAACGAGGTTATGCTTGTGTGTATGAGAGAGAGAGAGAGAGAGAGAGAGAGAGAGAGAGAGAGAGAGAGAGGCTTTGCTTCAATGAAATACTTAGGGTAATCCTAATTTCGCAGGAGACTGTAAATTTACACTTACCAAACTATGAATAATTAAAGAAAAGTTGCGGCAAATATTTATATTCTGATCCAATTCGAGGTAAAATATACTTACCATTTAATGATCTGTGAAGTCATATCGACATAACAATTAATTTAATTGTTTACATGATATCACGCTTGATAAAGGATGAAAATAAGTTCCATTCTAACGAATTTAAGAATCTGAAAATAGTTTCAATATTTTATCAAGTCAAATACGTCCAGCTCTCAATGAAAATTACATGAAATCAATGACGTCTCCTGATATTAACTTTCCATCTCGTCTGTCATCTTCGTCACCACCGGACAGCGAATATGGCTTCTATTACACTTAAGGAGAAGTTAATATGGGACGTATTTCCGATGAAGCGTTCAGCGATTGCGAATGGAGTCTGTTTTGTAACAGTATCTTTGATGTCACGTGGTATGACGGGACAGTCATTTCATTTTCCAGCGTCAGGATGTTGGATATCTGCTATCGTTGTACTGTATAGCTATCATGATATATATGATCGGTTTCTTTTATTTAAATTAAGAAAATGCTGTCATACATTTAAAGAACTTTAATTTTGCCGTACATGTACTGATTTTTGTGAGGTGTCGTCCCTTGAGAAATGACGAATTATTCACCGTGGTATATCGTCATCAATATCGTATGCATGATCATCGGATTAACGACGATTGTCTGTAATTCCTTGGCGGTCATGTTAATTCTCAGGAAAAAACGCCACTGGGACAATTCTCTGAACTTCATTCTCCATATGTGTATAGCAGACAACATCTATGGATTTCTGGTCACGTGGAATGTCGTCTACAATGTCAATGGACATGGAATTTTTTTTGAGTGTTTATTTCGGAGTGCCGCTATAAGTAGTGTTATATTTACGTCCTGTTTTATCCTACTAGGTCTCAGTATAGATCGGTACATTAAAATTGTAGCACCTTTTCATTCTGCAAAAATGGAAAATGGAAAAGTTGTAAAAGTATATATTGGTTTTATTTGGATGTTGTTTTTTATTCATCTGGGTGTTCCAGCCTTGACTTGGATTGACGAGGTCATACAATACTGCGACTGCGCATTCTTCCTGGTTATGAAGAGAGAGTTTCTCCTAACGCTGTGTTCGGCACTGGCCGTAGCTCTACTGTTCCAGTGCGTGATTTACGGACATATTGCATTCATAGCCTTATCCAAGGGTGAATTACATTCTAATTTACAAGGAAGAAATAGAGCGCCATCGGAACTTCATTACAAAGGGCTGTCTTTGTCAAGTCACCACAAGAAAATTCTTAAGACAACACGAGCAGTGCTAATCGTTTGTGGGTTAAACTTCATCACAAGTTTGCCAGTAGGTATGTATCACAAAGTTACCGGTAGGTATGTATCACGAGTTTACCTGTAGGTATGTATCACAAGTTTACCTGTGGAAATGTATCACACAATTACAAGTGGGTATGTATCGCACGTTAATCCGTGCGTATTTGTGGGAACGGGGGCCTATGTAACACTGAACAATTTCAGGTCTTAAAATAGTTCAATTTTTTACAACACTGGCATCCAAACGAAAAAACAGGGTATGACTGGAGAAGAATGAAAACATGCCGTTGCTTCTGCGATACTCAGAGGATTTTTGACTGATTGATTAAATGTTGTTTAACGTCTTTCACCCATATGGAGACGTCACCATTGAAGGGCTGCAAATTTAGGCCTATGCTCGGCGCTCAGGGCCCTTGAGCAGAGAGGGACCTTTTACGTGCCACACCTGCTGTGACACGGGACCTCGTTTTATGCGGTCTCATCCAAAGGACCGCCCCATTTAGTCGCCTCTTGCGACAAGCAAGGGTTACTGAGGATTTATTTTAACAACCCGGATCCCCATGGGGAGATACTCAGAGGAAGGCAAATCCATATATCTCTGAATGGTGTGGGGCTGCAAGAAATGGCTGAGTGTATAGGGGTTGTCTTAAAGCCCTGATGGGGTCCCAGGGTGACCCATCAAAACTACTGATTTCTGTCAAAGTAAGACATATATAGTGTTTCTGGATATGATTTTATGAAATATTGATCGTATTTGTGAGGGGGGCGTGCTCCCACCGCACTGGCGATGAATCCGCCAATAGAAAGAAATAAAGGAAGAGGTAGAGAGGGTGCCCCATCTGCTTCTAAAACCTCATTTTGGAACAAGCTATAAATTCTTTACTATTTACATCCAAAATAGCTGGATATTTTTGTTATAAAAAAGTCGATTAAACTGAAATGAATTTTCATTTCTTCTTTAGTTCTGTCCATGTAGACAAAACTTTCGCACCTTGCTGAGGAGTGAGCATTCATTTCATTCTGATTAGTTCAATATATAGTGTAAAAAGAAACATTCATTCTGATTGGTTCACTACATGGTGCAAAAAGAAACATTCATTCTGATTGGTTCACTACATGGTGTAAAATGAAGCATTCATTCAAACTGGTTCGGAACATGTAGAAAGCTACTAAACCTGACACTCGGTGAAAAATAAAAACAACACCCGATTGATATAATGAGACAATTGATTTCATTATCGGCTGCAGGATCGGCCGATCTATTTGTGGTTATATTAAAAGGTGCGCATGGGGAAATGAGAAATCATTTTTATTGTTATCGATAAAATAATTCTTTATAGATAACATGCAAAAAGTTCTGAAGAAAAGAGTTTTAGGAATATATAAGCCTTGGTTATTGTACTCCGTACGTTTCATTTTTACTCATTATTACATAAATATTACGCATTTACAATTTTATATGGAGTTTTTGCAACAAGTACTCCCCGGAATAGCAGTGTGGAAAATTAAGAAGCAACTTGTTATGAGTTTCCAGATACTCATTAGGTATTGATAAAAATAACTTGTTGTGGTTTGAATATTCTGGAAATATTTATATATGTTTACAGTTTGTTTATGTCTTGTTTACAATGTGCGACATGTAAATCCAGAGTTTGCTTCTGAAGCACGTTTGGTTGCTGCAATCTGCTGAGACTCAAAATATGATCATATTTATGTTTGTTTCATTTGTATATCATCTTCAATATTCTAAGAATCAATTTAGATTCATCAATACAAACTGCCTTATAAGCATGGGCGGATTTAAAAGGGCGTGGGAAAAAATCTGAGAATAAATCCTTATGATTTACCTGACGTTTTCTGACATACCTTTATAATTTGTTTTTAAAAACTCACATGCTCTTACATAAATGATAGTATATGTATTACGTTTTCTTTTAAATGTGAGTATTCAAATTAAATTGTTTCTTAGTTTATTTCCAATTGAAATAATATAATTTGTATTACAATTTCCGTGTGAATCTTTATAATTATTTTTGAATATTTAAATTGTTTGTAAGTTTGTACCACGAATTGTGCGCCAATACGGATTATCAATTCCTATCAGGTGGTGGTGTTGGGGGGGGGGGGGGGGAGGGGGGTCACGCGGTTTTAAGAATTGAGGAAAAATACTGACGAACGTAGGTTGGCTGGACATCTTTCGACGTTATTTTCTAGTTTTGGGTAGATTAATGCTAGGTGAAGAATAGTTTATATATTTGTTAAACAGCGAAGTTACGGGTAGTATGTAGAGTTCATGGCCTGTTGTATTATTGTTACTTTACATCAGTAGACGTTTGAAGTGTTTGATGAATCTGAGCTATATGTGGTGATATGTGAAATGTGCAACTCTCGTCTCTTTAGTACTTTAGTGATATTTTTACTTTATTAATATATAAAATATATATGATATAAGTTGATTGCTAGATCTAGACTAGAGACAATGTACAGGGGGGTTTAAATGATCACAGCGAGAAAATTCATGAATATTTCATTTCATCGTACTTGATCAAAGAATCTTCGAACAATCTGAGTGCATCATATCCTTGCGCGATATCGATTTCAGCATGAAGTAGATGCTCTATGTCAGTTACCGTCACTTATTTTGACCCATCCCCTTTTATCAACTCATTTAAAGCTGACATGAATCAATAAATACGTACACATTTCTCACCTTATCCGCCATATTTCTTTCAAATAGTATATCTCACTTTATCCGTATATACTCGAAATGTGATTGTCACATCTGATTGATTTTCTGGCTGGACTCAACCAGTGCACATCTCCGATTGGAATGTATAGGGAGTGAAAAAATCCCACTGAAATCACGTAAAACATTATGCCCAAAATCACAAAATACTCATTGTATTATAATAAAATAGAAAAACATTTTGAAAATTTAGAAAAATGAGAGAAAAAATGCTATTAAAGTTTTTTGTTTTTTTTTTAATTAATACTTGCATCTGCATGCAAGTATTTACAGTTATCATGTCAGTAACATTAAACAAAATCGTCTAGAAATGATTTGCCAATCGCATACTAATAGAATTGAATGAGCAAAGAATATAAATTATTATATAGATTTGGTCTCGACCGAAAATACGTAATTGTAAATCACTGAAATTGTAATGATCAAATTGCAGTAACTTTTAGTAATCACAATTCCTTCTTAATATTGATAGAAACATTTTAAAACAGCTTTAAAATTATCGATACGCAAGAAAAAAAGGAATTTGGGGTACTTTTGCCAAACCTCAAAATCTTAACTCGTATGAGGGGAGGCAAGAATTAATTCAATACATACATCCTTCGGTTCATAGCTTCACACATCAACAACCTTTTATTATTACTTTAAATATTGGGGGATCAATCGAATGTACATGTATGTAGAAAGCACGGTCTACGTATGTTGAAATAACGGATAATATTCTGACGGACTTTAAAAAGGCAACACTAGATAATGTAATATATTATAAATTTGTTCATATATCTAATAAATAAATTCATAGTGGTATATCATAAAACATGTAACTGAACAATATTCTTAGATTTTGAACATCATTTTATTCACAAAGAGACTACAGTTGAAATGAATGTCAATGAGGGGGTGCGTCAAAAATGTGGTTTTGTTCACTAGTACCGGATATGACCTCCATTAGCAGTGATGACGGCGCGAAGGCGACGTGACATTTATTGACAAACATTTCGATGGTCCTCTGAGGAATATTCTGCCATTCCTCCAACAAGACTCTCCCTAATTCTTGCGGATTCTGAGGCTGAGACTGGCGGTTGCGCACGCGTCTCCACAGTTCGTCCCACAAATGCTCCATTGGATTCAAGTCTGGGGACATAGTGGGCCAATCAAGGAAGTCAATGGCGTTCGTTTGAAAAAAAAGTTTTGCATCAATCTTGCCATATGTGCGCGCGCATTGTCCTGTTGGAAAGTTAATCCATTCCCCAGCCTATGCTGCTGCATTAATGAAACTACAACAGGCTGCAGGATTTCGTCCACATACCTCCTAGCAGTGAGGTTCCATTTAAAACGACCAGTTGTGACCGGAAAATGTGGTTAATCGCACCCCAGACAATGACACCTCCCCCTCCAAACCTGTCGCGCACGATATTTGTTTGTTTGTTTTACGTCACGTCGAGAATTTTTCAACTTATATTGAGACGTCACCAGCTGTAGATGAAGTACCACAAATTTAGACTTATGCTTAGCGCTCAGGGCTGTAGCAATGAGAGTTCTTTAACGTGCCAACGCCTACCGTGACACGGGACCTCCGTTTTTAAGGTCATATCTGAAAGACCCGTGATTCTCACTACTAAATGCCGAGCGTTTGGCGAAGGAACAATCACTACCTATTTTTCGTCTTAGGTTTGACGCGACCATGGCACGAGCGGGCCTCGAACTCACGACCTCCTGGTTACGAAGCGAACGCTCTAACTACTGAGGTACCGCGCTCGAGGACACAATTGTCTGCAAAACGTTCATGTAAACGACGGTAAACTCGACATCTGCCGTTAAATCTGGACTCATCTGAGAACACAACATGTGACCAATTTTGACGTTGAGTCAGATGCTGCCTTGCCCATTGCACTATGTACCGTCGGTGATGAGGTTTAAGCTGTAGCCCATTTTAAGGTCTTCTGCAGTGGATCCCATGGCGCTTCAAAATTCTGGAAACGGTTCTAGGATGAATAGGCCTCCCATGACGTCCAATGATGTCTCTCGCCGTGGTCGCAGCAGCCGTAAACCTATTGCGCAGATGACGTTTCTGTATGAACGCTTGTTGCCGTGGCGTTGTCATAAACGGTTGACCAGGTCTTGACCGATCATTTAGGGATCCTGCCTGATGGAATCGTGACAACAACCGGCGAACTGTACAAGGATGGACAATAAAATGCCTTGCAACCTCACGCTGACCAACGCCTGCTTGTAGCATACGAAGTGCCGGATTGCGCATTTCATTGGTTAAGCGCGGCATAGTCTTGGTTTTGAATTTTTTCTGTTAGTGGTGTCTATACTTTCACCAACAAAGTTGTTTTATCGCGAAAAACTCCTCTATTACTTTTCCAAGTGTTTGGAAAAAAAGCCCTGAAAATTTCGCGCGATGCTTCTCACAATGCTTCAAACAATGAACACACGTAAATCGAGAGATGGGTTTTAAAAATCAATACGATGTATGGTGGGTAAATTTTGCAATAAAAGTTTTATATGTAATGTTTTCAATGAGTAAATTAAAAAAACCACGTGTGTTGTAGTTTTAAAGTCCACCAGTATACAATTGACAAGTAGCTTGTTGAGAATTATAATCCACATGTGATAAAAAAATTACCTTAATCGTTTAATATTATATATATTTATAATATATTTATGATACAATTTTTGAATATGATATATATTTATTGGTTTTTTGTTTGTTTGTATGTTTGTTTTTTTCTTTCTTTCTTTTTTTTTTTTGGCTGAAGAAGGTGTACAAAGTGATTGTAGGTGTGAATGAGTGACTGTAGATAATGATTTGTGACGTACATGTAAATGTATGGACAATACAAAAATAAAGCACTAAGAAAAAAAAAAAACGGAACAAGAAAATTGTCAAAAAAATGGGGATGGGAACACAGCAGGCTTTTGGACTTTTCCTACTGTAATAATATTTACTAACATTTACACAATGCCAATCCCGTATTGAAATAAAAGTACGTTTTATTGATATCTAAATCAGTACCACGGTATATAAATCCGTAATGTAAATGATAGTGTTTTCCAGGCTTTGTGAGTATGACCATACAGATTACGTTCAGCAATCATCCTCGTGCCCATGTCTGTGTATATGACGCACTGGCAGCTTACACAAAACGCTCATTGTAGGTTTGCTCTCAAACAATATTCCCTTGTTTGTTTTGCTGAATTTTTCTTCAGATTTTGGGGATTAATAAGTTATACCGATAACTGTCAATTTGTGTATAAATTTATAGATGAAAAAATACCGTCAGTTACAGCTTGTATTTTATGATTTACATAATTAGAGAGTTGCCTCGCTTTCAGTACAAAAATATTAGTTTGGTTACACGGAACATGTCCTAGGATTCGTATCACCATTATCTAGTGATACAATTGTAAACGTTTGATATAATAAAACTCTATAATCCCGTGGGGATTCGGGTTCTTAGAATAGGTCCTCTGTACCCCTTGTTTGTCGCAAGAGGCGACTAAATGGGGTGGTCCTTCTGATGAGATAGCAAGAACTGAGGCCCCGTGTCACAGCAGGTGTGACACGAAAAAGATCCCTCCTTGCTCAAAGGCCCTGAGCGCCGAGCAGAGACTTCAATTTTACAGCCCTTCACCGGCAGTGGTGACGTCTGCATATGAGTGAAAAATTGTCGAGCGGGACGTTAAACAATATTAATCAATCAATCAATTAAAACACTATACAATCAGATATTTGTAAGGCTTTTATAAAACTGTTATGAAATAAGACATTTGTAAGACATTTATATGCCATGTTTAGATATAGTAAGACATTTGTTAAATTATATATAGCTAGATATTTGCACAACATTTATATAGTCAGATATTTGCACAACATTTATATAGTCAGATATTTGCACAACATTTATATAGTCAGATATTTGGATATTTATACAGTCAGATATTTGTATAACATTCATATATTCAAACATTTGTATAAATTTATATAGTCAAACATTTCTACAACATTTATATGTCAGGTATTTTTATAACATTTACATTTGTGTAACATTCACATAGACACACATGTGTACACAATTTATATCTTCAGATATTGGTATGACATCTCTATCGTCATCTATTCATACAACGTCTCTATGGTGAAATATTTGTACAACATCGTAGGACATCATATAGTCAGACATTTGTGTAACATTTATATAACTGGACGTTGTAGGACATCATATCGTCAGACATTTGTGTAACATTTATATAACTGGACGTTGTAGGACATCATATCGTCAGACATTTGTGTAACATTTTTATAACTGGACGTTGTAGGACATCATATCGTCAGACATTTGTGTAACATTCATATAACTGTCATATCGTCAGACATTTGTGTTACATTTATATAACTGGACGTTGTAGGACATCATATCGTCAGACATTTGTGTAACATTTATATAACTGGACGTTGTAGGACATCATATCGTCAGACATTTGTATAACATTTTATAACTGGACGTTGTAGGACATCATATCGTCAGACATTTGTGTAACATTTTTATAACTGGACGTTGTAGGACATCATATCGTCAGACATTTGTATAACATTTTATAACTGTCATATCGTCAGACATTTGTGTAACATTTATATAACTGGACGTTGTAGGACATCATATCATCAGACATTTGTATAACATTTATATAACTGGACGTTGTAGGACATCATATCGTCAGACATTTGTGTAACATTTTTATAACTGGACGTTGTAGGACATCATATCGTCAGACATTTGTGTAACATTTATATAACTGGACGTTGTAGGACATCATATCGTCAGACATTTGTGTAACATTTATATAACTGGACGTTGTAGGACATCATATCGTCAGACATTTGTGTAACATTTATATAACTGGACGTTGTAGGACATCATATCGTCAGACATTTGTGTAACATTTTTATAACTGGACGTTGTAGGACATCATATCGTCAGACATTTGTGTAACATTTATATAACTGGACGTTGTAGGACATCATATCGTCAGACATTTGTGTAACATTTTTATAACTGGACGTTGTAGGACATCATATCGTCAGACATTTGTATAACATTTATATAACTGGACGTTGTAGGACATCATATCGTCAGACATTTGTGTAACATTTTTATAACTGGACGTTGTAGGACATCATATCGTCAGACATTTGTGTAACATTTATATAACTGGACGTTGTAGGACATCATATCGTCAGACATTTGTATAACATTTTATAACTGGACGTTGTAGGACATCATATCGTCAGACATTTGTGCAATATTTATATAACTGGACGTTGTAGAACATTATATCGTCAGAATGAAATAACGAATCACACGTAACACAACATAAAGAGTTTTTGATGCTTGCTCTGCTAATTTGACTTTTTATTTTATATATTTATTTATGGTTTTTTTTTTCATTATTAAACTTTCCATTTTTCGACATGAATATACCCAGGTAATAAAACTGTTTCAAATTCTCAATAACGATACTATTATAAAAAATATTACGTTTTGTCATAGGACCTTTTGAAAATATCATTACCTTTGTTTTGACAATGTTCACTTCCATTTTCCATAAGCTACAATATTCGGAAAAGATATTTAGTGAGTGTTGTAAATCAGAGGCAGTTTCAGACATTAAGACAGTATCATCAGCATACAGAAGAATACAAAGTTTTAACATGGAAAACACATAATCGTGGACTCGCCTACTAGGACATGTAAATCCATCTATTTGGTTTCTTGTTTAAAACTCCTCCAGGTCATTAATGAATATTGAAAATAGAAATGGTGATAAATTTTCTCCTTGTCTCAAACCAACATTGTACATGAAAAATTCTTATACATGTTCACCTATTTGTATCTTTGATTTAATGCCATTGTACTTATTTTTGATAAATCTTAACATTTTTCATCTATTCTGGTGTTGAAAGGTTTGGTCCATAAGCCATTTCTATAAACATTGTCAAAGGCCTACCTGAAATCGCAATGTAATTTTTTTTCTTGTTACTCAATGCATATTTACTAAGAAAATTTAGCATAAATATATCATCAGTTGTACAATAACTCTTTCTGAATCCTGTTTGTGTTTCACTGATTAACTCTATTTCATCCGCAAAAACATTTAAACGATCACACAGTGCACTAGTAATAAGTCTTCCCAGACAACTAATGTAATTAGTCTGCAATTTACAGGGCAACTACTGTCGCCTTTACCCTTATAAATTGGTTTACTATTCCTATAATCCAATCCTCAGGAACTATGCCACTCTCAAATATCATATTGAATAATTCTAGATATACTGGCATAAAGGTTAAAACAGTTGTCTTGATAAATTCATTCACGATGTGGTCACTACCAGGGGCTTTATCATTTTATAACTTTTTACCGCGGCCTTGATTTCTTCATATGTGATTGGTTGATTGAGAATTGTGTTGCTACATAAGTTTATATAGAAATCTACATCATCTACTTTCATTAGTTTTCTTCATAACCTCAAACATGGAATGTCTTTCCTATTGGAAGTACTTAAAACATTCCAGTATTGTTTTGGGTCTCCTCTGTGGAGTACGTTCGGTTTATCTGAGATACTATCATTGAGATCTTTAATACAGTTATCCGGGGTTTTCTTGTATTCTTTGCCGCTAAGTCTTAGATTCCCCAGAGTTTCATTTGACTTTGTTTTACTGTATAATCGTTTCTCTAAATGAAATCTTTCTAGCTGTGCGGCAAGATTTATTAAACCACGGTTTATTTGTATTATGTAATTTTTTAGATGATTGACTTTTACTTCTAAATGTATTTTTTTTTTGTTCTGTTGAGACAAGAAATATATTACAAATTTTACCATCAATTTTATCGATATCATGTTTATTTAGAGAGTGTTTTCTATTTAATTCTCCTACACTATTTAAAACATCACTAAGTTTATCACTGTCGATTTTATTTGCAAAATCGGTAGCCGTTGCTCAGTCCCAGAAAAATAGTTTTTGATTCCCCCTTTTTCACTTAGTTAGGTAATTCAGTCTCAACAGGTGCGCGATGGTTCACGAGCTCGAACAGTACTGCACAGTGGACATCAGCATACTAGTTACAAAAACCATGTACCAAAAACGTCTTAACAGACTGGAATACAAATGCACTACAAATTACTTAATCAACAACACTGCTATCTGTACACGTTAATCTACTGCCACCAATTCGGTCATTAATGAAATTTTTTTTATATTTATTTATTTTATTTTTTTATTATTATTTTTTTTTGTTTTTGTTTTTATTATTATTATTATTATCTTTTTACACATCTCAATTAATGTATACCCATAATTATTACAGTGATTATTAGTAATCGTCCTTTCAAGTGGAATATTGGATTCTACCAATACATTGTTTATTTCTAAGAATTGCTGTGTTTCTTCTTCAAAATCATTAAGTTCAGTTTAAAAAAAACTTATCCAAGTATACAAAGTCTTTCAAGTTACCAGTTCTTACATTAAAATCACCTATTAAACATGTTTTCTGAAGTTTTTGAAAAGTTAACATTTCTCTTTCCATGTCACTAAATCAATCAATTGATGAACATTTCTCTTTCTATGTCACTAAATCAATCAATTGATGTACGTTTCTCTTTCCATGTCACTAAATCAATCAATTGATGTACGTTTCTCTTTCCATGTCACTAAATCAATCAATTGATGAACATTTCTCTTTCCATGTCACTAAATCAATGAATTGATGAACATTTCTCTTTCCATGTCACTAAATCAATCAATTGATGTACGTTTCTCTTTCCATGTCACTAAATCAATCAATTGATGTACATTTCTCTTTCCATGTCACTAAATCAATCAATTGATGTACATTTCTCTTTCCATGTCACTAAATCAATCAACTGATGAACATTTCTCTTTCCATGTCACTAAATCAATCAATTGATGTACAATTCTCTTTCCATGTCACTAAATCAATCAATTGATGAACATTTCTCTTTCCATGTCACTAAATCAATCAATTGATGTACAATTCTCTTTCCATGTCACTAAATCAATCAATTGATGTACAATTCTCTTTCCATGTCACTAAATCAATCAATTGATGTACATTTCTCTTTCCATGTCACTAAATCAATCAATTGATGTACAATTCTCTTTCCATGTCACTAAATCAATCAATTGATGAACATTTCTCTTTCTATGTCACTAAATCAATCAATTGATGTACAATTCTCTTTCCATGTCACTAAATCAATCAATTGATGTACAATTCTCTTTCTATGTCACTAAATCAATCAATTGATGTACAATTCTCTTTCTATGTCACTAAATCAATCAATTGATGAACATTTCTCTTTCCATGTCACTAAATCAATCAATTGATGTACATTTCTCTTTCCATGTCACTAAATCAATCAATTGATGTACATTTCGTATTTTCAGGAGGCACGTATATTATTCAAACAATAGATCTGGATGTATATTAACAACTTTTAGGGATAACTTAAACCGAATGACATTCAGAATTTGATGTAATAACTTGTAATAACTAGGTTCTCCCTCACTACAAAAAATAATCCCTCCTGATTTAACTTTTGCCGCATTAAATCTATTTTTCATATATATAACAAAGCCTGAGATATTGATGACATCGGTATTATCAGTTTTTAATTCTGAAAAAACATAAAACATCATATTTAGAAATAAAATTCACTTTAATTTTTCCCCACGTCCACAGGCGTTCAAGGAAAGAATGCAGATATATGTTTGTACTCAATACTTCAATGTATACATGTTGATAAACACACACACACATACACACACACACACACACACACACACACACACACACACACATATATATATATATATATATATATATATATATATATTCCAAACCGGCACCCAGTTGTATGAAATTCCTGTAACTCTAATATTTTTCTATTATATGTAATCTATTTTTCTTCTAATCAGTTGTTTATTTTCTCATATACTTTGCAAATATGATGATAATCTGACACCTGTGACCAATGGAGAGGCTTATATTGCGCCTGTTGCCCAATCCAATTTATGTAATATATATATATATATATATATATATATATATATATATATATATATATATAAAATATTGTTTAAAAAAATGCCCAAGATCTTGCCGTCTGATCGCCTCGAGTCCCTGTCGCGGCCTGTCTGGCGTTGATCCGTGTCGCGGCCTGTCTGGCGTTGATCCGTGACGCGGCCTGTCTGGCGTTGATCCGTGTCGCGGCCTGTCTGGCGTTGATCCGTGTCGCGGCCTGTCTGGCGTTGATCCGTGACGCGGCCTGTCTGGCGTTGATCCGTGTCGCGGCCTGTCTGGCGTTGATCCGTGACGCGGCCTGTCTGGCGTTGATCCGTGTCGCGGCCTGTCTGGCGTTGATCCGTGTCGCGGCCTGTCTGGCGTTGATCCGTGACGCAGTCTTTTCAGCAGTTGGCGATTACTGTCTCCTGAAGTCACAGCACTAGGGTATGTGTTTCGTTTCGGCTGAGTGGTCGTACCTTTATCCCCTCTATATAAGTCGCCGTTAATGTAAAGTGAATTCTTTACCAATTTCACCCGACTTTTCCTCTTGTTTCGCTTGTGTCATGATGGGCTTCTTCCTCTATTCCTCCGCGCGGCACGTGTTCTGACGAGTTCCCTCTCCTTAAAGTACGTGAATATGGCTACAATACTTCTAGGGTGTACGCTTCCCTCCTTCCAAGGAGATCTCGTAGTCCAATCTAAACGTCCTCCTGTTGAAATCTTGTAGCACTGCTTCTCTCTCTCTCTCTCTCTCTCTCTCTCTCTCTCTCTCTCTCTCTCTCTCTCTCTCTCTCTCTCTCTCTCTCTCTCTCTCTCTCTCTCTCTCTCTCTCTCTCTCTCTCTCTTCCCGTAAAGACAAGATTATCCCTCATAGATTGGGCTTTTAAGTTAGTAATACTTTCTTGTAAACTGATTCTAATATTTCTGAATTCCTAATATCACCAGCGTGTTATAATAATGCTCGCACCCTCCTGTGTGTGATTTGATACTCGAGTCGCATTGTTTTTCGCATTAGATCCAATTTACTGTTAGCAGTATGATGTACGATCACGTGGATGATGTTCTTCCGTTCAGCCAGGGTGTTGAGGGCATTGAATATGGATAATTTGTAGCAGGTCGAGGATATTTTTGTCCTTCTGTACCCAATGAACATCGAGCAGGGCGAGGACATGAGCCTTATTTTTATCGACACGCCCGATTTGTTTACGAATTTTATTAACAAACGGAATACAATATCAATCCTTCGACCATATTATTATAATGGCTTGAGTAAAGCAAATGACCCAAGTTTACACAAATCACTGAGTAGGGGTTTGTTTGTGATTAGGTGATAATGACGAGACGCTTCGTCGACGAAATAGTACACCAATGGCATATCGTAACGCTCTTTATGCAAGTTAGGATTGCTGTTATAGTTGGTAATCATAAATAGGACCTATGTAATTTTTATGTGATCACAAGCAACAAAAACTAATCTACGCGAAATGGTTTTCACTGCAAAAACAACGAAATTTTTTCCCAACGAAATTATATAGCATGCGCAAATTTGACTGCACATATTGTCGTGCAGCGGCGACTATACGTGCAGTAACAGACCGATCGACAAGGGAGGGACCTGATCCCACACCTGGTATGTCCAGGGGTCCGTGTTTGCCCATCCCTCTAAATTTGTAGTCCTTATAGGAGTTTGATCACTGTTCATTTCCGTCTCCTATTCTTTGTACAAAATTCATATAGTCAGACATTGGTATACAATTTATGGAGTCAGACATTATATAACCAGACATTTAAATAATATTTATATATAACGTTTATATACTCAGACTTTTGTGTAATATTTATGGAGTCATGCGTTTGTATAACGGTACGGTTAATCAGTCAGTCATTATATAATCAGACATTTGAATAATATTTATGTATAACATTTATATAGCTAGATATTTGAACAATATTTATATAGTCGGACATTTTTACATCCATTATCTCATAAATATTTCAACAGTTATGCATTTGAACCATTCCAGTATGAACAGTGAACAATTTTACAATAGATTTTTTCCTACGTATTTGAAAAAAAAAATCAAACACAACGCGCTGAACAAAAGCAAATACAGCGCAGGTGATCAAAAAACTGTAATACACACAAAGACAAAGGAAAGCCTCTCAGAGAAATTCTGATCATGCTTCTGGGAAGTCATCTCGCTATCATTACGTGATATTTTTTGTACTGTACAAACAATGTTAATTTTCTTCACTAAATATAAATATAGTCACTGAATCCAATTTCATATGATGCACATGACAACGTGACACCTGGTTTTACTAATGCGATTAGCAGGTCTGTGCGTCACTTACTTGGTGGAAGAATGAAATCAGAGTTTATTTAACAGTAGCCTTTCAGCTCTCCGACACTTCTACCATGCTGACACTAAGTCCGATTTATATCACTGTTAATGTCTTTTGTGCAATTCTAGGGCTCTTGATAATCCTTATAAACGCTGTTGCCATTTTCCTGATATTCCACAGAAACCGGGACTGGGAAAACATCGCATACTTCATAGCAAATCTCGCGGTGGCGGACGGATTCATCGGACTTCTCATCTTGGCCAACGTGGTCTATAATTTAAATGGACATCAGATATTCTACGAGTGCATTTTTCGTTTGTCGGCTTTCAACAGCGTTATTTTCGCCTCTGTCTTCATTCTCCTGGGAGTGACATGTGACCGCTATGTCAAAATCATTTTTCCATTGCGATATACGAAATTCATGAATGAAATCGCTGTCAAAGTATATCTTTGTATTGTTTGGACAATATCCACCATGAATATAGTGATTCCGCTTTTGTTTTGGATCCGTAGTGACTTCTCTCTCAGCCTATGTAGTTATTTTATCATCCTGAAGAAACAGTATCTAATCAGTTATTGCTTAATAATTTTCTGTGAAATGTTGCTACAACTGTTTATGCACGGTCACATCTTTGTTGTGGCCGTCTCACAAAATCGCAGATCAGATGTCATGTTTCAGCACCAGTCTTCACATCGAGCGGTAATAAACCCTATCGTTAAACCTAGTCGGACCATATTTACAATGGTGGGAATCAACTTCATGACCATGATACCAGTTGGTATGGTGATAGTTTATCTATTTATTTGTAAAAGCAATCAATCTTTATCAATTCATACTATTTTTCCGTTTGTAAAAGCAGTAAAAAATTTTATTAACTAATACTAGCCGCTGTGAATTGGCTGAAATATTGCCAACACGGCGTAAAACGCTAAACATTCAGTCAGTAATACTAGATTCTTTATAATCGTGTCAGCTAAAAAGTTTGGCAGTAAAATAAGACAATGTAATTCAAACATTGATTGTAATATCGATTTTGAAATTATAAAGATACACTCATTGTGTTGATTTCGTCAGTGATTTGTATGAACCACAATAATTTGGAAAACGCCATTTTGAATCTTTATTCTAAATGTATAACAAATAACCGAGTACATACGAAGTGATCCGCTTTCAATTGTCAAGTTCCTTGAAGATATCTGTATTCCTTAATTACTGAATGATTTGTTTGTTTGTTTGTTTGTTTGTTTATAGCCGCCTGGGCAATTTTTCAGCTATCCGGCGGCTGTCACCATTACCGGTGACAGGGCTGCAAATTTAGGCCTATGCTCGGCACTCAGGGCCTTTGAGCAGGGAGGGATCTTTATCGTGCCACACCTACTGCGACACGGGACCTCGGTTTATACGGTCTCATCCGAAAGACCGGCACCCACGTCCCACAGTGGGATTCGAACCCCCGACTCAAGGATCATCAGATCTTTGAGCCCGACGCTCTAACCACTGCGCCACGCGGGCGGCTTTAATTACTGAATGAGGACCATGCAATGAATATATATATATATATATATATATATATATATATATATATATATATACGTCGTGTGTTAAATCAACAGAGGATGCTTAATCCTCCTATGCACCTGATCCCACCTCCGGTGAGTCCAGAATTGCGTGTTTGTCCCTCTCTTTGTATTCGTTCGATTGATCTTTGTCCATTCGTATCACTTTTCAAACATAGGTAACTACCCTGTGTATTATAAAAGAATATAACTTTAAAGAACATATTGCAAGCGTGAAACTACAAACCACAGTTAAATTTGTGATGCCTGAACATTTGACGGCAAAATGTCATATACTTTTATTTGTACATTTTTACATAATCTCGGTATCACTGGCTAGCATGTTGTCTTGCAAGTCTTCCTCATCTTCTTCATCCTTTTATTGAAAATAGATGTTAAAGCCAAACTAATAACTCAACTTTATGACAAACGGGAAGATTTAAGCTTCTCCATCGTTAACGCCCCATTTTTTGTAGTAAAATCCCATTACCACCTGCCTATGGTGTTAACATTTCTCAACTGATTCGATATGCAAGAGCTTGTTCTTCGTATCATCAGTTTTTAAATCTAGGCAGGTCACTGACAAGCATTCAGCATTTTGCCAATTCTATGGTCGTTATAACGATCTAATTTGAAAATACAACCTTCCATTAGGTTATATGCTGTCTGACGTTTTCAACCAATTATTAGGTCGTTCTTGGCACACTGATTTTAACTTCGGATTACTCCGTTAGTCCAGTCAATTTACGATTTCGCATGCAACTAATTGCAAAAGAAATAATTTTTTTTGCAAAGTATTTCTTAGTATCAATAAAACAACATATAAAAAATCTAATTTTATCTAATGTGCAGAAATAATATATTTTGATGCATCAAATTTGCTGATAGCTCCCTTTGTTTTATGTCACCGCCGCGCTATCATAGCGTGCTTTCACCGAAATCGTGACGTATACATTATCATTACGTAGACATTGATCAAAGTCTTTGCTCGAATTTTATGACATATGTTCATACAAGCGTGTAAGCGCTTGAATCAATATAGCCTAGGTGTAATACTATAAATTTATTTACAAACGAGACGTTCTAAAGCTTCTCAAAAGTTTAGGAAAAAAACAACAGGTTGGTAAAGTCAGAACACGTGTCGTCATGTAGACGTATAGGCCTACTGGGTTCATTCAAAATTTGGGAAAGGTGCCGTAATGTAACGGAAAATAACATTTTTTAAAACTAAATAGTCGCAGAGCATCATTTCTTCAAGGTAAAATTAATAAGTAAGAAAGTGAAAAGGCTTTTTTCTATACTGCACTGCTTATTTCTATTTTCTATGTAAGGACACCCATTCGCGTTACAAAGCCGTCTTTCTCGTTATTGATTGGGGTACACGGGGCGCCTTTTAACGTCCCATCCGACGGAGTAAATCTTTCTCCTGAAGTGACACTATTAGTTGCAACTTGAATGCGGTTTCTGTAATATGCAAAACTAATACGATACCAATTTAATTTAACCTTTTATGTTGTGTTAGTAGAAAATTTCTTCCATTTTAATTATATCTGTTCTAACCTTGTGATGAATATGGAAAGATTACAAGACTGTGTAATTTGTGAATCGGGGGACAACAATGGTCTAGTTTGTCTTCGTGGGAAGGGTAGCACAGGTATCAATACTGCTGCTGAGAAAAGGGGTAGCAATCTTCGCACGCATCCTGGGCAATATGTGCACACCGAATGTAGGCGTCTATTTACAAATGCGATTGAAATTAGCAAATATCTGAGGGAAAAAGAACAAAGCAAGCCAATTCCTCCTGCTGATAGTACACCAATTCTTAGATCAAAACAGACCTTTTCATTCCGTGACCACTGCCTCTTTTGTGGACAAACTGCCAAACTTAATCAAAGTAAAAGAGGGCATGATGTTTTTCCTGTGCGAACTCATGATTTTCAGGCTTGTATAAAATCCGTCTTGGGCAAACCAAATTTATGGTAGACTAGAAGCTGTAAATGATTTGCATGCTGCTGATGCCATCTACCATCAAACTTGTAACGTAAATTTTCGCACAGGCAAACACATACCTAAAATATTCTCACCCTCTACGACGGAAGCCAAGAGAGGCAGACCTGTTGACAATGATATTACTGACGCATTTCTTAAAGTGGTGAATTATCTGCAGGAGAATGATGACAAACAACATCAACTGTTCGATCTTGTTGCTAAAATGAAGGACCACTGTGGTGATGATGCATACTCGCCTGTTTACTTGAAAAAGAAATTGTATGACCGTTTGGGGGATGAAATCATCATGACAGAAGAACAAGGAAAATCAACTGTAATAACGGTACGAAAAACGGCAAGATCAATTCTTCAGAGCTTCTACAATCGGCCTAAAACAGTGGACCAGACATTGGAGAAGCTCAACATCATTACAACTGCTGCTAAGTTGATAAAATCTGTTATCCTGTCCCTTCATCTAGCTTCTTATCTGTACCCTTTGTCGTCAGATATTAAATCACTTGAAAAGAATCTTCAGTACGTTCCTGAAAGTCTTCAAACTTTTTTGAAAATTCTCGTCCGAGAAAAGGACCCTGACTTGAAAATTGCATCGATTGGACAGACAATTATGCAGATGGCTACGCCACGTATGCATATTGCACCAATACAAATAGGTTTAGGAGTGCAGCTTCATCACCATTTTTCATCAAAATTTCTTATTGATACGTTGAATTCCGTAGGATTTTGTTCCTCATATTCGGAGATACAACGTTTTGAAACAAGTGCAGCCATTTCACAAGGAACAGATATTCCAAGCTATGAAAATGGACAATTTCTGCAATTCGTTGCTGACAACGTGGATCACAATGTGCGCACACTTGATGGGTATGGTACATTCCATGGCATGGACATTATTGTAGGCTCTACACCTGGTAAAAAGGTTTGCAAACCGGTCCCTAAACTGAACGTTTCATCGGCTGACCTGGTCACTGCTGGGAAAATTAATATACATTTCTACAAGCAACCACCTAAATCGTCACTGCAGATGAAATTCGCCAAACTTAATAAAGAACAGAAAGTACCAGATCCCTCTTTGAGTTTAGATCTTCTTTCAAAGGCTGTATGGCCTCTTCGATCTCCAACTCCAAGTTGGTCAGGACTGATGCAGTGTACTCAAACAGTCGCCGGATAGCTGAAAAATTGCTCAGGCGACTATAAATAAAAAAACAACAAAACAAACCAGTGTACTCAAAATGGAGATTGCCCTGGGAAGTCCATCATCACCTTTCTGCCGATGATAGATATGGACGCAAGCGATATGTCATGTATCTACTCTACACTGAAGTTTGTGTCTCGCCAAGCTAGAAAATATGGTACAACTCCAATTCTGACATTTGGCCAGCCTCTCTACATGAAAGCAGTTACAATTGTCACTCATGAGTCACAGTGTGAAGACTTAAGCTCCATTATACTCAGGTTAGGTGGGTTTCACACACAAATGAGCTTTTTAGGATGTATCGGGCGCATTATGAGAGAATCGGGATTGCAGGAAGTTTTAGAGACTGTATATGCGTCAAATGCAGTTGGCCATATTCTTAGTGGAAAAGCAGTAGCTCGAGCAACCCGTGCCCATTTTCTAGTTGATACAGCCCTTCATGCCTTGCTCGTGGCTAAAACCTTTGGTGCCGAATTGCCTGATAATGATGTGGCCCAAAATATATCTTCAGGTTATCTTGTAACACCCACTGACACAGAGGCCCCTGATCACGTCCTTACTCAATCTGCAGACGTTTCCACAGCCCAACTGGAAGAAAGCTGCTGCCTTGTATGACCAGTTGCTAGAGGGAGATGCTACTGCACAAGACGTGTGCAATAATTCTACCATTACACAAGTACTGGGGAAACTTGCGGACACAAAATCCTCTCTCAAGTGCTTTAGAACAGCAGCCCTTTGGCTTCAGTACTTAGAAATGATAAGTCTCTTAAAAGCTTTTATCACAGCTGAAAGAACAGGCAATTGGTTACTCCATATACAAACTCTACACGCAATGCTTCCCTATTTTGCTGCAGCTGGGCATAATATGTATGCAAAGTCAGCATACATCTATGTCATGCCAATGATCAATCTTCAAAAAGCTCATCCCGATGTACACAGCAAGTTCATGGAAGGTTATCATGTACTGAGAAGAAGTGAGAGGTATTGGGCGAGTCTGTCGTGTGATCTTGTCATTGAGCAGGCATTAATGAGAAGTGTGAAAAATCAGGTGGTTTAACGAGAGGTCGAGGAATGACAGAGGTACAGCGGTCGCAGTGGCTTTTGTCTATGCCTTCTTGTGCAGCAGTAAATGAGGCAATGCAGAATCTGACAGATGTTGGCTACCACACAAGTGAGCAGCACAAGGAATCTTCAACCTCTCGCCAAGAAAGGGACAAACAAGATATAATTAAAGTTATATCATACCTACGAGACCGTGACCCTTTTACTGAGAGCATCTCTCTTCGAAATATTGACACCGGTGTGAATGCAGACAATAATATCAACGCTCATAATGCATTAGCATGTGGACAAGAGATCATTGATTCTATGGTTGGTCAGAATAATTTTGATTTTTCCTTCAAAAAATCAATGCAGGTGTTAACTATGTCATCTAAAACATCTATCACGGTTGAGGGAGGCAGAGTTGAGGTTGATCCCCAAGTGCTTTTTCAAAGACTAACGGCAATTTCATCTAGAGAATCTGTTGAAGATATTGCAAATATCTTCAAATATGAATTATCAACGCATCCATCATCGATCTTTGAACCCTCAGGACTTCCAAGAGCAGCAAGTAAGCCTCAAATTTCAGATGCAATTTGGCGTATGGGCGATTGTGCTGTATCAGAGAAGGAATTGCTTGATGTACATTTTGTTTTGGATGGCGGTTCTTTGCTACAGCGTATCCCATGGACAAAAGGCATGTCATTCAATGCTATATGTCAGTTGTATGTTGAGTATATTATTAGAAGATACTTGAGACCAACTATTGTATTTGATGGATATTCCAGTGAACCCTCGACCAAAGACGTGACTCATCTTCGACGTTCAAAGGGCATCATCTCCCCTGATGTAACATTTACTTCAGATATGACCTTCAAATCTAAAAAAGAAATTTTTCTCACAAATAACAACAACAAGTCTCGTTTCATAAGTCTTCTTGCCCAAAGACTTCGGGAAAATGAATGCACGGTCATCCTTACAGAGGAAGATGCAGATTGTCACATCATTTCAACAGCTGTAGCATGTGCTCAGTCAACACAAGTCGTTGTCATTGGCGAAGACACTGATCTTCTTGTTCTCCTCTGCTACCATGCATCATTGGATGGATACAACATTCACTTCCGATCTGAACTTTCTAATAAGTGCAGGCACTGGGACATACAAAAAACAAAGCGGATGCTTGGTATGCACAAGTGCAAAATTCTGCCAGTAGTACACGCAATCACGGGATGCGATACAACCTCTCGCCTATTTGGGATAGGAAAAGGTGTTGCTTTAAAGAAGCTTTCGAAAACAAACAATGTTACAATGGCAATAGAGGAATTCTTAAAGCCTGGAAACCATCTGGAAACTGTTGTAACGAGCGGCGAACAGATTATTGCTAGCCTATATGGGGGAGTATTGTGCGAAGGACTGGATCTTCTGAGACTACGCTTATACACAAATAAGGCTATCACTAACAATAAGTGCGTTCAGGTACAGAGTCTCCCACCAACATCTGATTCTGCGGCTCTGCATTCTAGAAGGTCATACTATCAGTGTCAGCAGTGGATAAAACTAGATGGCACTGATCTGAACCCACTTGATTGGGGATGGACAGTCACTGATGATAGCAAATGCATGCCGCTTAAAAACACTTTGTCGCCTGCTCCCAATCGTCTTCTGAATATTATCCACTGTAATTGCAAGGTAAATTGTGACACAAAGAGGTGTACGTGCCGAAAACATGGCCTAGAATGTACTATTGGATGTGGCCATTGTAGAGGAACAAGTTGTTCCAATTCAACAAGGAACACGGAGGAAGAAGAAGAAACAAACTGATTTCCATGGTCTGTTCACTGAAATTACCCCCACCCCTTTTCCAAGAAAGCCTCTTAAAGGTGAAATTATTACATGGAAATTTTGCAATTTCTATTTCTTACAAAAATTTATAAATGCCAATCAAGAAACTGCATTCTCATTTGATAGGTAATGATGGAAAGCTAATTTCCAGTTTTTGTCGTTTTTTTTCTCTTTTTCTTTGTTTTTGACCCCCAAAAAATGGTATTTCCACTTCAACTGATTTTTTATTTGTTTTAGTACACATATTAGCGAGGTCAAAATCATTGAAAACAATTCTTTTGCAATTAGTCGGAAGTTTGACCCTTTTTGGGGCTAATTTGACTGGACTACGATTAGCTAATCAAGATATAGGGATAATGACGGGTATGACAAGGGGTTTTTACTCCTTCTAGGCATCGCATCCCATCTTCGGTATATCCAAGGGTCCGTGCTTACCCAAGTCTATAATTTGTATTCCACATACGATTTATGAGATTGATCTCCCAGAGGTATGTGTTTGCCCTGATCTTAATTTTGTATTCTTCGCAGGAGTTTGGTCAGTTTATAATGGTCAGCTGTTCATCAGCATGCTCAGTGCAGTGTAGACTTGATTGTATATGAATTCGTTTGGCTATATCCACCATGTATCACAAAGTACACAAATGAATCATAATAATCTGCAGTTTGAAGAGCTGCTTCAATATGTGTTTTTGACTTTCATAGCTGCAGTTTGAAGACGTCCGGCTAAGATAACAAACAGTATTCAATCTCGTAATTCCTATAGAAAATACAAATCAGAAAGATGGGCAAATACGGACCCCTGGTGGACACACTAGAGGTGGGATCAAGTGCCTAGGAGGAGTAAGCATCCCCTGCTGAGGAGTGAGCATAGTGACAGAATACTAGACCCCTGGAAATCGTCACAGTAGCCTTTGCACTAGGTGAAAAAAATGCCGTTCGAAGTGTTTCATACTGATTATTAAATCGTTATTTACAAACTGATTTGACTACAGAGTACTTCGTTTACCTGATTAAGATATTGGGCTCACGGCGAGTGTGATGAGCTGACAGGGAAAGCTTACTCCTCCTAGGCACCTGATCTACTTCTGGTATATCCTGGGGTCCGTGTTTGCTCAACTTTAAATTTTATATTATTATTAGGACTTATATTATTGCTCATTGTTCGTAATCTTTACTTTTTCATAGTTTAACCAAACTATTCTATGCTATATCTGGACGATTTTACAGTTTCTGTTTTATCCAGTATATATTTAGTATTTATATTTCTAATTGTTGAGTGTGGCGGAAAGCAATAAATAATCAATCAATCAATCAATCATCTAGGCGTGTATGTAGATATTGTAACTTACGACGTTGATTCACATGTGGATTCGATATATCCCAGTGAACTCGAAAGAAAAAAAAAACACCACAGAGCCTTCTTTGTCTGCTTCATATTTGAAAATTTTATTGATTATAGATGCAAACTGACAACTCAACGTTATGTCAAACGGGGTGATATCTGATTCTCCATAGTCAAAGTCTTTAAATGTATTGATGTAGCAATGCCCCATTGTCACCTCCATTTGGTGTTTATGTCTCTTAACTGATTCCGGGTTAGAATAGATCCTCAGTACCCCTTGCTTGTCGTAAGAGGCGACTAAACAGGGTGGTCTTTCGGATGAGACCGCACAAACGTAAACGATCCCTCCCTACTCAAGGCCATAAGCGCCGAAGATAGGCCTAAATTTTGCAACCATGCACCGGCAATGGTGACGTCTCCATATGAGTGAAAAATTCTCGAGCGGGACGTTAAACAATAATAATCAATCAATATGATTTGATATAGAAGAGTTTGTTCTGCGTATGAGCAGTTAGACAGCCTACTGACAAATAAGCTGATGTCACAGGGGTTCAACAGTCTCGTTTTAAATAAGGATTTCACATAGTCTATGGCCGTTATAACTATCCAATTTACCAATTCAAACTGCCATTGGGTCAAATGCTACGTGATTTATTAGATTTTTCTTTACACACTGATTTTGATTACGGATTACTCTCTTTATCTGATCAATATATAGGGCTTGCGGTGGGTGGGATCGGTGGACAGGGGATGCTTAGTCCGACGAGATATTTTGATAATTTTATTTTGGAACACAATTCAGACTCAGGTATGAAGTATTATAAGAATTTTATTCTGGACCAAGAAGACATGTACCATATTATTAAAGTGCTATAAGTAAATATTTATTATTAAACTATGAAAGTACCATAAACATTTTCAAATTCCAGAAAAGCTTTTTCATACCTTTAATGCACTTTTTACATCGACCACGTTATATTTCCCGCTGAAGGACCGTCCACGGAGCAAAGCTCGGTCGGGCTGAAGCAAAGCTCTAAAGGAAACCTGTATGAAAAAGAAAACAGTCAATATCAGCAGATGAAAGGAGATCATCTCTACACTGTTAAAATTATCAACGTAACAGATACACATATCATATTTACTTTTGAACATTGTAGAAAATTTACAAGCCCCCTCCATTTTAAGAACAGTTTATAAAAGAAAAAAAGTCAGGGGTCGTGGGCAGTTTGGTTTGATAATGTTTATGGGAGAAACCTTTAGTGAAATATCATATATACATGGAATGAGAAAACATTTTGTGAATTGAATCCTGTTAACTGTATGCTTCGTCACAATTTGCACGTGCCCATGAGCCGCACGATAAAAATGTAGCACACTTTGGGTAGTAGTGTAAGGCAGACAATCAGTCAGCAGGCACCACTAAGTTATTAATAAAGTGAACAGCGATTGAACGTGACTTAAGTAATGGTACTCGTATTCCACCACAAAAACGTCATTTACAGGCAAATGAGCTCAATTAAACAATCAGAATGCTTCAGGCTGGACAAACCCAACGAGATGCTGCATCCGGTTTGATGTGTCCCAGAGTGTCACTGTTAGACTCTGATCTCTATTTCAGGCGACTGGAACAGTCAATAAGAGGCCTAGGAGTGGCAGACCCCGTGCCACAACGCAACGCGAAGATAGGTACATCGTAACATTGGCCCGGAGACAGTGTTTCAACCTCCTCCAAGACTTGCTCGTCAGTTAAATGTTCCCACAGGCCTGCACATTACGTTCCAAACTTTGAGAAACAGTCTTCATGTTATTAATCTCAGGGCGTACAGGCCAGTCGTGCGTTCCAGGTTTCTCCCACGTCATCGACAAGCACACTTGGAATTCGCATGTGAACATGTGAATTGGGATAGACGGCGTTGGGAGCCGGTATTGTTCACAGATGAGTCCCGATTCTGTCTGGAATTCCACGATGGTCGTAGGCATGTATGGAGAGAGGCCAGACAGAGATACAGCCAGGCATTGGTGGCTTAACACAATCGGTTTGGGAATGGCTCTTTGATGATTTGTGGTGGGATCTCTCTGGCAGGTCGCTCTGACATGGCAGTCATCAGGAACGGCGCACTGACTGCTCTCTGATACAGGGATGAAACTCTTCATCCAGTCGTCAGGTTGTTTGCTGGTGCAATCGGGACAAATTTCATTCTGATGGTCAATAATGTCCGTTCCCATTGTGCTCATGTGGTTTAGGAGTATCTGCAGTGGGACACTATTGAATGTATTGGGTGGCCTGCTGTCTCAACGCACCTGAATCCCAACGAACATGTGTGGGATTGACTTCAGCATCAACTTTCACAGCGTCCAAACCAACCACAGACTTAGGATGATATTGTAAACGCGCTGAGAGAGGACTGGAATAATCTTCCACAACAGAGCATTGTGAATCTCATAATGAGTATGCAACGCTCATGCCAGGGAGCAAAGGGAAGCCACAATGAGTATTGCTGAAACTCTGAGTCAATTTTGGACATGTTCTCTAAAGTTCAAGTTGTCTTTCCTTCCATATTTTTTCACGTCTTTCAGTGACGTGTTGTTTTGTGCACTTTGACCCTAAAATTCTATACATAAAATCAAGATTTCTGATTAAATATTGATGAAAAATGACGTTAGCGTTTGTGTTTCATTTAATCTGCCATGTTCTTACAAAGGTGCAGTTATAATCCATGAAATAGTCAATGACCCTAACTATATATATAATATATATATCTGCGTGTGTGTGTGTAGTTATTACAATCAAACTAAAAATTTATCTCATGAACCCATTTTTTGTTTGTATCAAATGAGCTTTAAAAAGAATTATGGCAATACTTATTTATATCTTATGACTCTACTAACATTCTTAAAATATACTGAAATCTATAGCGTAATTCCTGTTTTACAGGTATTTACGTGTATTTAGTTTCCACTAACCACCTAGACTATATGGACAGTCACAGGCAGGGGGAATTGTTGGTGTATGTTGCCACGCCTCTTTATCTGAACAGTTTCATCAATCCCTTCCTGTACGCTTTTAAAATCCCGGACATCAGGCGGACCCTCTCCAAATATTTCCCGTGGTTCAAAAACAGGGTGGAGCCACAAATGACCACAGTTCATCCGACACAGGTGTCAGTCATTGAGATAAAGTGAATTCGATGCATATACCCAGATAAAAACCTTAATGTTTTGTACTGACAGGTGATTTTTGTTTTGTACAGATGTACAATAAAGAGATACATGATATGTTTTGTACAGATGTGCTATAAAGAGATACATGATATGTTTTGTACAGATGTGCTATAAAGAGATACATGATATGTTTTGTACAGACGAGTTATATAGGAGTGTGTGATTTATGCGCAGGCATGTTAAGGCAGAGATGGAATCTGCGAAACAATGTGACGTCGTTATTGAAATTAGTATATCACTAAATTTAATTTCGGTTTTATTTCCCTGCAAGTTTTACTGATACATGAAATAATGCCATACAGCGAGTACGATCGAACGAAATACGTAGTGTTCTACTACTGTTGTGCAATTAGCACGAAAGTGAACTGACGACATCACATGTATACACAGAGTGACGATAAGCTGTTAACTGTGCCATGAAAATATCGTCAAAATATGGCATATTTCAAATAATTTGAAACACTGAGAATTTCTCGATATTATATGATATTATGAAAGATAGATAGATACATGGTGTTTGTTAAGGTATAATCGTAATCTATTAATCATGTAATAATGTCATACGGAAGCGCATATTTGTTAGGATACAAATAATCTTAAAATGTTAATAGCTGTCTCGCTAGCTGGTCCGTGGCCGATTGGTTAGAGCACTGCGCTCAAAATCACAAGGCCTCTCACCTCTAATCGGCGCGGGTTCGACTCTCGCTCGAAAGTGAGAAAGTTTGCCAGTTTACTTTCGGAAGGCCGGTGGTCTTTTCCCGGATGAATTGTATCTGGGTTCTCTCCTTCACCTACAAAAAAAAACCTGGACGCCACAAAATAACTGAAAAAAATTTGAGCGTGGCGTAAAACAATAAAAAGAAAGAAAGAATTCATTATCCCCAATTGCCATAGACTTCTGTATTAAAGGGTATTTTTCATGTCAGATTGTTCCTACTCTGTGCGTCAACTTCATTTCTTTATGTTTTATATCCCCTCAAGAGCTCAGAACTAGTTTAATAAATTTAATCTTATGATCGGTGTGGCATTTTTCATGTTTAAATGTATTATATAGAGTTGTATGTTTGAGTAAGAATTGTTTAAATATATTATATAGAGTTGTATGTTTAACTTTATCAGAAATGCTGTCTGACGTGTTTCATATCAATGGTTAGGCCTTTCTTGGTATACTGATTTTGACTACGGATTACTCCGTCTACCTGATCAAGATATACAGCTCATGGCAAGTGTTACCGGTCGACAGGGGACGCTTACTCCTCCTAGGCACCTGATCCTATCTCTGGTATATCCAGGGGTCTGTGTTTGCCCATCTCTCTTATTTGAGTTTCTGTATGAGATTGAGTACTGTTAGTTATCTTGGCCTTTTTATCACATTGAGTTGCATGTGTGTGATTTATGTTTTTTTTTATAAATGTGTATAGAGTTGTGTGTGTGTGATTTATGTTTTTATAAAAGTGTATAGAGTTGTGTGTGATTTATGTTTTTATGATCGTATCATATAGATTTGTATATGTAATTTATGTTTTGTATTAATGGATCATATAGAACTGTGTTAAAGACGTGAAATTTCATACAAACAAATGAATCGTTATTGGAAGACCTAATTGCCCCTCTGTCTGTAGTCCACCGGCTACCTATTAAATACTGTGACTAAAGCCTCAATCACAAACATGAAATGTTTACAACCAATACGACGATTTAATGAAATGATAATATCGAAAACAAAATCCGTCAAATCTATATATGCATATCATTGACAAGAAGTGTATCAGGAAGATAAAACGGCGTAGTCATTGATGAATGAACGTCTTCTATTGTCTCAGCATACATTATAAGTATGCTTTTAATCATTCTTATCATACAGATGGGTAGATAACAAAGGAAAACGATCATTCATACCATAGTCTTTTAGCTAGATGTCGCAGTTGCTGTTTGCGTACAAGAAAAATAACTCTCAGTTAAATGATAACTTGAACATAAATGAAATAAACTTAAACGTTTACTTTAGCAAAGTTCATCATAAGTTTTCGGTATAGATTTGTACCAAAAACGAAAGTTCTGGATTTAAAAGAAAAAATGATATAAATATGAAAGGTAAAGTAAGCCACTTTAAGTGTAGTTTGTACATAGGAGGAAGAACAGCCGCTAGCGAAGACGCATGACACTGGAGAAACTCTCCTGCTTGTACATTGGAGGAACTCTCTTGGATGTACACTGGATGAACTCTCTTGGGTGTACGCTGCAGGACCTCTCTTGCGTGTACACTGGAGGAACTCTCTTGGATGTGATACTGGAGGAACTCTCTTGGACGTATACTGGATAAACTCTCTTGGATGTATACTGGAGGAACTCTCCTGGGTGTAGGCCTTGATTCTGATTTCCTTACGGTAACTGAACTATCTATATTCTTAAAAATTCAAGAAACGTTTTGTGAATTTGAAATTGCGAAATGTTTTCAACATCAACTACCCCGTGGGTATCCGGGTTGTTAGAATAGATCATCAGTACCCCTTGTTTGTCGTAAGAGGCGACTAAATGGGGTGGTCCTTCGGATGAGACCGCAAAAACCGAGGCCCCATGTCACAGCAGGTGTGGCACGTAAAACGTGAAAGACTCTCGAGCGGGACGTTAAACAATATTTAATCAATCAATCAATCAATTCAACACCAACTGCATTAAATTATACGACTTTTTAACACTTAACACCATAACGCAGCACAATAAATCAATAAATAGACTTTCTTACATCATAGTCAGCTGCTTCTACAATAATGGATTCGGAAATATCTTGTGATCATTCATCCAAACATTACTTCGTTAACCACTCTCATAAAATAAAAACTCTTGCTGTGACCATCAGCGCGATATTTAGATAAACCGATGACGTTTTATTAACGATATTCACTTTCATTCAAATGTCAATGCGATATATACGGTGAACTCGAAATAAAGGATATCATAGAGTTTTCAGTCTGTTTTATATCTGGATATTTTATTATATGGACATTAACCCCAAACTATTCCCATATTTAGGTAGCAGTATTTCATTTTCACCTGCATATGGATTTATGTCTCTCTGTTGATTCAATACATGAAAGCATATTCTGCGAATGATCAATTTTTAAATCAATGCAGGCTACTGACAATTAATTCGATGTTACAGGATGTCAACAATCTCGTATAAAGTCAGCATCTCACAAATTCTATGGTCTTTATATAACGATCTAGTTGATCAATACACCAATACATGTTTTTTCGTCGAATGCTCTCTGATACATAAATTGATGACCTGAAAGAAAACATTCATACAGTAAAGTTTGTGCGTGTTCATTTCTATATGATTATAAGTCTTTGGAATAAAAAATATATTTAGTAAATTGTTGCTTACCAAAATATTTCTACTTAACAGCGCCTAATCTATAAAAAATCATCTATACCTGTATCAGGGATGGAACACATGTCCACAATCAATAGGCAGTTACACTGGCAATATCACAATATGATTTAAATAAGCAACACCATGGGATTCCATATATGGAAACCTTCTAGAACTCATTCTGTAGACACTTTTAGAACTCTTTTAGACATTTCTTGAACTCTGTAGACATTTCTAGAACTCTACAGACATTTCTACAACTCACTCTGTAGACACTTCCTCAACTCACTCTGTAGACATTTCTACAACTCAATAGACATTTCTAGAACTCACTCTTTAGACACATCAAAAACTCATTCTGTAGACATTTCTACAAATCACTCTGTAGGCACGTCTAGAACTCACTCTGTAGACACATCAAAAACTCATTCTGTAGACACTTCTAGAACTCACTCTGTGGACACTTCTAGAACTCACTCTGTGGACACTTCTAGAACTCACTCTGTGGACACTTCTAGAACTCACTCTGTAGACACTTCTAGAACTCACTCTGTGGACACTTCTAGAACTCACTCTGTAGACACTTCTAGAACTCACTCTGTAGAACTCAATTTGTAGACAATCAAATGAGGAGACACAAATAACTGAATCAATTAAACACGTTCGACCACATTTCACAGGACAGGAACAAATTAGTTATGAACATGAATGACGGTATTGGTGAATTAATCAAATAAACCGACAGTCACCCTATGGTATTAAACGATAATACAGCTTTCATATACCCTGATTTCAGCTATGCCAGTGCTGATATTATGTCCAAAGTAAATCCACGTCGATTTGTCTGAATTACTTCTTTGTACAGGGTAAGTGAACAGATAATGTTCAGTCATATTCATTAGAAACATAGCATGTGTTTTGTAAATCGTAGGTGGAACATCTTGTATATTAATAAGTTCTTGTTTTTGATAAATCTGAACCCTGACATTATTATCTACACATGATATATAGCAGAGTTTCAGGTGTTAGCGCTATGTAATGGCCGCTCCACCTGTCACTCTTGCTGTTTAGCATTATATCGTGAAATTTAAAGAAACTGCAATCTTAACATTTGTTGTGCTTTTACATGAGACCTTGATAATATCTGTGTTATTTGTAGTCTTAAAATCCGTATTCTAAATAAAATTTTAGTTTATGATTTTATGCGTTTTGTTCACTGATCAGTGATAAGTATACAATTTGTTTTAATTTGTCTTGACTTTTATTGAGGAGGCGTTCTAAGAACATTCGTACCGAGCACTTTTAGTATTTTTAGTAAGATGTGTTTCATGGCATTTTTGTATCAACCTTAGGGAGATCATACGAGACATTACCGTGTGAGAAGGGGTACTAAAGCAGGGCATCGATTTATCAGGCATATCCACACAATGTGTGTTGGGCGGTCTGGATATGAAGAACAACAAAATGGAGTCAGTAAAGAAAATCTAGTTTGTATTTCCTGCGAGTCTACATCATCAATATTAACTGTTGTCAAACAACACGACAATTTATGTGATGGAAACTGGGATATAATACGAGGTGTAAACCATGACAACCTTCAAAGTATCCCTACTGAAATTCCAACAGAATCTGTAGATAAACATAAAAAAAGAGGAAAATGAAGCCACGAAAAAGTCTATAAACATCAGTAATCTTAAAAAGATAAAAACTGAATCTCTCACAGTAGTAAAAGGACAGACAAATATTAAAATATGTAGCATCAATCCACGATCTGTGAAAAATAAAACATTTTCATTATGTGAGTTCATTGTTTCAAACGACTTTGACATTGTTGCTCTGACAGAAACATGGCTAGGAACATCAGCAGATAAAGCACGCATAAATGAGCTTCTTCCAATAGGCTACAAGATTAAGCATGTACCTCGGTCCGGGGGAGCCGTGGCGGGGGAGTTGGAACGCCTTGCAAGCTAGGTATCGATCTACGCGTGGTTGCAACCAGTGATAACCATTATTCCACCTTTGAGTTGCTCATTTATAAATCGTTACTCATCGCGTATAGCTATTGTGTATAGACCACCACCTACATGAAAAAACGGATTAACCACGAGTGCATTACTGGACCAAGAATGGCCTACATTTCTAGCAGATTGTGCTACAACAGATAAGAACATCATAATAACGGGAGATCTGAACCTGCATCTTGACATTCCAACACATAGAGATACGATGAGGTTCAATAGTATCCTGCAGTCTTGCGGCATGCAGCAACATGCGAATGAACCAACGCATGTTCGTGGCCACACACTGGATGTTGTCATTACCAGAGATACCGGCAAAATTGTTTCCTCTTTGGAAGTGATCGATCCTGGCTTATCAGACGGCTCTGGTAATGTGTTGCGTGATCATTTCGCAATAATTTTCAACACTTGTGCTTCCAAACCTGCTCCTTTAAGGAAAACGGTTACTTACAGAAAACTTTGACCGGTCGCGATAGCTTAGTGGTTAGAGCGTTCGCTTCGTAACCGGGGGTCGTGAGTTCGAGTCCCGCTCGTGCCATGGCCGCGTCAAACCTAAGACGAAAAATAAGTAGTGATTGCTCCCTCGCCAAACGCTCGGCATTTAGAAGTGAGAATCACGGATCTTTCGGATATGACCTTAAAAACGGAGGTCCCGTGTCACGATAGGCGTTGGCACGTTAAAGAATCCTCACTGCTACGGCCCTGAGCGCTAGCATAGGTCTAAATTTGTGGTACTTCACCTACAGCTGGTGATTTCTCAATATTAGTGAAAAATTCTCGACGGGACGTAAAACAAACAAACAAAACAGAAAACTCCGATCCATTAATGTGGAGTCTTTCGAGAGGACATTGAAGTGTCAACAGTTCTAAATGACTTTCTAAAATCCGTGGACATTAAGGAGCTAGTTGCCGCATACAACACTGAACTGTCATTGCTTGTTGAAAAGCATGCTCCATTACGTACTAAAACAATTATGAATAGACCTACCTGTCCCTGGTACACTGAAGAACTCCATGAGGCAAAATATCTGAGGCGTAGATTGGAGCGCAAATGGCACATGACAAGACTCACAATCTATCATGACATTTATAGACATCAGTGTGACACTGTGAAGAAATTGCGCAGACAGGCAAGATTGAATTACTACACAGAAAAATTATCATCTGACCAGCAAGACACAAAGACTCTATTCAAAGTGACAAAGCATTTGTTGGAAGGTCCCAGTGAGGTTGTAGTACCATCTGGTAAAGCATCATGTGAGCTAGCCCAAGGGTTCAGTGACTTTTGCATCAATAAAATAGAGTATATAAGAGATGGTATCAATTCAAAGTCTCAGTCTGAAGTATGCACGGACAATCTCCAGGCAGATGTTGACACGACCAAGACTCTCCTGGAGGAGTTAACTTCCGTTACAGATGAGGAGGTAACGAGAATAATCAAGAACTCATCCAATAAATCATGCAAACTAGATCTAATACCAACATGGCTTTTGTTTTTGTTTGTTTGTTTTTTATTTATAGTCGCCTGAGCAATTTTTCAGCTATCCGGCGACTGAACATGGCTTTTAAAATCCTGTATGCAAGAACTTCTTCCAATTCTTACAAAAATTATCAACCTATCGCTTACAACAGCAGCTGTACCTGCAGAATTCAAAAAGGCACATGTAAGACCTCTATTGAAAAAAACAAATCTGAATCCAAACACACTTAAGAACTACAGACCTGTGCCCAATTTGCCTTTTATTTCCAAAGTTCTTGAAAAGGTAACGAACTCCCGTATTGAAGATCATTTAACAGTAAATGACCTTCATGAAGAACATCAATCAGCATATATGCAGTTCCATTCCACGGAATCTGCACTACTGAAGGTACAAACAGATATACTACAATCTTTAGAACAAAATGATGTGACTATCCTTGCGATCTCTCCGCTGCTTTTGACACTATCGAACACTCTATCCTGTTGCACCGACTAGAACATCTTTTCGGAATAACAGGCAAATCACTAGGCTGGATATCATCTTATCTCAATAACCGTCACCAAACGGTCTGCACAGATGGCGCCATTGGAAATGACATTTAGTGTGCCTCAAGGATCAGTGCTGGGTCCCAAATTCTACACAATGTACACAAAAACCAATTGGTTCCTTCTGTAGATATCATGGACTTGATCACCATTTTTATGCGGACAACATTACCTGTCTTTGAAGCCTACGGACATAACTACACAGGCAGAGGCATTGTATCGTATTGAGCGTTCTCTATACGACATCGTGTCTTGGATGCATGGCACTATGTTGAAACTCAACACGGATAAGACCGTGTCATTGTGTTCGCATCCGATCGTAATGCAAACCCCATTAAAAACATTTCAGTTGCAGTGGGTGACTCACAAATTAATCCTTCAACCTGCGTTCGAAATCCTGGTGTCGTGTTTCCAAATTCCTAAAAGTCGAACTGTTGCTTACGGGGATCGGTGCTTCATCTCAACAGCTCCGAAACTATGGAATGTTATTCCAGAACATGTGAGATTGTAAATCACTGTGCGCCTTCAAGAAGTCAAAGAAAACACATTTTCCCATCAGATTTTCAGTAACTAGCCTCCGTCAAGTTGAGATGGGTTATATACTCTGCAAAAAAAGAAACGTATAGCCCTTTTGAAATTTTTAAAAATGCAAATTATGTATTTTACCAGGTAAACTGAAATGGTCAATTGAGTAATTGATTTTTTACAGGTAAGTATGAAACTTTAAAGGTCTGTTCATTTGATTTGGCTCTCTGCCAAATTAGCTCGGCGACTCTCTAAAATTGCGCATCACCTCTATCGCCATGGAATTTGGCTTACGTTTTTCACGAGAACTTTGTGCTTAATTCAACCACTACATTAAAGCGTATAAAAGGACGAAGTTTCAAGTTTGAATTCATCATAACGTTAAAATGCTGCCATGCCAAGGTTGGACCCTGCTACTCGAAATATTGTCATTGGCCGTCTCCAGGCCGGAGTATCCCAAAGTGAGATTGCACGAACTGAAAACGTAAATCAGAGCACAATTTCTCGGCTGTGGAACAGATTCCAGCAGACTGGCTCTACTAATGACCGACCGAGGAGTGGGCGACCTCGCATTACGACTCCTGGACAAGATCGCTACATCCGGGTCTTTCATCTACGGAATCGAACCGTTGCTGCAACAGCTACTGCAGTCGGAATACCTGGATTGAGAAGAATCAGCTCGCAGACAGTCCGCAACCGACTTCGACAATATGGCATTAGACCCAGAAGACCGTATTTTGGAGCAGTTTTGACACCGTTACACAGACGAGAAAAAGTCCGATGGTGCAACAGATTGAGGGGCTGGACATTCCGCAACTGGCGTAGAATCTGGTTCAGCGATGAGTCCCGTTTTCTGCTACAGAAACGTGATGGAAGAATCCGTGTATACCGGCGCAGGAATGAACGTTTCTCTTCCTCGTGTGTCCAAGAAGTGGATAGCTTCGGTGGAGGTAGCGTCATGATGTGGGCGGAGATCTCTAATGACCGTAAAACAGAACTGGTACATGTCCCGGGCAATTTAACGGCTCAAAGGTACAGAGACGAAATTCTCCAACCTCACCTTATGCGCGTAATTGACCGACAGAGGGAGTTATTCCAACATGACAATGCTAGGCCTCACACAGCCCGCTTAACAATTTACTACCTTCAGCAGAACAACATTAATGTGCTACCATGGCCTTCCAAATCACCGGATTTGAATCCGATTGAACACTTATGGGACCAACTGGATAAACGTGTGCGCCTGCGCCAACCTCCGCCTCAGACCCTCGATCAGCTCCGTCAAATGTTACAACAGGAATGGCGAACAATTCCACGCAATAACGTAAGAACATTGATTGACTCTATGCCAAGGAGATGCAGAACTGTGTTGGCAGCTCGAGGTGGTCATACACGGTACTAACTTAAACGTGACAGGAAGTGTTCTTAACTGTGATGATCTGACTTTTTTTTCACCAATATCTAAGGTTTGGACTGTAATTTTTTTCAATTGAAACAATTCTAGTGAATATCTACATTTTTTATTGTAAAATCATAATCCAAAATACATCTACTAAAATCTTAAAAAATCCATTATGCGTTTCTTTTTCTGCAGAGTATATATATATATATATATATATATATATATATATATATATATATTATATATATATATATATAATATATATATATATATACAGTTTTCATCCACCAAAAAAAAAAACAAGAATAAAAAAAAAAACCAAAACAAACAAAAACAAAAATAAAAACACAAAAAACCTCATCAACGTTATCTTTAATATGCCCTGAAACTGATGTTTTATACTTATTTGCCATATGTATTGTATCTTATGTTTATATAATTTTATATCAATATTTTATTTAATTGTTTTATGTACTGTAAAGCACCTTTGAGCATTCAAATATATGAAAAGGGTGCTATATAAATATGGTATTATTATCATATACACATGATTTATAACATTATTACTTTGTACACAGAATATACAGTAGAATTATTATCTACAAATGATACCTAACAGAATTATTATCTACACGTGATATATAGCAGAATTACTATCTACACATGATATATAGCAGAATTGCTATCTACACATGACATATATTGATTGATTGATTGATTCTTGTTTTCCGCCACACCCGGGTACATTGTATTTGGGTTCTCTCCTCCACCAATAAAAACTGGACGCCACCAGATAACTGAAAAATTGTTGAGTGTGGCGGAAAACTACAATCAATCAATCAATCTACACGAGGTGCAAAGTGGAGGGGCGTTAGGGATACGTTATTTGCCACGTGATCCATTTACATCTTGTTGTTGCTTCAGTTTTTATGATGATTAGCAAAAAAGTCCTACAAATCATATTAACTCTTAAACGTTAAACAATATACATCCATCCATCCGACAAGCCGGAAAACATATATTAATTAGTTATTTTGAATATATATATATATATATATATATATATATATATATATATATACTACTCAAAGTTTGATAAGGATCATATAGTTCTTACATTATAAAATCAATATATGAATTGATAAGACACGCAAATTTCATCATAGTGTTGGACTGACCCCTCTTGAGCCTCAAAACACAGGTTAGGTAGGGAAATGCATGCTGCAGTGATCATGAGTAGCACGTGAAGCATGGTACCCACATTATTCACATTTCTGAGTGCTTGTCGTTGATTTGAATTTGGCCATTGTCTTTACATCTGACCTCGTTTAAGTCACTGTTACTCTATGAACATGCCTCCACAACGTCAAAGACGTCGTTTGACTATTGAAGAATTGGCCAGATGCATAGGAATGCTCGAAAATGGTGCAAGACAACGTCACGTTGCAGAACTATTGGGGTGTCAGTCAGAGCGTTGTTTGCAGAGCTTGGAACGGGTATCAAGCTCATGGTTCAGCTTCTCATCGACATGGAGGCGGCAGAGAAAGGTCCACCACGCAGCAAGATGACCGTTTTCTCTTGATTTCAGCACGACGTCATCGGTTTGCAACGGCGACTGCGCTTAGAAATGATCTGAATGCAACTGGAGTTAACATTTCCACGCAAACTGTGCGTAATCGTCTTCATGAAGGTGGTCTTCGTTCCCGGAGAGCCTGTATTCGCATCCCTCTTACTCAGCGACACAGACAAGATCGTTTGAATTGGGCCAGGGCTCATGTGAATTGGAGGGTTGCTGATTGGGCCCCTGTACTTTTCACAGACGAGTCGAGGTTTTGTGTTGACTTCATAGATCGTCGTGCACGAGTGTGGAGAAGGGCAGGAGAACGATATCAGGACGCTAATGTTGCTGAACATGACAGATATGGTGGTGGGTCGTTGATGATTTGGGGAGGAATCAGTCGAGCTGGACAAACTGATCTCCATGTCCTAAGGCGAGGCACGATGACCGGAGTGCGCTACAGGGATGAAGTCCTGGATGTGTACGTGAGACCATATGCTGGTGCTGTTGGTCCTGACTTCATCCTCATGGACGATAATGCACGTCCACATCGTGCTAGGGTGGTGGACGAGTACCTGGAACGTGAGACAATTGTTTGTATGGACTGGCCAGCTCGTTCTCCAGACCTCAACCCTATCGAGCATGTCTGGAATATGCTTCAGGTAGCGATTTCACGTCGTCCTGTACAACCAGCCACCCTCCAGGAACTTGAAAATGTTCTGATCCAAGAATGGAACAATATCTCTCTTGCGTCCATTCAAACCTCGTTGGAAGCATGAGACGGCGTTGCCAAGCTGTCATTGGAGCTAACGGAGGCCATACCCGCTATTGACACTTGTTTGTGCAGTGTGAAATGGAATGTGCAGAGTTTAAACAATTCCGTGATCATGAAATTACCATGCTTTTCAGGGTACTTTCCCTTTACCTTAGGAGTATGCGATGAAATGTCATGTTTGCCAAATTTTTCTGTCACAATTTCTTGAAGTAAACATTTCTGAACATAAATCACTCTGTGTTGGTTGTCATTCACCTTTGTTGAAAGTTTTACAAGTGCTGAAAAATATGATCCTTATCAAACTTTGAGTAGTATATATATATATATCTAACTTGTAGCTTTATGTAATCGCAAAAAAATTATATCTAGCTAGTCAGTTTATATTTAAGAATATGTACGGAAACATTTTTATAGGTTTTCAAGGCAAATCTCATTTAGAATGATGATGTTTTAAAGTTCGATTGATTGATTGATTATATATTGTTTAACGTCCCGCTCGAGAATCTTTCATTCAAATGGAGACGCCACCATTGCCGGTGAAGAGCTGCAAATTTTAGGCGTATGTTCGGCACTTATGGCCTTTGAGCAGGTAGGAATCTTTAATGTGCCACACCTGCTATGACACGGGACCTCGGTTTTTGCGGTCTCATCCGAAGGACCGCTACATTTAGTCGCCTCTTACGACAAGCTAGGGGTGCTGAGGATCCACTCTAACAACCCGGGTCCCCGCGAGGATTAGAGTTCGATATCGAAAATAGCAAATTCGAACCAGATTATATTAAATATTTAAGGAGTGAAGCTAATTTTGACCTATGTTATACGATATAAAGTAACTTGGTGCAGTTTACGCTTTATAATCCTCCAAGCGAATTATAATAAGCTTAAACTGCACCAAGTTATATTATATCATATAACATAGGTCAAAATTAGCTTCACTCCTTATAATTTAATTTAAAAAGATAAAACTACGCTGTACAAGTCTTAATTTGTTATTTAAATGTAAAATAAAAAATGCTTGCACCGCGCAATGATTCGCTAAGCAACATGCTGACAAAGTCTCTCTCTCTCTCTCTCTCTCTCTCTCTCTCTCTCTCTCTCTCTCTCTCTCTCTCTCAAATATCTTTATAATGATACCGCAAACTTTGCAAATACTTGATTACCATTATTTCGCATATGATATCGTTGTTTGACATCATAAAAAAATGTGTATAAACAAAATGCATTTTATTGTACACGATTTTCAATTCATAGAAGCCTTACAACTTTAGAGTTAGAACTGCAAAAAGTAGTGCCGTCTTCGTTGTCAAGGGGGCGTCTCCCCATACCAAGTTACCTTATACGATATAGACTTAAAAAATGTCATAGTGCTCAGCCAATCAAATTGCGTGTTACAAGTAAAATTGAATTATTACTAAATAAGATAAATGTTTTCTTGAAATCGAAAACACGAAAAAATTTTAGAGTCTTTTTTTTTTTTTTTAATTACTCTACTCTATGAAAATATTATCTATTCCATGCTCTTAACACAAACTCTGATTGGCAAATGATTGTTATTGTGATTGAAACTGACGATGATTTACAAAATGCAATGTGCACGTTTGTTTTTCTCATTTGTGTTTAACATAAACTTAATGGTGAAGTTAACATTACAAAAATTTCAGTATTTTCCAAAAGGCCTCAGTGACTAATGGGAATATTATTGAAAATGAAAATTAATCTAAATATCTGGGTATAATATTTTTTTTTCAGACTATGCTTCGGTCTTTTGGGGAAAATACCAGGGGTCAAGTACGTGTGTGGTACATGTGATTGCATTTTGATTAAAAAAAATCAACTGACCTGAACTCCAACCTGGCCTTTCTGATAAATTTGTGATGAAAGTTACCGAAAGTATTATATGTATAAGTATATAAAGTAACTGAGCTACCGACCGGCGTGAAGTGACAGCGCTACCGACCGGCGTGAAGTGACAGCGCTACCGACCGGCGTGAAGTGACAGAGCTACCGACCGGCGTGAAGTGACAGCGCTACCGACCGGCGTGAAGTGACAGCGCTACCGACCGGCGTGAAGTGACAGCGCTACCGACCGGCGTGAAGTGACAGCGCTACCGACCGGCGTGAAGTGACAGAGCTACCGACCGGCGTGAAGTGACAGCGCTACCGACCGGCGTGAAGTGACAGAGCTACCGACCGACGTGAAGTGACAGCGCTACATGTACCGACCGGCGTGAAGTGACAGCGCTACCGACCGGCGTGAAGTGACAGCGCTACCGACCGGCGTGAAGTGACAGCGCTACCGACCGGCGTGAAGTGACAGCGCTACATGTACCGACCGGCGTGAAGTGACAGCGCTACCGACCGACGTGAAGTGACAGAGCTACCGACCGGCGTGAAGTGACAGCGCTACCGACCGGCGTGAAGTGACAGCGCTACCGACCGGCGTGAAGTGACAGCGCTACCGACCGGCGTGAAGTGACAGCGCTACCGACCGGCGTGAAGTGACAGAGCTACCGACCGGCGTGAAGTGACAGCGCTACATGTACCGACCGGCGTGAAGTGACAGAGCTACCGACCGACGTGAAGTGACAGAGCTACCGACCGGCGTGAAGTGACAGCGCTACATGTACCGACCGGCGTGAAGTGACAGCGCTACCGACCGGCGTGAAGTGACAGCGCTACCGACCGGCGTGAAGTGACAGCGCTACCGACCGGCGTGAAGTGACAGAGCTACCGACCGGCGTGAAGTGACAGCGCTACATGTACCGACCGGCGTGAAGTGACAGAGCTACCGACCGACGTGAAGTGACAGAGCTACCGACCGACGTGAAGTGACAGCGCTACATGTACCGACCGGCGTGAAGTGACAGAGCTACCGACCGGCGTGAAGTGACAGCGCTACATGTACCGACCGGCGTGAAGTGACAGAGCTACCGACCGGCGTGAAGTGACAGAGCTACCGACCGGCGTGAAGTGACAGAGCTACCGACCGGCGTGAAGTGACAGCGCTACCGACCGACGTGAAGTGACAGCGCTACATGTACCGACCGGCGTGAAGTGACAGCGCTACCGACCGGCGTGAAGTGACAGCGCTACCGACCGGCGTGAAGTGACAGAGCTACCGACCGGCGTGAAGTGACAGCGCTACCGACCGGCGTGAAGTGACAGAGCTACCGACCGGCGTGAAGTGACAGCGCTACCGACCGACGTGAAGTGACAGCGCTACCGACCGGCGTGAAGTGACAGAGCTACCGACCGGCGTGAAGTGACAGAGCTACCGACCGACGTGAAGTGACAGCGCTACCGACCGGCGTGAAGTGACAGCGCTACCGACCGGCGTGAAGTGACAGCGCTACATGTACCGACCGGCGTGAAGTGACAGCGCTACCGACCGGCGTGAAGTGACAGAGCTACCGACCGGCGTGAAGTGACAGAGCTACCGACCGGCGTGAAGTGACAGCGCTACCGACCGGCGTGAAGTGACAGCGCTACCGACCGGCGTGAAGTGACAGAGCTACCGACCGGCGTGAAGTGACAGCGCTACCGACCGGCGTGAAGTGACAGCGCTACCGACCGGCGTGAAGTGACAGAGCTACCGACCGGCGTGAAGTGACAGCGCTACATGTACCGACCGGCGTGAAGTGACAGAGCTACCGACCGACGTGAAGTGACAGCGCTACCGACCGGCGTGAAGTGACAGCGCTACCGACCGGCGTGAAGTGACAGCGCTACATGTACCGACCGGCGTGAAGTGACAGAGCTACCGACCGGCGTGAAGTGACAGCGCTACCGACCGGCGTGAAGTGACAGAGCTACCGACCGACGTGAAGTGACAGAGCTACCGACCGACGTGAAGTGACAGCGCTACCGACCGGCGTGAAGTGACAGCGCTACCGACCGGCGTGAAGTGACAGAGCTACCGACCGGCGTGAAGGGCAGTAAGTAAGAAAGCATGAGGTGACTGAGATGTTGTAGAACAGACATGTATGTGCTGAATGTTTTTGAAACATAATTTGCACTTAAAAGTTTTATAACTATTTTTACTCACATGTATAATAGAATGGTTTCATACACTTTTCAAGAAATATGGTGAGACATTTCGTTAGAATCTCGTGTATTTTTAATTATTTCGTAGGCCAGGCACATGCAGTGCATAAATAATTTATATACAAATTTTGTTTGATAATTTAATCTGTTAAATTTATAAACATAAAAATGTTATTTTTAGTAAAATATTTGTAATAGTCTTTCCGCAAAACACAAGACATACCTCCCCATTCTCATCATTATATATTGCATCATTTTCATTATGCCTCCGTCGTTATGGTACAATTGTTACATATTGTTTTATACAGTACCTCATATTTCATTGAATCGGGATTGAATGAATAGAAAAACTTTATTGAAAATTATATATTAAAATAAAATTTGCTAAATCTTTTTATCTACGAATAAAGTTAGAAATTTAATATTTGAAATATTAAACTGACATTTTACGGGACCAAACTGACACTTTACGGGACCAAACTGACACTTTACGGGACCAAACTGACACTTTACGGGACCAAACTGACACTTTACGGGACCAAACTGACACTTTACGGGACCAAACTGACACTTTACGGGATTATATTCTTATAACAATAATCAAATTTTCTAAACCTGTCATAATCAGGTATACTTCAGGTTTAACATACCTAAAATAAAATGAGTCCATAAATATATGTTTGAGTTATTACTAGAGCAATTTTTAATGCCGGGCTTTAAAGGCCCCTCCATGCAGTCTGTGAAAGTTTCTTTTAGCCTGCTAGCGAAGGGTTTATGTTTCTCATGAGCTTGGATTCTCGCATGCAGGGGTCATTAATGTGGAAGGAGATCGGAATACGCGGAGGAAACCCACGTGTCCGAGTGTGTGTGTGTGGGGGGGGGGCACATTCATACAATTCAACTGCTGTTAATCCTGAGCAGCCTCGAACTCGGAACTCGGGTAACAGCGGTGAAATACTACGCTGCCCATCGTTGAGTTTTCGTGATCGTTGAGAAGACATCCAAGTTGTGCTGTTTTCTGATACCACAGATTATAACATGACGGTGTGAATTCTACAAATCATTTTCTCTCACTTTTTTGCAACCTGATTAACCCGCATTTGTTATTAATCTACGAGATGTATCAAGATGAAATGTCTGCGAGCGTGAAGATTTTAAATAGATCATGTTTTGTTTTCATTGCCGTACAGATTGTATCCTGATTATGTGGAGGTTTTATTCCCGATCCACTAAACTGTGTTTATTCTTTTTGACTTTCATACAGACCGTATTCACATTCTATGAGCCCCATGAGGACTCGGGTTAGAATAGGTCCTCAGTACCCCTTGCTTGTCGTAAGAGGCGACTAAATGGGGCGGTCCATCGGATGAGACCGCAAAAACCGAGGTTCCGTGTCACAGCAGGTGTGGCACGAAAAAGATCCCTCCCTTCTCAAAGGCCATAAGCGCCGAGCATAGGCCTAAATTTGCAGCCTTTCACCGGCTATGGTGATGTCTTCATATGAGTGAAAGATTCTCAAGCGGGATGATAAACAATATAAAGTCAGTCAGTCCTTCTATGATATTTTATTTCGTGATTCTATAAAAGTTTACTTGATCATTTTTTTGTTCCAATAGACGATGTACAGTGTGTTTTTCTGGTCCAGGAGATAGAGGATCTTTAACGAGTGCTTATGACATGTGAATTTTATGAAATGAGTTGCCATATTTAATGTTTCCCTACCATTGGCGAGGGAAATATTTAAATCTGGTAACGAATTTCATAAATTTCATATGTCATAAACACGAGTGTAAGATTCCTTCTATTCTATCCTACAACTGTCAATAAACACATATATTAGTTACTTTCCATTTTTCGTTTCTGTATAAGGAAGTGATTTTCAGCCTCTTTGCACCGTTTGAAAATGTCCTTGAGCGTAAGAAATAAGATCTAAAGCGAAATATGTCAACGTGATAGATAAATGGAAAATTTCGAGCTTGGTATTTTAATACTTAGCTATGTCATTATGTGAAGACAAAAAATGAAACAGAAAGACATATGATAGGCTTTAAGAACGTTTGCTGCAAAAGTTTTGTATCTATGTCGGCACACGCAGATCTCTCATGACCCTACATAATTTGCATTGTTATAAACCTGTGCTACGAGTTCATATCTTTTTTTATGAACGTTGTTAACACGGAAACAGTACTGTTGTGTGATAAAGTGTAATCTGATTTTTTTTTTAATTATTTACATTTTTACTTTTTATACAACATATGCACATCTTGTTGTGTTTCCATGTTGGTACAGGATGAATCTAATGGTGTTGTGTTTTCATGTTGTTACAGGATGAATCTAATGGTGTTGTGTTTTCATGTTGGTACAGGATGAATCTAATGGTGTTGTGTTTCCATGTTGTTACAGGATGAATCTAATGGTGTTGTGTTTTCATGTTGGTACAGGATAAATCTAATGCTGTTGTGTTTTCATGTTGTTACAGGATGAATCTAATGATGTTGTGTTTTCATGTTGTTACAGGATGAATCTAATGGTGTTGTGTTTTCATGTTGTTACAGGATAAATCTAATGATGTTGTGTTTTCATGTTGTTACAGGATGAATCTAATGATGTTGTGTTTTCATGCTGTTACAGGATGAATCTAATGCTGTTGTGTTTTCATGTTGTTACAGGATGAATCTAATGATGTTGTGTTTTCATGTTGTTACAGGATGAATCTAATGATGTTGTGTTTTCATGTTGTTACAGGATGAATCTAATGGTGTTGTGTTTTCATGTTGTTACAGGATAAATCTAATGGTGTTGTGTTTTCATGTTGTTACAGGATGAATCTAATAGTGTTGTGTTTTCATGCTGTTACTGGATGAATCTAATAGTGCTGTTTTTTAATATCCTGTGGCATACATTTAATCATTTAGTGTTATAGAAATTTATCAGATCGTGTAATTGTTCATTTATTTGTTATCGTAGACATACTATACACGTATCATGTGGTGAGGTCATGTTACCATAGTAACTGACATGATGAACAGCTGTTTGCGTGTAATTACCTTTTGGCGGGCATCAACACGACTTCCTAAGAAGCATCCGGGAAGCTTGAATATAAAATGATGTTGAAAATCGATTTTGAATAAAGCAACCGTGAGATGTATTGGTATGTCGTCTCTCGTAGTGAACTTCGAGAATCTAGACATGTACTTTAATGATTTATCTTTATCGTCAAAACTGGAAAATCCCGTGGGGATCAGGGGGAAAATAGGTCCTCAGTATTCCTTGCTTGTCTCAAGGGGCGATTAAATGGAGGTCCTTTTGATGGGACAGCAAAAACAAATATCCTGTGTCATGTAGGTGTGGCAGGATAAAGATCGCTCTCTGCTCATAGGCCGGACGCGCCGAGCATAGACCTAAATTTTGCAGCATTCATTGACTATGGTGACGTTTCCATAGGAGTGAAAAGTTCTTGAGCGGGACGTTCAACAATATATGCAACCAACCATCAAAAGTAGGATTGATTGATTATTTATTGCTTTCCGCCACACTCAACAATCTTTCAGTTATCTGGTGGCGTCCAGTTTTTGTTGGTGGATAGTCTGGTCCGATTTCAGCTAAAAAGAACTTCTAACGGCAAATTATTATTATTTGGTTCAACATAACTTTTTAACCTAATTTGAGTATGCTGAATCTGAAAAAATATGTTGAACTTCATGAAAATGGCGTTAAATAGGTCAAAATGGCGATTCAAAATGGCGGACAGTAATTTTTTTCAAATCGTTTTGAAACGCGCATGTAGAAAAAAAAATGTAAAAACTATGATTACAAAATACAATAGCATCGAGAAAAAGATAGAAATAAGCATGCGACCCTAAAAAAGCCATTGCACGAAAGAAAACCCGAATTTTCTCTGTTTTTCCTCAAAATTCAACGTATACTGTTCCTACATTGTTCTTTGCTTGTGACTTTGCACTTACAAAGGTCCATGCACAGCAAATTGTTACGCTTGCACCCACACCTCAATGTTTTACAACCTGTTGTGCAACTACATGCAATCAAGTCTAAACAAGATTCTGGAATTGGGTCTAAAGTCATCAGAATAGGCACTAGAATACCTTCATTCAACTTCCATCCCATCTCAGTTGGAGATGGTAATGTGGGGTTACTTATATTTGCTTGTCTCCATACCAGCGCTTGATAATGTGCACGTTTAATGTGCAGATGCAAGGCATCGCTAGTGGGGGGCATGTTTTCGGGGCTCTTGGATTTTCCGAATAAAATGTTCCTAACCGAGTCAGTTGACGACACTGTGCCCTGGTTATACAGCTTGCATACGAACTTTTCACAGTCGACTATTTTCTGTTCAGTTAAATTGCCCTCTCCAAAACCCCCAAGAAGCCCAACATTGTCTTTGTAAACCTTAAATCCAGTTTTTTTGGATATCCCAAAGAAAAAAGAAGTTGTGTCACATCCAGTCAGAGCATGGAATGCTAACAGATTCGTGCACATTTCTGGAGAGGTAAAGGTTTTCTCTACAACAGCATGAATAGGAATGTTCTTGGGCTTTGCAGATGTTCCAGCAACCATCCAGATACAAGTAGCAGTAAAACATCAGTATCAGATGCTAGTACAACAACTGAACTGCAAGTGGATTCTTTCGCACAATGTATGGCATGAAGAACTATTCTAGTATCTGCCTCTTCATGTGACGCATGTAGGGCAGATATATCGAGGAATTCGTCATTGCATTTAACGCTATTCTCATCGAGAAACCCACCAGCAGTAACAACAGTTTTCTCTGTGGGTGCATGAAGAATTATCTGCTCAGATAAAAAGGCAGCTAGGTCTTTCTTGTTGTCATTCAAAGACAAAAAAGCTGAAAAGTTATTCGGGAGTGGCACATCCTTATTTTCAATAACCCTTCTAACTGGCTGCTGCCCTTTTGCCCTACGAGAACGAGTGCCCGATTTTATAGATTGTTCCCTGTAACGGTCGAACAGAACATCAACTCTTGAATACATGGCCCCTTTTCTCACCACAGTGGAAACAAACTCATCTGCAAAGTCTCCAAATGTTTTCATGCCATGTGTTTTCATGCTCTGAACTAAAGCCTGGCCATCTATGATCAAAGCTGGTGATTCGCCTACATTTTCGACTCGCGCCCTTACATCAACATCTTGAAGTATGTCTTCTAAAACAACAGATTTGTTTCCAGACTTTAGTGCACCGCTGGTATCCGCTATAGATATCGGCACAGGAAGGAGCTCGTGTTTCAAAATCTGCTCTAAATCAACCTCTCGTCCGGCCTTATATGCAATGACAAGTCTCTGCAGTATGTAAATCAAAGACCTCTTGTCCGCCATAAAGAAGATTCAGAAACATGAGGATACTATCTGGGACACAACTTACGGCATCAGCCTCACAAACATTCAAACCCATGTGACCAGGTCTATCTTGCAGGTCTGATCTTAATCTTAGTGCAACATGTACCAGTTCATGAAATGAGTTGTGTGGAGGTTTATAACATGGCATAGTGAGTAATTCGTCATCCATGGTATCTTGGTCATCATGAAACATATCTCCAAAATGAGATTTAGAAAGAATATGGGGCACTAAAAGAGTTTCGCGTTCAGATACTGCTCTATCGAGGGGACGAAGAAACTGGAAGATATTCTGCATCTTGGCTTGCAGATTTTCTTTAAACGTTGATCTACGAGTGATAAAAGACTGTGGCATTTCAGATCCTACCTCTTCTACCAACTTGGAGTACCTGTTCCATGTATCAGAGAGCTGTAAGATTTGGCACTTGCTGGCTGCGTACTCCAGTTCTCGAACAAGAAATATCATGGCCAGATCTTCACATTTTGACTCCTTTTCTGTTTTTTGTGTATCATACTTAAAAGCATTCATGCATTTTAGATGGTACTTACCCTCTGCAGCTATCAAATCGCTAACGTTTCCTAACTTAACACGAAGTATGTTGTCATACTTTGCATTTTTAAGAACCATGTCGCTAACAGAAAATGTTGCAATGTTGAATAGCTTCTGTTTAATTTGTTGTTGACAAAATATGCATAACTCCCAATCTATTGGTGTAGATGCATTTCGCAAAGTTCGGGATGCTGCTGCAGAAGGGTGTGAGCAAGATGACGTAGACGGTACATCATCCTCTGTATCGACGTTGATTGTATCAGATGTGTTTGTAAGCAAACATGCTTTTCTTTCCATTAACTGAATTGGTCTGGGTGAGTAAATGCACTATAGCATTTCCTATGACATAGAACTCTATCATTCGGACTTAATTTTTCTATTCTGTCAATGGCATCATAGTTCCTGGCATCTTTAACTTTCTTACGACGAGATGCCCTCTCGGTCAACGTTTCGATAGACTTTTTGCTTTTTAATTCTAACGTGTCTGTCTTTTTTTCCTGACATATAACACACAAATCTGTATCTATTTGATAACTTCGCTTAAGTGATCGTTCAGTCATGATTTCTAATCAATGAGTGGTGAGATATGACAAGCCTATAACCTCGGCCATCAGTTTTATACCTTATGTCAGAATCATTTGTTAATTCGATCCTCGATTGTGTCGGTCGCGCTATTGTGAAAACCATTGAACACTGTGTTGAATTTCAAGTGCATTTATATCATAAAGTATGCAATACGTTAACTGAATAATTTGCACAATTAGAAGGAAATAAGCATTAAATATCATATCAAAATGCATATATATACTGTGCGTCAATATGCGGTTGCGAAAAAATGAGTTAATTGGGATCTAATCGTTTTTTTCACAATTTTAATTGTTTAACGAACATTGAACAATTTATTCTATTTTTCAGACACATATAAGTTTAGTACAAGCCTTTAAATTGCTTTAATTTGCAATAAACTTTTTTAAAATAAAGCCATATAGATAATTTTGCAAATTTCAACACCGCCATTTTGAATCGCCATTTTGACCTATTTAACGCCATTTTCATGAAGTTCAACATATTTTTTCGGATTCAGCATACGCAAATTAGGTTAAAAAGTTATGTTGGACCAAATAATAATAATTTGCCGTTAGAACCCATTTCTAGCCTCTTTTTTCAAAATCTGGACCAGACTAGGAGGAGAGAACCCAGATACAATGTACCTGGGAAGAGACCACAGACCTTCCGCAAGTAAACTGGCAAACTTGCTCACATAACGCCGCGGCCGAGATTCGAACGCGCGCCGACAGAGGTGAGAGGCTTTGTGATTTTGAGCCCGATGCTCTAACCACTCGGCCACGGAGGCCCCCTCAAAAGTAGGAATATATTATGTAACCGATATGGCCATCATGAAACGCTTACTTTTAGCAAGGAAAACTTTTTCTTAAATGTTGCTTGTATGCAAATATTTCAAACATATTTAAAAACTCCTTCCCGTGGTTATTTGAAGCTAGGTTTCTTTTGCCGTAAGTACATCATAAAAAGAAAGTCAATAGTCACGGTTTTAATTGAAGTGAATGATTTTAGTAATAAATTTTATTTTTGTAAATACATAAAGGTATGATCTATTTTACGGCGGCGCACTTCAGCGCTTCAGGAAAAGTATGCCAGAGTGAAGCGCTGCATTTCATATACCCTTATGTATTTTAAAAATAGCTAAATCATTAGCTTGTTCTGCGTATAATTAATTTTTAAATCGGGGTAGGCTACTGACAAACAAATTAATGTTACAGACGTTTCAACAGTCTCGTTAAAATTCAGCATTTCGCAAATTGTATGGTCATTATACTGATCTAGTCAGTCAGTACAACCTGCTACTGGGTCAAATGCTGTCTGGAGTATTTCATACCAATTATACCTATCTAGTTTTTCAATCCAACCTGCCACTGGATCAAATGCTATCTGGAGTATTTCATACCAATTATCCCTATCTAGTTTGTCAATCCAACCTGCCACTGGGTCAAATGCTGTCTGGAGTATTTCATACCAATTATACCTATCTGGTTTGTCAATCCAACCTGCCACTGGGTCAAATGCTGTCTGAAGTATTTCATATCAATTATACCTATCTAGTTTGTCAATCCAACCTGCCACTGGGTCAAATGCTGTCTGGAGTATTTCATACCAATTATGCCTATCTGGTTTGTCAATCCAACCTGCCACTGGGTCAAATGCTGTCTGGAGTATTTCATACCAATTATACCTATCTAGTTTGTCAATCCAACCTGCCACTGGGTCAAATGCTGTCTGAAGTATTTCATACCAATTATACCTATCTAGTTTGTCAATCCAACCTGCCACTGGGTCAAATGCTGTCTGAAGTATTTCATACCAATTTTTAGACCGTTCTTGGCCCACGGATTCTGACCACGGATTGTTCCATTTACCTGATAAAGATATAGGGCTCACAGATCAGGGTGTAACCAGGGGATGCTTACTCCTTCTTGGCACTAGATTCCACCTCTGGTATATCCAGAGGTTCGTGTTTGCCCAACTCATAATTTTGTATTCCTTATAGGAGTTATTGTTGATCGCTGTTTGTAATCTTCACTTTTTTGTATATTGGCAATTCTACAATCATTTCTGTTGGGATTTCCCTTATCCTGAAATAGCAGAACTGTATTTAGCAAGATTCATACGCGCATTGTTCGATATTTCATTGCATTCATGAGGAAATATATGTCATTACAATTTGAAACATTGGGAATGTAGAATATTTCCATATAACGTCAATATTCAAGAATCGTGATTCTGAGGTATAAATATTGTAGATTTCTATATAACAATGGATATAACTGCTAAATATTTAAGTACAGTTAATATATATATTAACATTGTTTATAAGAACTCATTCTGTGAAATTACTTTTTTCATATGACGCACTTTGACAGAGCTGTGTTACTAAAAATAAAACACCCATGTTTTGACCAAAAATGACTCATAAAAATGCTATATATTCTTAAAGATTTTTTTCAAATGACAAGATGACACACATTCAAAACGCTTATATAAAATGAAGAAGAAATCTACTATCTATCCATTTCTGTTGTCATAATGAATATTTATGATATGTTACCATGGTAACCGATGCTGAAGTTAACCAATATTCCAACTTCCAGACTATTTTTTTTGAAACAGCAAACACTTTCAAAACGTTTCATAATTAAATAAATAAAGGACGTGCTGTGTAATGATTTTTATTAATTTTTTTGTTGTTGAAAGTTTTGATTGTGCTCAGAACAATTTCAGTGAAAATTGTGAAAAGTGGCGGGAAAATAATACATTTTCATGTTTTAAAGTTTTCTTTTACTTGCAAACTATTTGAAAAACACAATTTTCTGTCATTTTCTAGTATATATAATATTTATCTATATCTAACATTATCTTCTTTATGTGTTTACATCCCACATGCATCTATGTAAATACAAGAAATTATAAAGAACAGAAATTTGGGTTGGGATCGAAGTCCGATCATTATCAACCCATTTAATTCAGATTTCCTCAGGTGTAAACATAAACAACTTTTAACAAGTATTAGGACCTATGTTTTACTCTTAGTGGCGAGTTCAACTTACAAGTATTTTTGGCTGGATAGTTTGAAGTGGGTGGGTAATTAATACATTAAAGGGAAAATGTTTTGTGGAATATGTTTACATTTTCATATTGATGGTGAACACACCGTACGTTGTAGGATCCTCAAGTGACAAGAGATTGACTTTACAGTCCTGAGTATAAAGAGAATGAATGTCCGTGCACCTGTCAAGCGTATTTCTTCAGGAATACAAAATTGTGAATGCGTTCAAAGAAATTTATAAAACTTTATATATATATATATATATATATATATATATATATATATATATATCATTGAAAGAGGCCTTGTTTAAAAAATCATATATATATATATATATATATATATATATATATATATATATACTCTGCAAAAAAAGAAACGCATAGCGCTTTTGAAATTTTAAAAATGCAAATTATGTATTTTACCAGGTAAACTGAAATGGTCAATTGAGTAATTGATTTTTTACAGGTAAGTATGAAACTTTAAAGGTCTGTTCATTTGATTTGGCTCTCTGCCAAATTAGCTCGGCGACTCTCTAAAATTGCACATCACCTCTATCGCCATGGAATTTGGCTTACGTTTTTCACGAGAACTTTGTGCTTAATTCAACCACTACATTAAAGCGTATAAAAGGACGAAGTTTGAAGCTTGAATTCATCATAACGTTAAAATGCTGCCATGCCAAGGTTGGACCCTGCTACTCGAAATATCGTCATTGGCCGTCTCCAGGCCGGAGTATCCCAAAGTGAGATTGCACGAACTGAAAACGTAAATCAGAGCACAATTTCTCTGCTGTGGAACAGATTCCAGCAGACTGGCTCTACTAATGACCGACCGAGGAGTGGGCGACCTCGCATTACGACTCCTGGACAAGATCGCTACATCCGGGTCTTTCATCTACGGAATCGAACCGTTGCTGCAACAGCTACTGCAGTCGGAATACCTGGATTGAGAAGAATCAGCTCGCAGACAGTCCGCAACCGACTTCGACAATATGGCATTAGACCCAGAAGACCGTATTTTGGAGCAGTTTTGACACCGTTACACAGACGAGAAAGAGTCCGATGGTGCAACAGATTGAGGGGCTGGACATTCCGCAACTGGCGTAGAATCTGGTTCAGCGATGAGTCCCGTTTTCTGCTACAGAAACGTGATGGAAGAATCCGTGTATACCGGCGCAGGAATGAACGTTTCTCTTCCTCGTGTGTCCAAGAAGTGGATAGCTTCGGTGGAGGTAGCGTCATGATGTGGGCGGCGATCTCTAATGACCGTAAAACAGAACTGGTACATGTCCCGGGCAATTTAACGGCTCAAAGGTACAGAGATGAAATTCTCCAACCTCACCTTATGCGCGTAATTGACCGACAGAGGGAGTTATTCCAACATGACAATGCTAGGCCTCACACAGCCCGCTTAACAATTGACTACCTTCAGCAGAACAACATTAATGCGCTACCATGGCCTTCCAAATCACCGGATTTGAATCCGATTGAACACTTATGGGACCAACTGGATAAACGTGTGCGCCTGCGCCAACCTCCGCCTCAGACCCTCGATCAGCTCCGTCAAATGTTACAACAGGAATGGCGAACAATTCCACGCAATAACGTAAGAACATTGATTGACTCTATGCCAAGGAGATGCAGAACTGTGTTGGCAGCTCGAGGTGGTCATACACGGTACTAACTTAAACGTGACAGGAAGTGTTCTTAACTGTGATGATCTGACTTTTTTTTCACCAATATCTAAGGTTTGGACTGTAATTTTTTTCAATTGAAACAATTCTAGTGAATATCTACATTTTTTATTGTAAAATCATAATCCAAAATACATTTACTAAAATCTTAAAAAATCCATTATGCGTTTCTTTTTTTGCAGAGTATATATATATATATCATTGAAAGAGGCCTTGTTTAAAAAATCATTTTGAACATTGATTTTTAAAAATATGGCCAACAATTTCAGAAATATGATGACTCAAACTTCAATATCAACTTATACCACTTGATTTTCATATACTATCCTTTGTTAGAGTAGAAAAAAAATCTTGAGTGTGATGTTTTTACAGTTGTGTATGTATGGCTGTTAAGGAAAAAAAAAACAAGACACTGAATATAGAAACTGTAGGTATTTGTGTTGTTAATGGTGTAAAAGTTACAATAAAATGACCCTAGATAATTTTATGAAAATACTGTAGAAAAGGGATTGTTTTCAATGAATTATGGTATTAAAAAATAGAAGTCAACTCATTTATGGCACTATGTTGTAGTCTTATTACAGGTTGCATTCAGATTTAACAAAAATATAACTGTGTTTTACATAATCATGTAAGGTATCAGGAAAAACTCGCCCCCGAGACAACTCGTCCTATCTTCAGGACAACTCGCCTTATCTTTAGGACAACTCGCGCCCGAGACAACTCGTCCTCTCTTCAGGACTACACGCCCCCAGACAACTCGCTCAAAAGACAACTTGCCCACACACATACACACACTTGTCTCTTTTAATGCAAGACAGAAAATTTAATTTCCCCAAGCGGGCTTGAGTTGAGTAAACTCATCATCACTTTGATGCTAAATATACAATTATAGTAGAAAAAATAGGGGAAGAGCAGCGGCTTAGCTTCTCACCTGATGTAGGGTAGTTATCAATCTTCTCCTTCTTAGCCGATATACATCCTTTATTCGCCCGTGGTATCATAGTACTACTTTGAAGCGGCCGCGTAAAGATACTTATCGTTATGAATTTCTTAAACTGATATTTTAAAGTTGTTGACAAACTATTCAGTTGAAGTCAAGATAATTCGGCCTTACAGAATCGTTCCCACTTTATATGTGCACTAATCATGCAATTCTCACTGTTCATACCGTAGTGATATCCCCCATGACTCCTAATTTTCTCAATTTCAAAGACAATTCTTGAAGATTGGCAAATAAAATTCTCCTTTAGATTAAATTATGAAAAGTTTAATACCCATGTACTTCAATCTGTGTATAAGATCAAGTGGCCTTGGGGGCGAGTTGTCTTGATGATGTGTTGTCTTGCGGGCGAATTGTCTTGAGGGCGAGCTGTCCAGCATTCTCATGTAAATACTAGTTTATGTAATGTTAATTGGAAATGAATCCTTAATTATTCCATCACTACATTCCATAATCTGTAAAAAGAAATTTTGACAGTTGAAACTTGTAAGTTTAAGTCCACTATAAAATATATATGTACACCGAAACAGGGATATAACTTGAAAATTTTATTTTAAAATTATATTTTTAGAAGACACCAAAGAAGGAATAAAGGAACAAATGGTCAAATACATTTGTAACAAACGTATTTATGAAGCAGGGGCAGAGTTAGAAAAATTTCAAGGGTTTAGACCCAAGCTTGTACCTTTTCCACCCAGAAAGGTGTGGGTGAAGAGCCCAAAATTGAAAAAAATAGACCAATATTTGATCTATTCTATATTTTACATGATAAAATTTACATATATTTTTGCATGTAAATATAACTTCATTATACAGATGAATTCATTGGTATCTAAGTTTTTTTCATAAGTTGTTTCCCTTTTGAATTTAAGTACATGGGGACTTCCAGTTGAAGTAACTTGAAAATACATCATGTAAGAATGCTTTCATGTTTATTTGTCATGATTTATTTCTTCATAAATTTTCAATATTGTGTTCAGATTAATTTTCAGACTGTCGTGATGTTCAACAATGAATTTGTGGATTCCTTTGCTTTCCTTTGGTAATATCATCTCATACTTTCACTTGCTTTAATAGAGTTGTGTTGAGCTGGCCTATTTCCCACTTGTCACCACTTTCAGTATGTCCTCGAATTTTTGAAAATTGTCAATGCAATTTGATGTATGCAAGTGCGCCACCTCAGAGTCCTATAACAGAATAGGATAGACCTCAGAGTCCTATAACAGAATAAGATAGACATCATTTTTTCAGGACACAAGAAAATCACTTTATCTCTCTCCACTTTATATATATTTGTTTAGTTTTTGAGATAGAATGTACATTTTGTTCCATAAAACTTAATTACAGTACACCCTTCAGAGCTTAGTATTCATATTACATATTAGTATTTAAATGATAGTGAGAGATTAAAACTACTAAAAGAAACATTTGAAAATGAGAAATGTTTAAAAGAAACCTGTATGATATTGAGAAGGTATTTCAAAATATTTGGAATCAGTGACAGGTAGGTTTAAATACGAGTTGGGGAAACGACTGTATCACATTTTGTCTTGGGGTTTCTAAATATGAGTGACCATTACTTTCCTATAAAAGGGGGTTTTGACTTTGGCTTCATCAGAAGGGGTCATGTAGTACTACATTATTTACAAAGACTACAGTCTTTTGTGTAATGATGTTATGACACTTCATGGTGCTGGTTTGAAAACTTAAGAGAAATATACATTACTTGAATATCATGAATATGACTTGTACAAAAAAATTGATTACAAAAATAGACACTCATGGGCCCAAGCAGAGAAAAGGACTGAACTGAAACAGACTCGGTTTTTGTCTTATCGATTATGGAGATTTCAAAGGTAATACAAGTAGTGTTTTGCATAGATATACACTAAGCATGGATCTCTCGTTGTTCATAAATATCTGTCCATATTTTTGAAAATACTTTGTACATTTGGTAAACATATTGCGGTGACTTAGTATGCAAAATTTGGAATCATTTCGTGAACATGGACTTATCACGAAAATTTGATTTTGCCCGATTTTACGTGGAACCATACTTAACATGCTAAATATATATCGTATGCTGAGTGTTTTGTTTTAATTTATTTAAAAAATAAACTAATGAACATGAGTCGCAGTTTGTCAATACATCTGAACACCGCTAATGACAGTCAGCTAGGTGTGGTGGTAATGATGTGTCCGTCCTTTCTATCGTTCGTCAGCTGTGATCGGGGTTCTTAATGCAAGTTATTCAGCTTCCGGCCTTTTTAAACTTCAGTATTATGGTGGCTAAAATAAAAAAAATATATACATACTCCCAATAGCAGCGATAATTGCACAAACTGATCTCAGGTTCCTTGATGTTGTTTGAATCTAACGAGTTTGTCAGGTTTATTGGTTTTTCATGTAAACAAAGTTTTACTGAGGATACGAATACACGGAGAAAATGTAAATGTTACAAGTGAACACGGTTCTCTACATCTAGACGTAATGGGTCACAATTTTGTTAATCTGAATGCGACTTCTAATGTTTGATTTTGTACAAAGCTGTAGATGCACTGAGTAAGACGTTTTCTATTAGAATGCGATTTACACCGTTTCAGTATTCGGAAACACACCTGATGTTTTTAATAAGTTAAAATGACTATCAGTGCCTCCAATGTACCAAATTTACGAGTTGAGCATAATCTTCTATAATAATAATAATAATGATAATAATAATAATAATGCACTTATATAGCGCCTTATCTAAATATACTCTATTAAAGCGCTTTACACTATAGTAAAATGCAAAGCAAAATTATACAGAATACATAAAATCACCTATAAACGCCAGATATCAATATCGCACAATGAACAATTGAAACTGTGAAAGAAATAAGCTAGAGAAAATTAGAAATTAATTCATATTATAAAAATCATAAAATATGTGCTACAAAAACTTTTTTTTTATACCGTTCTTCGGCATATTGCATAAAATACTGATTATAAAATACGTCAAATAAAAAAAATCGCACATTAAAAGCCTGACGGAAGAGATGGGTGTTTAGATCTTTTTAAAACTGTCAAGTTTCTGAATCTTCCTGATTTTAGATGGCCGCTGCTTTATCAAACCCGCGTTCTCCGTACGTCTTAGTCTTGGTTACAGGCATATCTATCAGATGTGCAGATTCCGATCTAAGAGATCTGGCGGGTTTGTATGGTACAATAAGTTCTGACTGATTTGCTGGTGCCAGAGTGTTGAGGCACTTAAAGACATACATCAGTATCTTGTACTGTATACGGTAGTTGACTGGAAGCCAGTGTAGTTTGACAAGAACAGGCGTAATATGTTCGTGTTTTTTAGTCCGCGTTACTAATCTGGCAGAAGTGTTTTGTGCCAGTAGAAGTTTGTCCGTATATTGCTTGTTCACACCGTACAGCAAGACATTTCTGGCGGTTACCAGTGAATTAACCAGTAATCTGCATGCCTCATCAGAGATGAAAGGTCGTATGCTACCTATTTGACGGATGTGCATATAGCAAGATCTGGGAACGGCTGTACAGTGTCTGTCCTGGTACGGTCCCAAGGTTTTTCACATACTCGTCCTCAGAAATAATGTTTCCTTCGAACGAAATCTGGAGGTCAAGGTTCATAGATCGATTGCACTTTGGGACAAATGCCATGAGTTCGGCTTTGTCCTGATTGAGTTTTAGTAAGTTTGAACTCATCCAAATGCGGATATCTGTTAGACACGTCATGAGTCGTTAAGAAATATCGATCCAGTTGTCGCGCGGTTCAACTACAATGTAAATCTGACTGTCGTCCGCGTAACAATGATATTCCATATTATGAGCATCACATATATGACCAATGGGATTGCTGAAAAGGCAGTAAAGTCGAGGCCCGAGAACGGAGCCTTGCGGGACACCGAATTTCATCTCCTGGGATTGGGACAATTCGGAGCCGATCGCTACGCACTGTGACGTCTACTGCTCAGATACGATTTAATCCAAGATAAAGCTGACCCAGAAATAGTCATGGAAAGAAAATAGATTTATCTGATCCGTTTGAATAATACCCACATTTTCAAATAACAAATAATATATACTTTGTGTTTTCTTATTTCTTTATACATGGGGCAACACAGATGTTCATAAAAGCAAAGGTGTAATACTGACTGAATAATTAATTTAGTGACGTCTTTGTTCACAATAAAACTATGTCCGCTTCATACAGGAAAGCAATTGTATAGTTGTATATCTGGGAAGTTCCCGTAGCTCCAGAACTGAAGGCAAGTCAGTTGACAATTTTATGTTCATCAAAATAAAGACAGAATATCTTATATAACAGACAAGAAATCAACTTGACGCAAGCGTCAAAGGTATCAGGCCTCAGAGGATACGAAAGAAGTTAACTTATATAACCACACTGAAGACATGTGATTGTAGATCGGACCACACTGAAGACATGCATTTTGTACGTATATGTATCCCTTCAGAGTGAAAAGTTAATTGTGACGTCATACTTTGATTAAGATATCTTCATTGCTACAGTAAGCAAACTTCTTTAGTAGAGACAACTTTACGGAGAAGGATAATGACTTTAAAGCGAGTTTTCATGCGTGCACTTGTCTGGACTCATCTCCCCTTATCCCCTCAAAACCATTTGGATATATCAATAGTTGTGTGAATCCGCAAAAATTGTCTTGAATCTACAAAATACTGCATAGCTAGCCTTTTCGTATTTCATATGAATGAAATAATTTGAACCCGAAACAACGCAGTGCAAATTGACAACTATATAATGTTTATTGCTTTTTAAAGTTAATTTTAAATACGAATGGTTTATATCTAGAGATTATACAACTCGAAAGCTGATATTAACAATGACTTCAATCCCCGCGTAAATAGTTTTATTACATTGATTTGTGGGAAAATCATGGAAAATACATTAAACGTTAATCCCGCAGAAACGTATATGGGTTGGGGTTGTTTTATTTTGTTTGACGTCCCATCGAGACATTTTCACTCATATTGAGACGTTACCAGCTGTAGGTGAAGCACCACAAATTTAGACCTATGCTTAGCACTCAGGGTTGTAGCAGTGATGGTTCTTTAAGGTGCCAATGCCTACCATGACATGGGACCTCAGTTTTTAAGGTCATATCCGAAAAACCCGTGATTCTCACTTCTAAATGCCGAGAGTTTGGCAAAGGAGCAATCACTACCTATTTTACATCTTAGATTTGACGAGCGGGACTCGAACTCACGACTTGCCGGTTACGAAGCGAACGCTCTAACCACTGAGCTACTGCGACTTTCAAAACCCATATCAGAACAGAGCGCGGCTTTACGTGGCCTGTGATGATTTTGACATTTATCTTTTACTTGACAATGATTATGACGATTCTGTGCTGCGCGATACGGATGACGTCACAATAACTGATATCAACGACCGGTCCGACAATCATATCACCAATCGGAACATCACTCGGCTTTTTCCGGAGAAAAAACCTCGGACGTATTAGTAGGAATACACATCGATTTGATGGTTTCAGTGATTCGGTTCCGCCTAAGCACACTAAGCGACATGGAATATATATCTGTTTAAAAAGAACGACTTATAGCAATATGTGTTGTCTTTTTGTTGAATTTACAATAAAATTTTGCTTTTCATCCAAATAGAATGTTTAGACTCTAAAATATAAATCTATCATATTGAAATTGTAACCTCGTGTCTTTGTTTACATTTCTCCACGTAATGAAATACTGTTTTGTTGTTGTTGTTGTTGTTTTAAGTTTTTTTCTCCGGTAAAGTCCGAGTGATGTTCCGATTATCCATATCACATATCAGACAGGCGTGTAGAAATGTATATCAGTCCGGAAATGACGTATTCGCTCGTAACGATCAACGTATCAAGGTTTTTACCATGGTTAATCAATGGATCAAAGTCTTTACTGTAGTTAATGAATGAATTTAAGTACCAAAGGTTTTATCAGAGTAAATCATAGTATCGAGGATTGATTGATTGTTTTGTTTTCCGCCACACTCAACAGTTTTTTCAGTTATCTGGTGGGGTCCAGTTTTTATTGGTGGAGGAGAGAACCCAGATACAATGTACCCGGGAAGAGACCACCAACCTTCCGAAAGTAAACTGACAAACTTGCTCACATCGGCGCGAGCGAGATTCGAACCCGCACGGACTAGAGGTGAGAGGTCTTGTGATTTTGAGGCGATGCTATAACCACTCGGCTACGGAGGCCCCCTTAGTATCGAGGATGTTTCCATGGTAACGTAATGTATTAAATATTCCTTGAGCTACCTTTAAGATTGTTAAAAACCCCGCATGTAATAAAAAGAATAATATCTTATAAATTCAGCTCTGTGGTTCCGTTTTAAATGATAATAATTTTAAAAAATTCCTTTCAGAAGCACTATACCGTACGTATACAATATTTAAGCATGGAAAATGCAGTATATGATAAATAGAACATCACATGTCAAAATCCATATCTTATGTCATACCTTTGGTCCTCGGGCTGATATGAACCAAAATTACCAAATAGTGGAGACAAATCCGGCAAAGGATCAGAGCTATATATAAGGGAGATAATCCTTAATTTTGAAATAAATTTCTTAATTTTATCACAGCAAACTTTTACATGATATTGACATATGATATCATACATAACTTGATATTCACATATAGTATCAAATAGAACATATGCTTTTAGCATATATGGTCGGCTCTGACGACAAGCAGGGGGTACTGTAGATCTATTCTAATCCGGGTCTCCATGGAGTATATTAGTATAATATCATAGAAAACATGATAGTGAAATATAATATTATCTATAACATTCGATATTGACAAAAAATATGATATTAACATATACTGTATACATATACCGTATTGTGAACCAGGTAGAACGTGCAGGGGGGAAAATCAATCCTGTTTGAATTGAACATTGTAGAAGACATCAATAAGTTTAAATTTAATAGTTAGTAACCTTGCAGGAAAAGTAATTCACCCTAGTTTAACTTTAGTCGAGCGATATCTTTATAATATCCCCAATCAAGACAGTCTGACTTCAGTCCAGCGGTATTTGTAGAAAATCATAGAAAATTCAACCCAGTCTCCTTTAGTTTAGCTCTAAAATTTAGATATTAAGTCTAAAACATTGAATTGGTATTTCATAAAATACTATAAAATTTAAATTATGTCTTGAAGCATTAAATTGGCATTTCACAAAATGAACTCGTAAAATCTAATTATAATATCTTAACCACTGGATTTGGATATTTTTTTTTGGGGGGGGGGGGGGATAAATCCTCTAAAATTGAAAAGGTGAAGGTAACGGAAAGTGATCAATTACATAACTCACAAAATTAAAAGTTGGACAAAATCGGAGCCCTGAACATACCAGAGGTGGGATCAGGTACGTAGGAGGAGTAAGCATCCCCTTTCAACTTGTCACACTCGCTGTGAACCCTATATCTTGATCAGGTATGCTCTGAAAACTTAAACATTAGCTTTGAAAACCTTAGACTGTGAATTTACAAAATGCTGGAAATGAAAATGTGGCGTGTAATCATGTCCAAGTGAACAGCTCGAGTGTGTCCTTCTAGTAATGAATTGCGTGCTAAAATTGAATTAATGCATCTCTAAACTTTCACTTGCGATGAAACGGATCTCTCTCAACATCCATCAATCTTTAAAGAAATCACAGCAACAAAATCGATTTTAAAAAAAATGTTGTCGGTACACTAAAATTCACAGTGATAATCAGTGTCCACGGCTACACATTGTTTTTCGAATATGTTTGCATTTTCTGTGGTAAAAATATTGTATTTGCACGGCATTTGTGATTCAGCGAAGACGTAATATTGAAACAAAATGTGCTAGACATGTAATAAGCATAATTATCTTCTTATTTAACATTTGACAGGAGATTTCGGTGTTTTGGTGTCATTTGAAGTGATGTGGTTAATATATATATATATATATATATATTTGTTCAGCGTCAGTATATGTCTCCACGCTATTCCATTATATAAAAACTGAACAGAGACATATCATTGGTTCATTTGGACTCTACAAGTGCTTACAGGACATGGGCGTCATCAATCCAATCTTCATCATTACTAACTTCATTACAGTTATACTGGGACTAATGATCATCTTAATTAATGTACTTGCGTTGTGCCTCATCCTCCACAAACACCGGAACTGGGAGAGCGCTACGTACTTCATAGCAAATCTCGCGGTGGCAGACGGCCTCACGGGGTTTCTCACCTTGACTAATGTGGTCTATAATTTAAATAGACATCAGATATTCTACGAGTGCATCTTTCGTTTGTCGGCTTTCAACAGCGTCATTTTCGCCTCTGTCTTCATTCTCCTCGGATTGACCTTTGACCGTTACGTCAAAATCATTTTCCCATTGCGATATATCACATTTATGAATGAAATCTTCGTTAAAGTGTACCTGTGTATCATATGGCTTCTGTCTGTCATTCTCTTAGTGGTCCCAGTTCTTTTCTGGATTCATGATGACATTAACCCAAACTTGTGCAGCTATTTTGTTGTAATGAAGAAACCATACTTAGAAGGTTTTTCCTGGGCAGTCTTCTGTGCTTTACTGCTACAATTATTCATGTATGTCCACATCGCAGTTATCGCAGTCTCACAAAGTCGGAAGGTAGATGCTGTAGGTGTCGGGCAGTTTCGGTCACAGGTTCCGCCCAGAACAACCACCAACAGGATGGCGAAACCAGGGCGGGCAATACTGACATTGATCGGCATCAACTTCATAGCAATTCTCCCAGTCGGTACGTATTTCATATCACCACAGTGGAGTGTGTATGATATATGACATATGCTATTAATATACACATGCTATACCAGGTATGTTACATTAGAGTCAGCAATTCGCAAATTCTAGTTTCATCACAATGATCTAATTGCAAATACAACCTACGAGGGTGAGTCAATAAGTAACCAGCCTTAACTAACTTATTTCTGGTTGATTTCTACCTCTTCTTTTTCGATGTAATTGCCCTCTAGTGTGATGTACTTAGATGAACGATGTTCAAGTGCCAACAGCCCAGAACTGAAAAAGTCAGGGTCCTTTCCATTGACCCACTCCTCAACTGCCGTCATTTCTTCGTCATACCGGAAATGACGTCATGGATATCCATTTTCAAGTTTGGCAATAGGAATAGTTGCTAGGAGCCAGGTCAGGCATTTAGGCAGGATTTGGTATTAATTCATACCCGTTTCACTCTACAGCATCCATTGCAACTTTGCAAGTGTGGACTCTCGCGTTGTCCCGTTGCAGCAAAACAACTGTTGATAGTTTACCTAGGCGTTTTGTCAAGAATGGTGGTTCTCAACTGGTCTATCAAGTCTGTATAATACACTCAAGTTATTGTATTTCTATTGGATAAAAAGGTCCAACATAATAACGCCTTTTGCGTCCCAAAATACTGTGGTCATCACCTTGCCAGCAGGTGGTTGCGTCTTGAACATCTTTGGCCCCGTAGACTCTTGCCCTACCCACTGACGATTCTGAGCTTTATTATCTGGCTAATAATAATGAACCCAAGTCTCATCTACAGTCACCAGACGAAAAAGAAAATCATTTTTTGATCTGTTACGTTTCAACAAGGCGCTGTATACCGATGCTTCGGTTGCCATTTACTTATCGCTAAGGGAATTGGGAACCCATCGGGCTGATAGCTTCCACATAACTAAACGATCATGTAAGATTGTTGAGACGCTACCATGTGAAATGCCTAATGCAGGCGTTATTTCTTCCAACTAAATTTGCCTATAAGAGTAGACCAGATTCCGAACTTTGATACACATTTCTTCGTCGGTGGCATCCAGACCTAGCTTCCTCTTTTAAAGACGTTCTACCGCGTTTAAATTCCCTTACTCAGAATTTAACCTGAGCATAAGATATTGCAGAAGATCCCTAAATATCGGCTAACTCGCCGTGTATATCCTTGCCTGTTTTACCTTTTAAATAGAAGTACCGAATTGCAGCACGTACTCAACTTTAGATGAAAAACATGCCTTTGCATCACTAGCCATGGTTGACATTCAATATCTTATTAAAGAATGATTCGATATGCGTGCAATTTTGTACCCAGGTATAAAACATATATTGAAACAAGGTGTCAAAATCGTTCCCGTCTCAACCGGAAATAAGTTCGACTGGTTACTTATTGACTCGCCCTCGTATCATTGAATTGAAAGCTCTCTGAAGTGTTTCAAACAATTGTTAGGCCATTCATTACACAATGATTTTAACTACGAATTATTCTGTTTACCTAATCAAGATGAAGGTCAGTAGCCTGTCTTAATTTTAAAATTGATCATACGCAAAACATTCTCGCGTATCGAATCAGTTGAGAGGTATAAACACCATATGCAAGTGATAATGGAATATTTCTGCACAATCTTGGGATTGAGGATAGAGGATCTGTATTCATCTCGTCTGCCATAATGATGTGTTGTTTGTTTGCCGTTGACATCTATGTTTTTAAAATAAAATATCCAATACAGGGCTCAAATCACAGTGGGTGTGACCAGAGATCAGGGAATGATCTCTCCTCCTAGACATCTAATCACACCTCTAGTGCGTCCAGGGATTGGTGCCATGTTTGCCCTACTCTAAAATTTGTTTTTTAATACGATTTCTGAGATAAATCGCTGTTCGTTGTCTTCATTTTTCCATTCAGTCCCGTGTGATTAAGAATATATTGCAGTGGTGGATCCAGGATTATATGAAGCGTGTGTCTCAAATAAAAAAAAAACTTTTGGAAAATTTTTAATTAATGAGACACACTTTATTAGCCAAATAACTTTCGCATCTGATGCTGTAAGATAAGGTGTGACCGGTCGACAGGGGATGCTTACTCCTCCTAGGCACCTGACCTCACCTCTGGTATATTAAGAGGCCCGTGTTTGTCCTACTCTTTTGTATTCTTTAAAGGAGTTATGATATGGATTACTGTTCGTTATCGTCATCTCATTAAGGAATTGAAAGCTCAGGTCAAGGGAGGGGGTATGCACTACAGAGGTGTAGGCAGGTCCAAAGACGAAAGGAGTCGAATTCTTAACTTATGAAAAAATGTAATTGTGACCCTTTTCTACAACTTTTCATATTCTACGTTTGTGATGAGATGATTCTATTTCACTGATTGACCATTATCATATCGGGATGAGTGACTATGACGAGTTCAATATCAAGTCACCGAGTGTGCACTCTGCCCGTTTTAGCAAGAATAATTACAGACATATGACGAAGTTCATCTTCATTTTCATTCTTTAATAAGTTGGCGACATGTTCAATACAATTGTACTAAATATAATTATGTATATATATTGTGTCAATCATATTCCAGAAGATTTTACTTAATTGTTAAAGAAATGTATTCTAAAAGATATTCATCTATTAAACTGGTAATAAATTAAAATGAAATTTGAAGTTTTGTTTCTACAAACAGTGACTTACCTACACATATTGATGTCCCATACATGGTTATGGCACAGTACGCTGGTCTCTATTTTCAGAAAATATAAATAAATTGTAATATCCGAGAGAAATGCAACAGAATGTACTTACATTTCAGTATGTGTGCTGATATTCGCAACCTTGTTAAGACTGTTCTATTCTAATTATCATTAATCATCAGTATCATTATTAATCGTTATTAAATTCGTTCTCGCTGCTGTATCTATGTCATTATCACTGTGAACATGTTAAATAAAAGAATTGATTTCATAGCAATTCACTCCTAATTGTTGATTTGATCTATAAAAGTTTTCGTATGTGATTTCAGTCATCACTTGTTACTACATGTTTCTATTTTGCCAGGTATTTATACAAACCTAGTGTCCACTAATCGACTATCTCACCTGGACAAGGTAACACAGGGGAGCATGCTAGTCTACATAGTCACGCCCCTTTATCTGATCAGTTTGATCAACCCTTCTTTGTATGCCTTTAAGATCCCGGATGTTAAACGCACCCTCTCGCTGTACATCCCGTGCTTAAGGGATAGGGCGGAGCCTTCGTCATCCACAGCCAATCAGACGAATACTACATCAGGAGTGCAGACTACCTAATAAACATGACGTAACACCAGTGAATCCATGCTGGAGATGACGTAATATATGTGTATATCTGAGTCGTTATGTGACAATGTGTTATTTTGGAGTGTGTTTAAACTTAAAATAATCTAAAATAAATACACCTATTAGATAGTTGTAAATAAATAACGCAAATTAAATACTTAAATAAAATGCACGTAAATCTTACTAATCAGCACTGCATGTTTCTGTTACTAAAGCATAATCAGAGTTATCTTTCTTTAGAATTAGAGTTGTCCTTATTGTTTTATTCATTATGACCAGTATATAGCCAGAGGACTAGTTTAGAGGTCAGTGGTATTCGATTGGTCACTGTAAGTAAACAAATAAACATGTCAATAGTTTTAAGTAATTACACTGAACGATACAGAATGAATGCTATATTTCAGTACATATGATAATATCAGCCTTGATTTAAAGATACTAAATTATATATGTCTAAATAGTGTGAATGTGTGTACTACTATACACAATTCTGAAGTGTTATAAATGCACCATAGACTTCATTGGCGGATCCAGGAATTTCATAACGGGGGGGGGGGGGGGGGGGGGGCTGCCTTGAAGACCCCAGTAGGTCCAGAGTAAAGTCTGGTGGGGATCCAGGAGGCGAAGCCACCGGAAGCTGACGAATTCTTACAAATAAGAGGTGTATTTTTATAATTTAAAGTGCCCGTGAAGTCAAGCTCAAAGTTTGGTTTAATTAGTGTGGATTAACATGAAAGTCATTATCCCAAAATTTTACATTCAAATTAGCGGCGATACGGAAGTTATTCCCTTTCAAAGTTGGCCATTTTTGCACCTGCTTAAAACCAATGAAGGCTACTTCCGGTTTGAAGTATTTATAGCAAAAATCCTTGCGTGACGTCACGTAACATCTGTTTTGAAATGGCGACCGTAAGCAAGAATGATGATCACAGTTCTTCGTCCGATATTGACTTAAATATGTCATTTGAGATGTCATCCTTCGAAGAGGAACACGAGGGACATCAGCGGAATATTATTCCATATCGCTTTGAACCTGAAGCAACTGATTCTAGCGAATCAGATCTATCTATGGAGGAGGCCGACGATCAGCACCGTCTAGGAAATACAGATTGGTATGACTTTCACTTTCTTTTATTTGTAACACGTGTAAACTGTGATTAATTGTTGAAATACATACGAAAACTTTATTATAACGTGTAACGAAACATTGAAACTTGCAGCTTAAACGTGTAGGGGGAAAAAGTAATACTAAGTAATCATAGTATACTCCTTTCTCCTTATATCGCGGGTTCCATTGTATCGGTATATTCCAAAATTAGTCATTCAGCGATTTTTAGGCCACCTTCGGTAAACAGACTGAAGATTGGGTACATGAAAGTTAGTAAATATGTCAGAAGATGAGATGATTGAATGTTTTTTTGTTAAAATTACATGTATTTATATGAAAATATCAAAATATGTTTCATTCCAAAAATATGGACATACCATAATTTCAAATGTGATAAGAAAAATAAATTATCATGAATTGTCAGTCTGTCGCCTGATTGTTAACAGTAGGTACGTGATGTAATGTCACATCAATAGAAAAAATAAAAGCCGTGCTGTTTAACTGCACCAGACTCGCATGAATATTGAATACCGCGATACAATGGAAGTCTCCATTTTTGAAGCTAAGTTAGACTACTGGTTTTAAAAACAGCGAGCATAACCAGCGAAACAAGGTCAGAAAATTATATTGGAATGAAAAGCTAGTCAATTTTAAACTCTATGAATATAACACTTGATAGTGTTGACATGACAACCTGGAATTCTCTTTTAAAACAAAATAATTAAGTACCGCGATATTATGAGACACCAGTATACCCATGCAAAAAAACCGCCATTCTTTTTTAATTTCTATTTATTTATTTTGAAGAGTGATACTCGTGACTAGAGTTCTGTTCATGTTGGCTTTATTTCTCAATAATTGATACCAAAAAAACCCCCCAAAAAACAACAAAAACAAAACAATGCTTTTTGAAGTAGAAAAAGAAAGCAGGTTGGCTAAAATACGGGTATTTATTCATTGGTCAGTGGTAGTTAAAATCTGTAACTGTCATTACTGCTTTATTTAAAATCTTGTCTTCATAGATCTTATAATTTGATTAAATTTTATTCAGTCAGTGCAAAATACAAAAGCTACATAGTATGACACTAAGAAAGCAATATAATGTGAAGTTATATATATATATATATATATATATATATATATATATATATATATATATATATAAGATAAGATGCTGTAGTCTTCACTAAAACTTCCATCGACGTGAAGGTCTCCGTCATCAAAGAAGTGACATACCCTGAAATAAAATTGACAATAAATATTTTATATCTAGGATGCTTTAATATTGTATTTTGGTTTCCATATCAATAAAATTTGAAAATTTGTTATACTAGTTTTTATTTATTATTTCCCCTATGAATTTGATTTAGGCATATACAATAGTTGAGAGAAGGATTATTGTACATACCATACGTTGAATCTACAGTTTGCTTTCGCACACTGTATTCTCCATGCTTAAATTTTGGAAAGCTTATTTTATACTGCATGTCCCCCTCCTTTGTGGTAGCCTGAATCCTTGAAGCATTTTCATTATAATGGAGGGCAGCAACCAATAACCTAAATATATATATATATATATATATATATATATATATATATACATGTATTTTAAAAATTGTCAAAAATGAAATAAATATTGTACATGTCATGAAATTTCTGAAGCATAAACATACCTGCAGTACATGCCATAGTAGGAGAAAGACACCATTTTGGGGGCAAAGTGGTTGATGGTACTGTGAAATGCCTCTATTTGTGATGTCTGGTAGCCATTTGTTTACTGGAATGCCGAAGTCTTTCATCAACGACAATCGGGCCTCGTAGCAATCCTCATTAAAATGGTCACTGCAAATCGCTGTGTACTGTTAGCTTCACAAAGCGAATTCAGGCTGCTCGCTGATGCTGGTCTTTCGGGAAAACATGCACTGAAACTCCGTCTGCTTTTCTTTTACTGCAGCCTGCCACAACACACAACCGTCCCTTATTTTTACTAGCCATTTCCGATGATTCAACAAGCTAATACTGCATCGAAAATGGCGCCTGATGTAAGCTGACGTCACATCCGGTTGAGGCTATTTTCATTATATCGTAAAGGTGTGAATTCGCAATATTTTTATATTTCGTGCAATAACTCGCTCATTAAACAACACTCGGTGCTCAGACTTGGGTTTTTACGTTTTTTATTATGGAAACTATATTTAGAGAAGCACTTTGTCACCTGCTTCACGGACACTTTAAGATAATGAATATATAAGTTCTGCATATTTTGTAGGCGTTTGTAACTTTTTGATATCGAATAAAATATATAATTGTAGGAAAAAATATTTTAACTCAAATTTACATGCAAGACAGACATTGAAAATTGAAACTTTTTGTTTTAACCATAAAAAGAAATAAAGAAATTAGGAACATAGAAATGTCAAAATTTTAAAAAAAAAATCTAAAGGAGGGGGGAGGGGGAGCTCGGACCCTGGATCCGCCTTTGGACTCAGACCAATAGCCAGAATCCACAACTCGGTTACTATTGTAAATATTGTACATTAGTATATATTGTATACGAATATGGTTGAGGTTTATTACATGCAATCTATTCTTATCTATTTTACTTGAGTAAAATATGAGTTATTTCTATTACATCAGTACATAGCAAAGATTCAGTGCAATGTAGTACATTTTATTCCCTACGATAAATGTGCATAAGAAATTTAGATTTTATCATAACAGTGTGATAATTAATTGATGTTAATATTGTATATTGATTTGTTGTTATATGTTTTGTAGGTAAAATAATAATCATCATATTAGGATATTGCAAATATAGAACCCAACAAAAACCTATCAACTGTGTTCGTGTTTACTCTCGACAACCACGGTTACAGTGATAACGATTTAGCTGTGATGTGTTTCATGCCAATTGTTACACCTTTCTTTACACACTGATTGACTATGGATTACCCCTATCAAATATAGGACTCGGTCAATAGGGGATGCTTACTCCTCCTAGGCACATCATTTTACATCTGCTATCCAGGGGTTCGTGTTTGCCCAATTCTCATTTTTTTTATTCCTTCAAGGAGTTACGAGATTGATCACTGTTTGCTATCTTCATTTTTTTCATTCATCATAGAAATGACAGTGAGACTGGAATGTATATATGACATCACAGTAGGACGGGAATGTATATATGACATCACAGTACGACGGGAATGTATAGACATCGCAGTATGACGGGAATGTATATATGACATCACAGTAGGACGACATTGTATATATGACATCACAGTAGGATGGGTATGTATATAATGACATTGATGTCGGTTTTTCGAAGAACTATATATCAAGTAAAATATGAATTACAACATTTTATCGTTGCATTTCTGTAATTTAAAATATGGTTTGATGATGGTGGTAAACCATTTTCATTTCATTAACAGTTATGTTTTGAATTTTTTCTGATCCGGATTTTGATTTTCAGTCTGTATTATTAAATGGAGTATCATTGTATCTGATCTGGGAAGGAATCAAACAATTGAAAATCGTCGTCATCTTTGTGGTAATGATTATCTATTTTTATTTTCGTAGCAAGCATTATTCTTGCATTACCATTTAATTTCTCGACTAAGACAGTCATTTCTTAGATCGTTTTGTGTAATGTTTTGAAATTATTTCTTTATTCTCAACTATACAGACATAATAGTATAAAATGAATACTGTGTTTACACAGTTAAAAATATCGGACAGAAAATTCAGCGTCACGCCGATGACATTTGTTAATTATAGACCGACAATTCAGTCTGTGGGGTAATCTGACTTTTATTGTGTGTGGGTATTCAATATATAACGGTCATATTTCATATCGGTTATTTCATATCGGTTATAAGTTTTGACAACATGGAATCATTTTGAGTGCGTTATCAAATAAAAATAATCCACAAATGGAATTAAAAGTATATTGAAGTATTAAGTTAAAGTCTCTAGGAAGATCGTGTTTCATGAAAATAAAATATCAAGCACTCCCAAGGAAATGTTTTGAAAATAATATTTTTCTTATCAAAGGCGGATAAATCTTCCAAATGAACATTAGCTTCTAATCAATGAATTTAATCCATTTCATTTTCATAATTGTATAGTTAGATTTCCAATGTTTTTGCCTTTGGTGCATCTACAAATTGTAATGACAGCCATTTAAGAAATAAATGTTTGAAAGTACATGAGTGTGAGGTTATAAAGCAACTTAGTTCTCAGGTATTCAGTCTCTCTCTCTCTCTCTCTCTCTCTGTGCTTTCTCTCTCTCCCCCTCTCTCTCTGCCTGCCTCTCTCTCTCTCTCTCTCTCTCTCTGCCTCTCCTTCTGTGTCGTGTGTATGTCTCGCCCCCCCTCTCTCTCTCTCTTTCTCTCTCTCTCTCTGCCTCTTCCCATCTCCATCTCTCCCTCTCTCTCTCTGTCTCTGTCTCTCTCTCTCTGTCTCTCTCTCTCCATCTCTCCCTCTCTGTCTGTCACTCTCTTTCTCTCTCTCTCTATTTGTTTCTCTCTCTGTCTGCCTCTCTTTCTGTCTGCGTCTCTCTCTCTCTCTCTCTCTCTCTCTCTCTCTGTATGTGTGTGTGTGTATATATCTGTGTGTATGTGTATGTTTGTGTGTGTGTACGTGTGTGTGTATGTGTGTGTGTGTTCGATCAGTTTGATGCGATTTTGTTGAAAATTTCTATTGAATACGCCTATAATTCCACTGATTATTTCTACATTTTTTTGAAAAAGGACACCTTGATATAATGTTACGTTCGAATTTACACATTTTAAGAACAGCGTCAGTCGTTTTAAAAAAAATAAAAATAAAAAGATAAAAATTGCGAAATGGCGTGGAATATTACGCAAGTTAGCTCCTGAGTTTTCGAGCACAACTGCGCAGGATTCTGTAGTTCAGAATTTACCGATTCGATTCTGATCCCATGACATATTTGAACCCTATCCATTTGAGAGAAAAAAATGCATCAATTCAAATTTTGTAATATATAATATAATATTTTGCCTATATTTGGTGATGAAAGGTTTGTTTAATCAAAAAGTTCTAAATCTTAATTATTTCACAGTTTCTCTATTATCAAACATATCGTCAATATTTATATCCCGATAGGTGTATTTCAGTTTTATAATTCGTGATACAAGTAGCTGACACTTAGGACTAATTCAGATGGTGTATTCTATTAATTTGGGTGATGTATTTTTCGAAATAGAACACCAATTCTTAAAAAAGTCTAAATTAATGTACTCGAAATTTTGTCTAAAAATTCAGTATTTTGACCAATGATTTAAAAGTTCTATCTCTAACCCTCACTTTTTTAAGTTCCATTTTAAATTTTAAGACACAACTTTGAAATTTAAAAAATTTACATTACTACTAATATTTTGTTTTATACTCTCAAATTATATATCATAAAAGTTTATATCAAGTGCAAAAAGGTCATTATCTATATCTAATTTACGAGTATTAATCTTTGGTATTCATATAATGTTATGTAACTAGGTAATGATTTATTTTTGTTGCTTATGTTGACACCAAACGTGGGGTTTAAACGAATAAATTTTGAATAAATTCTAAATACAAAAAGGTCAAATTTAAAACCCTGTAGCTCAAAAACAAAATTAGTGACCCCAGTGTTTCTGATTCTTATTAGAAATAAAAATCCCCAAAAGTTGACATTACTCCACATCTCAGGTGCAAACCTCTTTAAACATAGAAAATTTCTGCTCGTTAGAAAAGATTAGTTATTGTGTAACTGGCGTATGTTCGTGGCCACTGCCAGTCTGATATAATGTTCATTCTTAAAACTGTGAAGACAGGAAAAATATCTGATCGTGAACCAAAACTTATTATATTTGTTTCATTCTTTTCATTTATCCAACTTTCAAAACCCAAATAAGGCGTTTGACATAAAATTTATATAGGTCTACTTCATCTTAGGACGTCATGTGTAATCACTTGTTTAAACCCGTGCTAGTTTCGCTGTTGGACACATTCAATTCTTGTTGTACTAAAGTTTTGAAAGAGTAAAACATTATATAACTGGCATTGATACTAAACAGTAACCCGGATGTGGGAGAAGCCCAGTGACGTGCTGAGACGTATCAACACGTCACACATGTAAGCTACGCCCCTGGCCCTCCATCTTGCAGTGAAAAAAGAAATCATACTTCCCTACGGTAGCTCTGTAACTTTCTTATCTGTACCTTTAATACTAGTTATGTTTTCCTCCGATGCAGTCGCCAGCGCTTGTAAACGGAAAAGTCGAGCTCTGGTGAACCACGGGGATCCCGAGATCACGCGTGATCTCAGGCACTCTTATGGTCCCATTACGCCATCAAAACTCACTAAGACACATTTTCTAACATAACGGGGACACAATACTACCTGAAGCTGGGCGCATGATTTGACTGTCGGGCTCTCACGTTGTCGGATATTTCCTCCTCACTGACGACCTTCCACACGTCCTTTGGTAGGTTTAAATTCGTACGACACGCGTACATATCGTATGTCGTAAAATCCGAGGGAAGATAAATTTCAGCGCAAAATTGATTATGAGGGTCTGCCCGCTGTCGTCACTCACTGTCGTCAGCGACGTCATTGTTGACGGTAAAACTCGATAACAGCAAGTTAACAACTCGCGCAAGATTTTCCATCTATCTCGAGAAGAGGAAGTCAAACTGAATGCTCTTCTCTATAATATGATGCTAGAATTTGTGGCGGATTTAAATTCTTAGACCATTTAATGAATGTGTGCTCCGTTTTGTAGGTCTTCATATATAATTCTCCCAAGGATGGTTTTTTAGTACAGTTTTCATGTGATAGAGAGATAAAAATCCCAACATCTATATTTTCTTTCTTCTGGGTATCACTAATATAAAGGTGCTATAAAATCAAGACATAGGTTAATTGATTTCATCAGCCAAATGTGAATAGAAATTTACTGCTTAAATCATCAATGTGAGCATTCTGGTAGCACAAAACGACACTTTAGTTGTGAATTATCTCATGACCCCCCCCCCCCCCCCCCCCCCTCATCTCACTAATAAGTAGATCCGATTGTAATTTGAAATGTGATAGGTATCGACTGTTGAACTGTAGATAGCTAAGTAGCTTAGCAGGTTAGCACGTGGACTGTTAAATTACAGATAGCTAAGTAGCTTAGCAGGTTAGCACGTCGACTGTTAAATTACAGATAGCTAAGTAGCTTAGCAGGTTAGCACGTGGACTGTTAAATTACAGATAGCTAAGTAGCTTAGCAGGTTAGCACGTCGACTGTTAAATTACAGATAGCTAAGTAGCTTAGCAGGTTAGCACGTCGACTGTTGAACTGTAGATAGCTAAGTAGCTTAGCAGGTTAGCACGTCGACTGTTGAACTGTAGATAGCTAAGTAGCTTAGCAGGTTAGCACGTGGACTGTTAAATTACAGATAGCTAAGTAGGTTAGCAGGTTAGCACGTCGACTGTTAAACTGCAGATAGCTAAGTAGCTTAGCAGGTTAGCACGGCGACTGTTAAATTACAGATAGCTAAGTAGCTTAGCAGGTTAGCACGTCGACTGTTGAACTGTAGATAGCTAAGTAGCTTAGCAGGTTAGCACGTCGACTGTTAAATTAAAGATAGCTAAGTAGCTTAGCAGGTTAGCACGGCGACTGTTAAATTACAGATAGCTAAGTAGCTTAGCAGGTTAGCACGTCGACTGTTAAACTGTAGATAGCTAAGTAGCTTAGCAGGTTAGCACGGCGACTATTGAACTGTAGATAGCTAAGTAGTTTAGCAGGTTAGCACGTCGACTGTTGAACTGCAGATAGCTAAGTAGCTTAGCAGGTTAGCACGTCGACTGTTGAACTGTAGATAGCTAAGTAGCTTAGCAGGTTAGCACGTCGACTGTTAAATTAAAGATAGCTAAGTAGCTTAGCAGGTTAGCACGGCGACTGTTAAATTACAGATAGCTAAGTAGCTTAGCAGGTTAGCACGTCGACTGTTAAATTACAGATAGCTAAGTAGCTTAGCAGGTTAGCACGTCGACTGTTGAACTGTAGATAGCTAAGTAGCTTAGCAGGTTAGCACGTCGACTGTTGAACTGTAGATAGCTAAGTAGCTTAGCAGGTTAGCACGTGGACTGTTAAATTACAGATAGCTAAGTAGGTTAGCAGGTTAGCACGTCGACTGTTAAACTGCAGATAGCTAAGTAGCTTAGCAGGTTAGCACGGCGACTGTTAAATTACAGATAGCTAAGTAGCTTAGCAGGTTAGCACGTCGACTGTTGAACTGTAGATAGCTAAGTAGCTTAACAGGTTAGCACGTCGACTGTTAAATTAAAGATAGCTAAGTAGCTTAGCAGGTTAGCACGTCGACTGTTAAACTGTAGATAGCTAAGTAGCTTAGCAGGTTAGCACGGCGACTGTTGAACTGTAGATAGCTAAGTAGTTTAGCAGGTTAGCACGTCGACTGTTGAACTGCAGATAGCTAAGTAGCTTAGCAGGTTAGCACGTCGACTGTTGAACTGTAGATAGCAGGTTCGAGTCCATTGGGGTTTATAATTTTTTTTAAAGATTACTAGCTAGTAAAACTCAATTTTTTATTAAATAAAGTAAATCTTAAAGTTTTCAATTTCAACAATATAATACATATCCTCCACTTTTCATCCCCGTCAAATTTCTCTGGTGTAGCCTTCCTCCTTAAAACAATTCTTGAAGATCATTTAGTCTTTGTTTTGTAGAAATGAATGGAGCTGTGTTACAGTTGTCGATGCCAGTCCTGTAAATCGGACTGGTATATATTGCATACTGAGAGTACCTTGATAGGGGAAAAGAGGGGGTGGGATATTTTCGTGGATTGTCAAGATTTGACAGTTTCATTGGGGTTTGGTTTTGTAGACATGGTTTTATCATATTAACTCTTTATATTCTTTAGTGCTTAAAACGAATGAAAATTGAGCCGCCACGAAATACGATTCCACAGTGTATTTCATCGTAAATTTCAAAAAAAAAAAAAAAATAAATAAAAAAATAAAAATACCGGAATCACATCCAAATGATCAAAACATGAGCGAAAGATTTATATCCCAAATTACTTTCCATACTTTAAATCACACGAAGACGTGTCGGGTTTTCTCAATATAGGACACAGGTAAGAATATACACATCTATATACGACGCGATTACGAGTCCGCTGATAACGTAAATCTCCAATGATATTATAGCTCTGTTATTATTCATTAGAATTCAAATATCTCCAGTAGATAAGATAGTTTGGGCACGATCGTCCAACATAAAAAAACAAAAAAAACCATGGAAATCCGTCCAGCACAAAGTGGTTTGATGTATGGCACACAGGTAGAACATACCGCTCTAAATGTCTAGCTCCTTTACTGTGTTATGTAATATATGTTAGACACCTAGTTCCATTCCAGTTTCATGGTTTTTTTCCCCCCACGCCTTAGGACAATATGTGTGAAACTTTTTTTAAATGACAAGAATATAGTTAACGCTATAAGGGTTTAAATGTTATTTACCTGTGCCTTCACGTGAGCCAGTAATACTGTCTGTAATAGAAATAGCAGCAGGGGCCTATATCACCCCCTAATAAAGTAAAATTGAAAGGCCCATGGGCCTTAACGGTCACCTGAGTATCATAGCCCATACATGGAGTCTCATATCTCCATATAAGCTTCAATGTTTATGATCTTTCAAAATACATACAATTCCTATTCAATTGCAGAAGAAGGAAACATGGAAAGTTGAAGCATATAATCCATTTTAATATTCCTAACTATTTTATACATTTTCATTATGTGGCCATATTGGCCCTACACAAGGGCCTGAAACCCTGATCCAGGAGATACGAATTTCACAATTTAGGTAACAAGCTTCATGGACATCATAATCATGCATTTAGTTTTACTCAAATATACATATAAGTAGAGGAAAAAGATTATCTAAGATTTAATACATTTTCACGAAATAACCATATTGACCCTACCCTAGGGCCTGAATCCCTGACCCTGGAGCCACAAATTTCATAATTTAGGTAGAAATCTTCATGAACATCATTATTATTATAGGTTTTCTCAAATATATATGAAAATAGAGAATATGATTTTTAAAAATTTAATATATATTTTCACTATATGCTTACATTGGCGCCGCCCTAGGGCCTGACCCCAGGCCCAGGAGTCATGACTTTCACAATTTAGGCTGAGTGCGTCCTGGACATCATAATCATGCATTTAGTTTTTTTTTTTCAAATACATGTAGGAGTAGAGAAGAAGATTTTTTAAAAAAAATCATATATTTTCACTACATGACCATATTGGCCCCACCCTAGGCCCAAGGAGTTATGAATTTCACAATTTAGGTAGAGATTTTCATGGCCCTCATAATCAGTTATATAGTTTTACTCAAATATATATGGGAGTAGAGAGCAAGATTAAAGATTTAATATGTATTTTCTCTATATGCACACATTGACCTCACCCTAGGGCCTGAATCCCTGGCCCAGGAGCCATGAATTGTACAAGTTAGAGTGAGAGCTTCATGTGCATCAGTATCATGCATACATTTTTTTTTCAAATATATATGGACGCAGAGAAGAAGATTTTCTATAATTTAATACATTTTCACTAGGGCACGAATACCTGACCCAGGAGCAACGAATTTCACTATTTAGGCTGAGAGCTTCATGGACATCATTATCATAGATATAGTTTTTCTCAAATATATATATGGAAGTAGAGAAGAAGATTTTCTAAGATTTAACGCATTTTCACTATATGGCCATATTGACCCCACCCTAGGACCTGAACCTCTGATCTATGAATTTCACAATTTGATTGAGGGCTTCATAGGTATTATAACCATGCATTTAGTTTTTCTACCACGTGTGTGAGTACAGAAAAAGAGTTTTGAAAATGTAGCATTTTCAGCATATTTTGTCCATGTCCCTTATGTCTCAGGGGTGGTAAGGTTATAAATTTCACAATTTATATTCCTCTTTGCCTAGAGATGCGTACACTAAAAATGGTAGTAGTTGGCGTTGTAATTATTAAGAAGTTAAACATGTAAAATTGTAAACGGACTCCTCACGACGAAGACCATCGGCAATAGGGCACCTGAGTGACTCCTAAAAATAATGCAGTTTTTGTTATGGACAACATTACCTGCTCCTGTGGTCTATTGAATGAAGGAAAGTAGTATTTCCTTGTTTTATATGTAATGTTTTATAACAATTCATATTCGCATGGCTTTTTAATGCCCCCGTGGGGATCCGGGATGTTAGAATAGATCCTCAGTACCCCTTACTTGTCGTAAGAGCCGACTAAATGGGGCGGTCCTTCGGATGAGACCGCAAAAACCGAGGTCCCGTGTCATAGCAGGTGTGGTACGTAAAAGATCCCTCCCTGTTCAAAGGCCATAAGCGCCGAGCATAGGTTTAAATTTGCAGCCCTTCATCGGCAATGGTGACATCTCCATATGAGTGAAAATTTCTCGAGCAGGACGTTAAACAATAGATAATCAATCAATGACTTTAATGATATTAGTGTTCAGTTGTGCATGAAGTGTAACCCAATGAAAGAGTTAAAAACCCACATAACAAATATTCGTAAACGCTCTCTCTCTCTCTCTCTCTCTCTCTCTCTCTCTCTCTCTCTCTCTCATTACATATACATAATACAGCGAGCAAACGGGGTCTATTCCGAGTTTACTGTATGTTACAGAATGAAAATACAGCTCTGTTCAAACCGTGAAATGTAAACCTCCTTCGTTATGCAGATGGATTGTCAATGGTCGTTGTCCAGTAGCAGTGGTTGACGGTAGAAGGTACTTTAATTGTTGTTAAGATGTCGCCCGTTGTGTTCAGGCAATATTCGACATGCCATACCATACCCTGTGAACTGAATCATGCTAATTGTTTTATAAACTGAGAATAATCGTATATTAGGCATTCCTGTCAGCTTTGAAGTTATTTATCTTAAAGGTTATCTTACGTTTAATAACTAAGTATGTTTTATCTTTGCAGAGTGTACATGATATTCATATACATTATAAATTGACGGTTGTATGACAATGGGTAAAAAATTGTCAAAGCTGAGAAGAGGACAACACACAAACGGCAAACAAAACGATCGTCTTGATGAGAACTATTTACGTCATAATGGGGGTGTATATAATGGAGAAAGTGTGTCTGTTCCGGTGGACTCATCAAACACAGAAGAGCAAAACACCACACAATCTAATGCTGAAATCCCAACTTCCCCAAATTTGATATCAGGGGAGCTGAGCATTAATGGATTTTTGCAGAATCCCAGACATCGTCATCTTCCTGACGAGAAGTGTCAAGACAATCTTTCTGGTCAATGCAAAAATAGTCATTTTGTTGAAAACGCTGATGGTTCTTTAACTGATGATGAAGGTTGTAAACACAATATCAAGGTAGAAGTGTGTACGGACAATTCATTCAGCTATTGGTGCGAGGAATGTAAAGCACCTGCTTGTGACCGCTGTATATGTGTTAGATTTTCCCACCATAACCTGAAGAATTTACAAGACGAATATGCAAAAGAACGAGTTAATAATAAAAAAGCCATGGTTCATATAGATCGATGGATACTTCCGCGAAATGTCATGATCAGGGCAAGGATGGACAAAGACATGGAAATCCTGGGCACATTATCATATGAAACTGGACATAAAATACAGATCAAAGCCAAGGATCTTAAAAATCTTTTAGACTCTGTAGTTTTTCAGGACGGTGTATTCCTAAAAGAATTGAAAAATGACATGATTTTCAGATTACGCAGTCAGAGGAGACGGATCGACAAGCGTTATGACCGATTGCAGAATCTTTGTGACAAGTATGATCAACTAGCGAACAGACCAGTAGAATTTCTTCGTTTTCTATCCAAGAAACCTTTTGCAAATGTAAGAGCCACACCGAAAAATGTCCCAATGTTAGCTTTCAGAGCCTGTGACGAAACTACAGATAGAGTTAAAATTTTGAAGTTTCTTGCTGACGTCAGTCTGATAGAAAACACCAGAAAGCGCACACACCTTGAATTATTGCAAAAACCAATCCTTGTTCGTTCATTTGAAATGGTAGACATCAACCGTGGATGTCATATTGCCTGTGTTACTCCCAACTTGGTATGGATTAGCGATTACAAACACAACCTGATTTTGACAGAGGTGGGAGACAGGCCATTCACAGTTCACAGAGTTCGTGATGAGTGTTGGGGTTTAGGGATGCACGCGGTAACAAGGAAAGGTGACCTGATTTATATCGACAGAGGATCGTCAATAAAGAAACTCTCTGGGGATTGTCAGGAAAACCAAACTTTATTAAAAATCAAAGAGGACTGGCGGCCACGATGTATATATTCTTCTCATTTTAATGAAGATCTTCTGGTGGGAATGTGGAAAAATAGTAAAGAAAGGAAAGCCAGAGTAGTTAGACTGGATATGTCGGGTGTGGAATTGCAAGTTTCTGACAACATAAATCAAACACTTTATAAATACCCCGCTTACATAACAGAAAACTTAAATGGTGACGTTATCGTAGCGGATTTAGATAAACACGCCCTCGTCGTGACAGATTTGCAGGGTAACTATCGCTTTTCCTACACGGGCCCGCCACCAGGATGCGAGCTAGATCCGCGCGGAGTTTGTACTGATGGTCTTAGTCATATTTTAGTATGTGACTGGACAACTAAATCGATACAAATGATTGACAAAGATGGGAAATTTTTGTGGTCGTTGTTGACAAGTGAACCTAGTTATATTCATAAGCCACCCTATGGACTATGTTACGACAACAGAAGTCATCTCCTGTGGGTGGGCTATGATAACTCCAATAAAATCACAGTGTTCGAATATCTAAAATAAAATCTGACATAACAAAAAATATCCAGTTGTGATTCCTAAATTGTCCACTAGAAACACGACACGTCAAATACATGTAGAATGTCTAGAAATAGACCATCTTACACATAATCAAGGCCATATACGTGTTTTATTCTTTTTGCAGCTATAGTCCAACTGGAAATATCATTGGTTGTGATGTCGATGAAGTTGAAAGTGAGGATCAGAAATCATGTATTTTATAAAAGGTCCTAAATTCCAATTCTTTCAATTGGAGTTATGAATTTTGTCAAAAAATATACTGAAAAGGCTAAGATAACGAACAAAACCCAGTCTCGTAATTTCTATAGAAAATACAAATCATAAAGATGGGCAAACACGGACCCCTGGACACACTAGAGTTGGAATCAGGTGCCCAGATGGAGCAAGCATCTTCTGTCGACCGGTCACACCCGCCGTGAACCCAACATCCCAATCAAGTATACGGAGTAATCCGTAGTCAGAATCAGTGTGTCAAGGACGTCCGTAGTCAAAATCAGTGTGTTAAGGACGTCCGTAGTCAAAATCAGTGTGTCAAGGACGTCCGTAGTCAAGATCAGTGTGTCAAGGACGGCCTAACAGTTGGTATGAAACACGCCAGACTGCATTTGACCTAATGGAAAGTTGTACTGGCACACTAGATGGTTATAACGACCACGCAATTTGACAAATACTGACGCAAGACAAGGCTGTAGAAACCCCTGTGAATACGAACCTGACACCTTGTCAGAATAAATAAAATGTATATTAAATTCACGCATTGGACACATCAAAACAAATGTGTGTTCCATCTATCCTTCTGTGTTTAATAAACCAGAAGTGATAGGAGTTAGATAGGTTACATGGGGATTAAGTTTTAGTTCCAGTTGACAAAGCTTGTAACAACATTATTTGTGCAAGGCACATTATTACAACTATACTTTAAAGGACTTGGCATTAATTCCACATTTGGTAATCCTACTTATACTCCAACCTTTCAAAAGATGAAATTCTTCCAATTCATGATTCATTGTTAAACACATGTGATATCCCAATGAATGGGACGATGTAATAGGAGATACCATACTTATATTGAATTCCTAAACTTCACGGACAATTCTACAGATATATATTGCTGGCTCTAGTAAATATTCTACCAAGACCCTATCTTTGCTCCTAACGAAAATATGCCAGAAGTGGTGCAAATCAAATGTGGCTTCTAAAGCATTTTAAAGAACTTTTAGAAAATTTGAAATCCCCAAACTTTTCTCATATCGACATCAAAACGTATGACTTAACAACACTTTCCACGACCTTACGGCAAATTGAGGACCTGGCTTTTAACATCAGACAGCTGCTTCATCAATAAACATGGGAAAGGGAGATATTGCTATTTTGTGATCAGTCATCCAAAACATCGTCTTGTTAAACACCACTTTGATTCTACCACAAACACTCTGAAGTTAATGTTACAAAGATGCAAACGTTCTTCGTTGACAATATATACACAGGTCTTTGGTAATCAGCTCGTTCAACGGTCTACTGGAATTATTATGAGTACGAATTATGTTCCTTTGTTAGTAAACCAGTTTTATATTCTTATTAGGCGGAACTAATTTAAAACCACGAACGATTTCATTGGTCATAGTCCACAAAACATGTCACTGAATGGCCTGAAGAAATATGATGTGAAAGACAACTTGAACTATACAGAACATGTTCAAATTTGACTCAAACTTTCATTAATACTCAGTGTGACCTCTTGCTCTAAGAACAGTCTGACATCGGCGTTACATACTCATTATGAGATTCACGCTGTTCTGCTGTGGGGAATTGTCCCATTCGTCTCTCTCGGTGCGTTTTCATGGTCATCCAAAATCTGTAGTTGGTTTGGACGCTGTGAAAGTTGATGCTGAAGGTGATTCCACGCATGCGCGATGGAATTCATGTCCGGTGAGACAGCAGGCTACACCATACACTCGATTTAGCATAATTTGATAGTTCCTGGTTGTTGCTAATAGAAATGTAAATTAATCTCGTGTTATGTACAGTACAAGTTGTATAATTGGATATTACTGCGGCAAAATGAGAGAAAAATCAATGGCTATTCAATCGGGTGATACAATCACTAAGCTACCAATGCCGATATACTACGTATGACGATATCATTACCATATAAAATTGAAAACCACTTCGGATGCAAGAATTCTTCATATCGGGATGAAGACATAATTTTAGAGGAAATGTTAAAATTGTCGTGCATGTTCTTAACGTCCTGCTCGATAATTTTTTCACTCATATGGAGGTGTCACCATGGCCGGGGACGCTTATGGCTGTTGAGCCCGGGGGGGGGGGGGGGGGGGGGGCGCTCGGTTTTTTTTTGCGGTCTCGTTAGAAGAATCGTCCCATTTAATCGCCTCTTATGATAAACAAAGGGTACCGGGGACCTATTCTAACGCGGATCACTAGGGGCTTTTATGAACAAATGAAGCTTTTTCATATGGAAATATATTGTTTACATTTGGACCGATTTTCAAATTTCACATTTTTATCAAAAATATGTTTTTTAAAACTATTTATTCATACATTTCCCATGCTAACTTTGGGTAGCTCTCTCCCTTTCTGTGTGTGTACCTGCCTGCAGTAACAAACTCGGGTCAATCATACGGAAAATGTTCAAATAAATTAACAAACGGTAATCGATCGAATACACTATATACAAAATCAGAGAAAACACGGATCCCTGGACACGCCATACTATACATGTACAGTGGTGTGGCGCTTCTTCTACACAGAGAAGTCCGGTTGGGATCCGGGTTAGAATACATCCTCGGCACTCCTTGCTTGTCGTAAGAGGCGACTAAATGGGGCGGTCCTTCAGACCGTAAAAACCGAGGTCTCGTGTCACAGCAGGTGTGGCACGATAAAGACCCCTCCCTGTTCAAAGGCTGTAAGCACCAAGCATAGGCCAAAATTTTGCAGCCCTTCAACGGCTATGGTGACGTCTCCATACGAGTGAGAGATTATCGAGTGACGTTAAACAATATACAATCAATTAATCTACACACACAAATTTTAATGAATTACCTGATCATCCGCGGCTGTTATCTATCATCCAAAGTCTTTGCCCCCTCTCCCTCCCGACGGGAATGAAAGTCAATTCTTCTTAAATATCGCAGTCAGACCTTAGAAAAATAGCGTGGTTTTCGATTTTCATAACTCTTGACAGGGTACAGTTTATACAAATGTTAAACTTCAAGTTGATGCGTCCGCAGAGATGGCTAATCGAACGCAGAACCCCCATCTGCGAAGTGAGCACCCCAACAAGTAGGCCGCCATAATGAACAAGAGAAACGACAAATGATTTGTATAACCGGTGTAGCTCAGACCTTGAGTTCTGTATAACCGGTGTAGATCAGACCTCGAGTTCTGTATAACCGGTGTAGCTCAGACCTCGAGTTCTGTATAACCGGTGTAGCTCAGACCTCGAGTTCTGTATAACCAGTGTAGATCAGACCTCGAGTTCTGTATAACCGTTGTAGCTCAGACCTCGAGTTCTGTATAACCAGTGTAGATCAGACCTTGAGTTCTGTATAACCGGTGTAGATCAGACCTCGAGTTCTGTATAACCGTTGTAGCTCAGACCTCGAGTTCTGTATAACCGGTGTAGCTCAGACCTCGAGTTCTGTATAACCGGTGTAGATCAGACCTCGAGTTCTGTATAACCGTTGTAGCTCAGACCTTGAGTTCTGTATAACCGGTGTAGCTCAGACCTTGAGTTCTGTATAACCGGTGTAGCTCAGGCCTCGAGTTCTGTATAACCGGTGTAGCTCAGATTTCTGTATAACCGGTGTTGCTCAGACCTCGAGTTCTGAATAACCGTTGTAGCTCAGACCTCGAGTTCTGAATAACCGGTGTAGCTCAGACCTTGAGTTCTGTATAACCGGTGTAGCTCAGACCTCGAGTTCTGTATAACCGGTGTAGCTCAGACCTTGAGTTCTGTATAACCGGTGTAGCTCAGACCTCGAGTTTAATGCTTTAATACAAAAATAAATACATGCATATTTAAACAGCACTCAATAATTAAAAGTTTATTCCCGACAAAATAATAAATTATATTTCGAGTAAGTAATGAGTTTGTGGATCATATACAACTGCAGTTTTTAACTTTTCTAATGTTTGTTGATGAAATATTAGATCAACTACCCTAACTGATACAATATCGGGTTGGAGTCGAGTAATAAAGGTACATAATGAGACAAAGTCCATTTTCTATACTGACATTTACTATTTGAACAAGTTCTGTTGTACATTTATTTAAAGAAGTTCTATTGTACATTAAAATGACATTTATCATATGAACAAGTTCTGTTGAACATTAAACTGACGTTCATCATTTGAGCAAGCATTAAATTAACACTGCGGCTCAGCTCCGAGGTGGCTGTAACTTTCACAGTTTACCACGTCATGTCCTCAAAACCACTCCCACAGTGAGTCTCCTACACGTGTTTTGATACAGTGAGGTCAACACTGCAGTTTATCACTGTCATTATCTACTGTACAATGACCTTCAATGACATCACCAGCTCACAAACCTGAGCAAGGACACTAACTCTGAAGAGCACTCGGTACCAGTCAGTCCAGTGGAATAAGAACTCCGTTCTCAGTGCTAGCCCTTGGTGGCTTGGTCATACAGTAAGAGAAATTGTTCAGTGTTAAAGAATGGGTGTTCACACTTTCACAACAGTGACAGACTCTCCTAGCACATCCCCAGCTTCTCAGAAAATCACATGTCACCTATAGCTAAACCCACCATCAAACGTCCACTGCTGTCACCAGTTCAAACCACTGCCGTAACGCATCACACAGAACATGAGGCAGAGAGTTTATGTCCCGCAGAATGATGTAGAAAGGGAAGGGGAAGTAATTCATGTAGGGCTGGATTTCTGGCAACTGAAAATTACAATGACAACAGGCTGAAATATTAGTGACTGACTCTCGGAATATGGCGTCCTTTCCGCATACATTTAACACATGTCAAAGCACATTCCTGCAATTCGATATCGAACTGTGTAACATCGAACAAGTTTGATTTGTACCGTTTATAAAACTTTGGGTACATTTCAAACTGGAATTGTAACAAAACATGCATTACATGATGCATATATTAATCAATTAGACAATTATCAGTATAAATTTTCTACATCGTTCATTTCTAAACAATTATCAGTGTTCATATTCTACATTATTCATTTCTATACATTTGTTGATTTTCTACATTGTTCAATTCTAGACATTTTTTAGTGTTAATTTTCTACATTGTTCAGCAGCTGTACTCACCTGATCACCACTGTACTCACCTGATTACCACTGTACTCACCTGATCACCACTGTACTCACCTGATCACCACTGTACTCACCTGATCACCACTGTACTCACCTGTTACCACTGTACTCACCTGATCACCACTGTACTCACCTGATTACCACTGTACTCACCTGATTACCACTACACTCATCTGATTACCATTGTACTCACCTGATTACCACTTTTGAACACTGGAACCTTGATGTCTAATATGGAATCCTGAAACAGTTCATAACAGAGTGATATATCTAATTCTCTATAATCCAGAAACAATCGATAAGACAGTGAGATTTATATCTAATTCTCTATAATCCAGAAAAAATCGATAAGACTGAGATTTATATCTAATTCTCTATAAATCCTGAAACAGTCCACAACAGTGAGATTTATATTTAATTCTCTATAATCCAGAAACAGTCCATAACAGTGAGATTATATCTAATTCTCTATAAATCCTGAGACAATCGATAAGACAGTGAGATTTATATCTAATTCTCTATAATCCAGAAACAATTGATAAGACAGTGAGATTTATATCTAATTTTCTATAATCCTGAAACAATCGATAAGACAGTGAGATTTTTATCTAATTCTCTATAATCCTGAAACAATCGATAAGACAGCGAGATTTTTATCTAATTCTCTATAATCCTGAAACAATTGATAAGACAGCGAGATTTTTATCTAATTCTCTATAATCCTGAAACAATCGATAAGACAGCGAGATTTTTATCTAATTCTCTATAATCCTGAAACAATTGATAAGACAGTGAGATTTATATCTAATTTTTCTATAATCCTGAAACAATCGATAAGACAGCGAGATTTTTATCTAATTCTCTATAACCTGAAACAATCGATAAGACAGCGAGATTTTTATCTAATTCTCTATAATCCTGAAACAATTGATAAGACAGTGAGATTTATATCTAATTTTTCTATAATCCTGAAACAATCAATAAGACAGTGAGAGTTTTATCTAATTCTTCATGAACTCCAATTAGTCACTAATTCTCTTGTAGATTTCCATTTCAAGAAAAGCTACATTCGAGCTTTCAAGAGTGAATTCCCCTTTCTAATTTTACAACTGTTTGAATCTAATTTGACCATAGGACTTCTCTTCTCAGACTGACTCTTGGTTTTGTACTTGTCACATCACATCAGGCCCAAGGACCATTATAAGTCAGTACAACATTATAACAAATATGATCCCAATCCAGGAATTTTTCAGATGTCCTGATCCTTGAATTGAGAAAATTTCTTTGACAGTTTGATAACATTGGGAATAAGATGACAATTGAAGTTCTGCATCGTGTTTTTGAATTTATGCTGTTTTTTATCGTAGTACGCTACTTTCATCATATTATAAGCCTGGCATCAAAACAACTCAATTCAATTGTTTCATATTTCACTTTTGTGAGTTTTTACAAATTGGAAAAGAAAATAATGAGCCTACTTTTTATTGGAAAATCAATGGGACCTTATATCAGCCTCGAAGAGGTAATCTTAAATTCCTGTAATCATAAAGCACAATGTAGAACTGTGTACCTTGTTTTGTGGATTGTCGATAATAACAAACACCAGGAACACGTTGGCCTCCCTCGCCTGTCGGACCGCTGACTTTACTGTCTCCATTCCCTCGTTGAACAAGCCCCGCCCATCTGACACAATCAGCAGTAACTGGGATGTCTCTGGATTACCCAGCATGCCTCGTTGTCTAGAGCGGGCATCCATCATCACTGATGTCGCTTTCTTTATCAGCTGAAACAAGTAAAAAACCATACTGAGAATCTCTAATACGCAAGACACAACTTTATGATTGATCGATTAGTTTAATGTCCCGCTCGAGAATCTTTCACTCATATGGAGACATCACCATTGACGGGGAAGGGCTGCAAATTTTGGTCTATACTCGGCGCTCAGGGCCTTTGAGCAGGGAGGAATCTTTATCGTGCCACACCTGCTGTGACACGGGGCCTCGGTTTTTGCAGTTTCATCTGAAGGACCGCCCCATTTAGTTGCCTCTTACAACAAGCAAGGGGTACTGAGGATCTATTCTAACAACCCAGATCCCCACAGGGTCACAACTTTATGATGATTCAATTTCATTATCATTTTCTGGATTCTGAGCACATGAAATCTAATTTTGCAAAATAAAAACAGTGCAATACTTCTTTTCAAAATGAAAGCGAGATCTGCCTTAATATAAAAAGAAAACTGTGAATTTCAGAAAATACACATCCAAGTGCCACAATGTTGAATGGTACTTCAGAGCACTGAGCAGTTGAGCTACAGTCCAATCCCTACCTGAGCCACTTTGGTTTTCTTCTGTTCAAAAGTAAACTGTTGCAATAACCTGGATCCTGACTGACTTGTAAATTGTTCCGTGAAGGGGTGCAGGAGTCGAACAGACTCGCCAAAACTGTGAAGAAGACCACATTCACTTCAATTACTGCATCAGACAATATACTGAGAATCTATACGATTGAAGTGTATTTTATCTTTAGTCACTATTTGTGTTTAACACTCATATACATTAACATTTATTTCAAAACATTCACAGCTGATTTCTATGTAAGTATTTAAGTATTGATTGAATTATATGGATAAATAAATGTAAATCCATACTTCACCTGCAGATACAAAGGTCTCCGGCCTCCAACAGGGTGAGGGCATTAGATATCAGTGCCAGGGATTCATACGCCAACTGAATGGGACAAATAAAATCAGAAGAAGTCTTATTACACTAATCAATTACAAAATCTTATAAAGCATTAAAACAAAATTAAACACTAGAATTATATGCCAGACGACCATCGTTCTCAAGTTCTTAAGCTCAGCGCTTCTTCAAAAGGGAGCGTAGAAACTTTCCTCTCAGTGATCAGTGATTGTTAGCTGTTGTAAGCTTCAACTAGTTAAATTCTTTACACTAATTTCAGCTTGTCTTTTGTACTACAGACATACAAGTATTAAGCCTATTATGTTTTTCCCATATATTCTAAATATAACAATTTACATTTTTAATTTGTTTTTATTTTGGTTATACCAAGAAATTCCATGGTTTATTTGCATTATATTCTATAAAAGGTACAGAGTTTCAAACAAATATAAATTTTTTCAAAAAAAAAATAAAAATTCATACTTTCTACGTGATCCAAGTCAATATGAAGTGGTCAGATTTTTTTTAGGTAAGTATAAATGAGTATCACTGAATGCAATAATTCCTAATTTAAATATTTACGATTGAAAGAGAATTTTATGGTGTATATTTTATTAAAATCATAAAAGAAATAAAACTGCAATCAATTATTGAAAACTAATGTGTCACTTTTTTGAAATATACAAGAAAAACCAAAAATCAAATGAATATATTTTTGTTTGACTCTGTAGATTTATATATATAGACCTGAACTACAGGACTGTACTAAGTACTGACCTGTTTGGAGTGGTTGTACTAAGTACTGACCTGTTTGGAGTGGTTGTACTAAGTATTGACCTGTTTGGAGTGGTTGTACTAAGTACTGACCTGTTTGGAGTGGTTGTACTAAGTATTGACCTGTTTGGAGTGGTTGTACTAAGTATTGACCTGTTTGGAGTGGTTGTACTAAGTATTGACCTGTTTGGAGTGGTTGTACTAAGTACTGACCTGTTTGGAGTGGTTGTACTAAGTATTGACCTGTTTGGAGTGGTTGTACTAAGTATTGACCTGTTTGGAGTGGTTGTACTAAGTATTGACCTGTTTGGAGTGGTTGTACTAAGTACTGACCTGTTTGGAGTGGTTGTACTAAGTATTGACCTGTTTGGAGTGGTTGTACTAAGTATTGACCTGTTTGGAGTGGTTGTACTAAGTATTGACCTGTTTGGAGTGGTTGTACTAAGTACTGACCTGTTTGGAGTGGTTGTACTAAGTATTGACCTGTTTGGAGTGGTTGTACTAAGTATTGACCTGTTTGGAGTGGTTGTACTAAGTATTGACCTGTTTGGAGTGGTTGTACTAAGTATTGACCTGTTTGGAGTGGTTGTACTAAGTACTGACCTGTTTGGAGTGGTTGTACTAAGTATTGACCTGTTTGGAGTGGTTGTACTAAGTATTGACCTGTTTGGAGTGGTTGTACTAAGTACTGACCTGTTTGGAGTGGTTGTCCACCATACTTGAGGAATCGTCAATGGCCAGCATGATTTGATACTGCCGTTTGCTGGGTTTGGTACGACGTAGCCAGATCTTGTCTTTCCTGAACTGACTGGCTATGTAGGGAATAACCTTTCTCATGTTTAATCTCTTACCAGTCCTGTAGTCTCCTCTATATAACAAAGACAATAAAATTCTATACAAGGGATTCAAAGAAATGTCCTGACAACAAATTGTCTCTATAGAACAGGGAAAAAAGAGATATCCCTATGTTCAGCTTCTTACCAGTCCTGTAGTCTCCCCCTATATAACAGATACAATATACAGTAAAATATGTCTAAATAACAGATACAATATACAGTAAAATATGTCTAAATAACAGATACAATATACACTAAAATATGTCTAAATAACAGATACAATATACAATCGGAACCCCTCGCCCTTTACTTCTTTTTATGGAGTCTTTTTACGAAGTAACAGCCGAGAGGTTCCGATTGATACAATATAATGCCTGTATAATAGATACAATATACTGTCTGTATAACAGATACAATAAAATGTCTATATAAGAGATACTACAAAACATCTGTATAACAGATACAACAAAATAACTGGTAACGTAGGGAATAATTTGCTCATGTTTAATCTCTTATGAGATCCTCGGTACACCTTGCTTGTCGTAAGAGGCGACTAAATGGGGCAGTCCTTTGGGCAAGACTGCAAAAACCAAGGCCTCGTGTCATAGCAGATGTGGCATGATAAAGATTTCTCCCTGTTCAAAGGCCATAAGCGCCGAGCATAGGCCTAAATTTTGCAGTACTTCACTGGCAATGGTGATGTCTCCATATGAGCGAAAAATTATCAAACGGGATGTTAAACAATGCACAACTAACCAACATCTATATAATAGATACAATAAGTGGCGACATAGGGACTAACATTCCTTATATAGGACTTTTCATCCACGCCATTGGCAGTCTCTGTGAGAACTATCTCACAATGTTCATTCTACAGCATACTTCGTATAAAGAATGAAATGTGCATTGTAATCTTTGAGGGATTGGCAATCTTACCATTAAAGTATTAAAGTCAACCGATTTTTTTTTTTTTTTTTCTCCAGGTGTTTCGAGTTTCAAGGTCTGTTAGTCACTACCTGAGCAAGTTAAAGTGGTTTGTGTTCATCATTTGCTTACCTACAAGACTTAGTATCTGTTTTATGACTACAAGACTTAGTATCTGTTTTATGACGACTGAATTTTTAGCCTAGCATTAACTGATGTCTATTGATTTTCCTTTGCTGATTTTTATCCAGGTTTTGTGGTTTGAGGTGATCTATGAAGGCACAAACACTAGCCTGATCTGTTCATACAGCTAATGAACTGAACATTTGTATGATTGATTGATTGATTATCTATTGTTTTACTTCCCACTTGAGAATTTTTCACTCATATGGAGACATTACCATTGCCGGTGAAGGGCTGCAAAATCTAGGCCTATGCTCGGCGCTTAGGCCTTTGAGCAGGGAGGGATCTTTATCGTGCCACATCTACTGTGACTCAGTTTTTGTGGTCTCATCTGAAGGACTGCCTCATTCAGTCGCCGCTTACGACAAGCAAGGGGTACTGAGGATCTATTCTAACCCCTGGGTCCCCACGGGGGGAACACTCATACGAGATGCCTATTATATCTCTTCCTTATGTTATATTGCCTATGAGAGCTCCAATGCTAGCCTGATTTTTCACACCACTTCTGTGACTTAGATGAGTCATTACCTGAGTTTTGTGGCCTGTGAGGGCTCTAACACTAGCCTGAGTTGTTCACAGAGTTCCTGGGACAGGGTTGAAGTCAAAGCCTCATATCGGTGCCAGGCTTCAGAAGCTGCCATGTCCTGTCAACACATAGTCATAATTAAATCATCACAAAGTCATAGTTAAAATAATCACAGTCATAGTTAAATTATAACAGTCATAGTTAAATCACCACAAAGTCATAGTTAAAATAATCACAGTCATAGTTAAATTATAACAGTCATAGTTAAATCACCACAAAGTCATAGTTAAATCATCACAAAGTCATAGTTAAATCATCACAAAGTCATAGTTAAATCATCAGTCATAGCTATATCATCATCTGAAAGTCATAGTTAAATCATCACAAAGTCAAAATTAAATCATCATTCTAAACATTTACAGACATAATGACTGGGTGATAACTAGGATTGATACATAAAATCTTTATACTGTAATACTGTGTATGTAATAAAATTCAAATTAGGATAATCTTTGACATTCAGAATTTCATTACATCATTTTATTTAAAGAGACTACAGCTCATTTTGGTCCAAAATCGTAATATGACAATTTTCCCATAGCTTTCTCTAATTTTGTTGCATAGTAGAATGTATAAACTTTGCAAAAATAACACATTTCTAAAGTTGAAAATTCTCGTTTAAATGCAAAAATAATGGTTTTTGAAGGCCCTTTTTTAACAACATTGAAACTTCCTCTTTCGGTCTTTGGACGCATGCATACAGAGAATAAACAATCCAGTGAGAGTTAGCATACAATGGCTAAACTAAGAAATTTGACATATTATGTGAAAAAAGGGTTAAAATAGAACAAGACACAACACATACGCACACTAGAATTTATGTGGGGATATCACAATGACCCTCAAGCTATGAGACACACATGCAGGACTTTAAAGGTAAGTGTTATTTTTATCAAAACATGTGGCATGCTTAAAAAAAAAAACATTATTTGGTTATAGGGACATGAAAGGTTTTCTGTAATAATAATGATTTATAATTACTTAATTATAAGAGGCAGGAAATAATCCCATACTCGAGAAGAGAGTGTGGACCCTTCTAAGGGATATTTAAGTAAGTTTTTACACAACACATGTGTTGTCATACTGAATCATGTGATGTAAATGTCCGAGTCAGAATGAAGAAACCATTGAATTCCGGATGATCTTTAAAGTGCATTTGAGAGCAAATTAATGCATCCGTATTGTTCGAAATTGTCAGTATTGTTTTGGTTTTTATTATTTTATCGAAACATGTTTTAAAAAGCACTCAATTAAAATGTGCAAAATGAGCTGTAATGCATCTTTAAATGTGTGTGTGTTTTAATACATACTGCCTGTGGTGTTGGGTTCTCTGTGTTAGTGTGTGGGTGTGTGTATTTTAATACATCCTGCCTGTGGTGTTGGGTTGTCTGTGTTAGTGTGTGTAGGGTGTGGGGGTTGGAGTGTGTATTTTAATACATCCTACCTGTGGTGTTGGGTTGTCTGTGTTAGTGTGTGTATGGTGTGGATGTGTGTATCTAATATATACTGCCTGTGGTGTTGGGTTGTCTGTGTAGGGTGTGGGTGTGTGTATTTCAATACATCCTGCCTGTGGTGTTGGGTTGTCTATGTTAGTGTGTGTAGGGTGTGGGGGTTGGAGTGTGTATTTTAATACATCCTACCTGTGGTGTTGGGTTGTCTATGTTAGTGTGTGTAGGGTGTGGGGGTTGGAGTGTGTATTTTAATACATCCTGCCTGTGGTGTTGGGTTGTCTATGTTAGTGTGTGTAGGGTGTGGGTGTGGGAGGTGTATTTTAATACATCCTGCCTGTGGTGTTGGGTTGTCTGTGTTAGTGTGTGGGTGGGTGTATTTTAATACATCCTGCCTGTGGTGTTTGGTTGTCTGTGTTAGTGTGTGTAGGGTGTGGGGGTTGGAGTGTGTATTTTAATACATCCTGCCTGTGGTGTTTGGTTGTCTGTGTTAGTGTGTGTAGGGTGTGGGTGTGGGAGGTGTATTTTAATACATACTGCCTGTGGTGTTTGGTTGTCTGTGTTAGTGTGTGTAGGGTGTGGGTGTGTGTATTTTAATACATACTGCCTGTGGTGTTGGGTTGTCTGTGTTAGTGTGTGTAGGGTGTGGGTGTGGGTGTGTGTATTTTAATACATACTGCCTGTGGTGTTTGGTTGTCTGTGTTAGTGTTTGCAGGGTGTGTATTTTAATACATCCTGCCTGTGGTGTTTGGTTGTCTGTGTTAGTGTGTGTAGGGTGTGGGTGTGGGAGGTGTATTTTAATACATACTGCCTGTGGTGTTTGGTTGTCTGTGTTAGTGTGTGTAGGGTGTGGGTGTGTGTATTTTAATACATACTGCCTGTGGTGTTGGGTTGTCTGTGTTAGTGTGTGTAGGGTGTGGGTGTGGGTGTGTGTATTTTAATACATACTGCCTGTGGTGTTTGGTTGTCTGTGTTAGTGTTTGCAGGGTGTGTATTTTAATACATCCTGCCTGTGGTGTTGGGTTGTATGTGTTAGTGTGTGTAGGGTGTGGGGGTGTGTATTTTAATACATACTGCCTGCGGTGTTGGGTTGTCTGTGTTAGTGTGTGTAGGGTGTGGGGGTTGGAGTGTGTATTTTAATACATATTGCCTGTAGTGTTGGGTTGTCTGTGTTAGTGTGTGGGTGTGGGGTGTGTGTATTGTAATACATCCTGCCTGTGGTGTTGGGTTGTCTGTGTTAGTGTGTGTAGGGTGTGGGTGTGGGGTGTGTGTATTGTAATACATACTGCCTGTGGTGTTGGGTTGTCTGTGTTAGTGTGTGTAGGGTGTGGGTGTGGGAGGTGTATTTTAATACATACTGCCTGTGGTGTTGGGTTGTCTGTGTTACTGTGTGTAGGGTGTGGGTGTGTATTGTAATACATACTGCCTGTGGTGTTGGGTTGTCTGTGTTAGTGTGTGTAGGGTGTGGGTGTGTATTGTAATACATACTGCCTGTGGTGTTGGGTTGTCTATGTTAGTGTGTGTAGGGTGTGGGTGTGTGTGTGTGGGTGTATTGTAATACATACTGCCTGTGGTGTTGGATTGTCTACGTTGGTGAAGGATGATAGCTCCTCTTCTAACTCCGATCTCAGTTTCTCCATGTCTAAGTCTGAACCCTGGAAATAATCATTGCAAGTCTGTATGAAGGTAACCTTAGACAAACGAAAATCAAAGGCCTCAACGGCCACAAAGGCATTGAGTCAATATCATATACAACAGTGTTCTCAATAGATCTTGGAAGTAAAATTATCCCAAGAGCCAGGGGCTACCTCTCTCAAGCCTAGTTACCTTACAAAGGCTATAATCAATTACTTCAATAAGCAGACAAAAAATGCTGAAAAGAATATCACTGCTTCAGAGTGAGATTACTAATTTACAAGTAGTCCTATCTTATGTTTCCTTATGATGTAACAATTTCAGTATTAACTCTCTGTTTTCAATAATAAATCTAACAATTCAAAAGTTTAACGTAATATAAAGAAAGGTTATTGTAAATCTGAACAAGATTGAACTCCCAATGAAATACTACCAAGCTTGGGTTTCTTCGTGAAATATCCTGTTATTTTCTTCCCAATATGCATGCTACTTTCATTTTGCTTATTAGAAAACTGAAATTGGGATTACTAAAAACAAAACTTAAAATAGTCTCTGTGAAGTGATTTTGAAAGAATGGCAACCTAATCCGGACGACAGATTACTCATTTCACAAAATATATATACTAATGCAATTTCAGCACTTCAATATTTATCTGTTTATTCTGGTCTGAAATAGGATTCTTGATGAAATTACAAGATTATAGATATAAAATGAAAATTAAATTTGAGCAGGCTATTGTGTAAGTAAACTTTCAATTCATAATGATATATATGTGCCACAAATTTTGTGGGGAAAATTCTATTTGATCTGTTTTGTAGTAAATTCATTCGCAAATAATGAACCTCTCTTACCCAACAATTGTTAGCTAACTAATAGAAAATGTTATAATGGAAAACATCAACAATGGAATTGCTATTCTGCCTTCAGAATATCAATCTAATCCATTGTCAAAATCTTGAATCATAAGAAAGTTTTAATTTCTAATTTAATTTCACCCACTGAGACTGGCTGAATGGTGGTGTAGTGGCAAAATCCTGTCCAATTTCTAAAAGCTTACTAGACACCTTAAAAAAAACTTCTTTTTGTTGTAGGACTATCATAGAAATAAACATTCCAAAAATTATTTACAGGAAACAAAATAAACTTGTGGAATCAAGGAATAAAGTATTCATCCATGTTTTAGTAATGCTCTTTTGACAAGGATTGATACTGCTGTCTCACCCTAGACTCCAAATGGAGATTTTCCAGCGTGGTATGAATTGTAGATTCTGGTCCCCGGCAGGCTCCAAGTGTTTCCATGACAACACCCTCTGTTTCAAACTTCTTGGTCTCTTCCTGGTCTTCATACATCTTGTCTTCTGTCATTCCTTCCCCTCCCTTCTTCTGCTTGTCCTTTGGGTTTAGTTGGGATGACAGCTTATCAATTGAATCATCCATTGCCTGTCATAAAAACACCTCACATTATCAGAGGTTGTGAACAAATAGCTTATCAACTGAATCATCTATTGCCTGTCATAAAAACACCTCACATTATCAGAGGTTGTGAACAAATAGCTTATCAACTGAATCATCCATTGTCTGTCGTAAAAACATCTCACATTATCAGAGGTTGTGAACAAATAGCTTATCAACTGAATCATCTATTGCCCGTCATAAAAACACCTCACATTATCAGAGGTTGTGAACAAATAGCTTATCAACTGAATCATCCATTGCCTGTCATAAAAACACCTCACATTATCAGAGGTTGTGAACAAATAGCTTATCAACTGAATCATCCATTGCCTGTCGTAAAAACATCTAACATTATCAGAGGTTGTGAACAAATAATCTGTCCAAAAGTTCAGGAAAAGTCCAACATGATCACTCAAACATTCAGCCTGTTGTCTACATCCACCTCTCATATACATCCACCTCTCATCTACAATGTATATCTGCCTCTAATCTACAGTGTACATCAACTTATCATCTAGATCAGCCTATTATCTATATCAGTCTATCATCTATATCAATGTATCATTTACATCAACCTCTCATCTACAATGTATATCAGTGTATCATCTCCATCCTCTTCCTCACCTCCTCTTCCTCTCTCATCTTTATATCTTCTCCCTCCACCACCTCTTCACTTTCTTGATCCTCCTCTCTGTTGGGTATAGCTTGTTCCATTTGCTGTTTGTCAGTAGCAACATCTAGTGTCTGACTATCGTGTGCAGATTTGGCATCCTTTATATGTTCGTACAATTCGGACTCTCTTGGTGTCGAATCTTCCCTGTCTTCTTGCTATGGAATGAAACATAAACACATTAAAGGTCAAAGGTCATCTTTGGATAAACAACTTATACAACTGCTTCATAACAGCAGATTCAACATCCTGAACAGGAAGGAAATGTAGTACCTCCTCAGGAATTGAGGATTTTTCAATGGTTTTCAGCTTCTTAAATTGATTTTCATTGGATCCTAAACTTCTTTCTTCATTGGAATGACCAGCTTTTCTTTTAGCAGGCTGAAATGATGAAATCTGAGAGCTTTAATATACATTCACATGTATACATTCAAAGCTATACAATGTTTCCAAAAGTGATCTTTATTTCTTTGGGAAAATGTTATGGTCTCAAAACTGGTACCTTCTGAGACTGATTTGTAGAGGTTGGTGCAACCTTTGAACTTTGACCTTCATGTCCCTCTTGAACTTCCGAGTTTGAAGTGCCTGTTCCATCACTCTACAATGAACAGTTTCAGGAATATTTAATATACTGGTGTTACAACTACTTGGTAGTAATTAAAATCATTTCATGTTACTGACGGTACTATTTGTACCTTTCTGAATTACAGAAAACATGTGCAATATGAATTTAAACATACATAACGTATGTACTAACAAGTTTCAACATTCTATAAATGAACTGCATTGATACAGCCATCATCATATCTTACACTATAAACTGGTTCACCACCAACCTCTTTCTGATCATTGTCTGCCTCCCCTCCCTGATCCTGTGCAGATTCAGACTGCTCCACATTCTGGGAATCATGGGAAGTCTTCCCATAATTCTCTGTAGCCTGGGGCTTGTCATCATTGTTTTGTGAGCCATCCTCCTGATTCAATTCATCTATTTCTGTTGGTTTGTTCTGCATGGAGGATTAAATATACATGTACACATACTAAATGGCTGTCTTTTATGATCGTTTCAAAATTCAGTCTTGATAAAGCAATATAAAAGGATCATGCACTTTTCATAAAACATAACAGATTTTATTTACTGAGAATTGTCAATTACAGGGAAATAACATGAACACCTCACCTGCAGAGAAATTCAAAAACCCATCTCACCTGTGGAGAGTATCCTGGATTTTCTTCTCCTTTCTCCTGTGTCGCTTCAGGCTCTTTGTCTGGTTCCCCTGTCTGGTCCTCCTTATCACCACACACCTCTGGTTCTACTTCCTGGATATGACAAGCATACTGGTGTATCATTTAATGTTTGATTTATAATAACATCATTTTACTAATGTTCTGTTAAATACACAAGCCCAACAAATAAATATTTTTCCCCAAAAGGCCCAATGCATTGAAAGCTTTGAGTTATCTGCTCCTGATTGTTGAATCATAATATTGTTGTTAATTAAAATTCCCAATAACTTTGTGAATCTTTACCATTCTTATTCTTCTGTTTTGATGAAGTTTCAAATTTCTTTTCTGTCTCTCAAGAACAGGCATCAATGCCATGTTTTTATTTAGGTTGTATCACATTCATCACACACAATAAATATGGTTATAAAGAACTAACAAAACAATATATTTCATTCATTAGGCCTCTTCAATAGCAAACACAGTCAAAACAAATGTTATGAAAGTTTGAGAAAATCATATATCTTTTCTGGCATATCTCCATTTTCTATATATATTTTTAATTCTCAATCTATTGATATGTACAGACTTGAGTTGCTAAGGATACAATGGATTTACTGGTCACGTTTTGTGTTCTGTGATTTGAGTTTTGTGTTCTATGATTTGAGTTTTGTGTTCTGTGATCTGAGTTTTGTGTTCTGTGATTTGAGTTTTGTTTGAGTTTTGTGTTCTGTGATTTGAGTTGTGAAAGTTTCAAATTTAAATGATGTAAAGCATGGGAAACCAGATTTGCTCTTCATGATAATTAATTCCACTATGTGTTAAGCATTTTTGATTATTTTTTTATTATTTCCAAATTATATTCATTTCACTTCAAGAATTTTGAATCTGTTTAAAATGAAATGCTTGTTTTGATTCTTTTTGTCTGTCCATGAAATTGAAATACTGTACAACTCCAGGCATGGATTTCTCACAAAAAAACCCCCCAAAAAACAAAACAAAACCCTAAGTCGAAACTTAGACTTGAGTCTTGAGATTTTACTCAAATTTTGAGTGCTCAAATTAAAAATATAACCTCAAACTTAAGTTTGAGATATTTTTGTCAAGAAATCCAAGCAAGTACTTCTTATTCAGTCATTTTTCCTTGCATTTTACAGTAACACTTTGAAATTCAATTTCTTACTGGCAGAGTATCCTCCCCTATTTGTTCTGTGTCCTCATTATCTCCCTTGTCCTCTGTCATTTCTGTGTCTCCACCAGGGGGCTCTGATGGAGGCTCATCTATTTAAATTTACCAAAAAATAAGACATTAGTAGATAGCTATGAAACACACTGGGCATCTTTATCCAAGTAAAAGGCAATTAAAGGGGGCCAGCATGACAGGGGGAAAGGATGGATAGTGTGCAAAGGTGCTAGCATGACTGTGTCAAAGAGAAAAGACCAACAATGAGGATGGGGTGGGTTGGGGGGTGGGTTAGCACAATTGTCCTGGAGAGGGATCAATAGTAGACAATGTCACAAATTGTTTAACCTTGACCTTGTTCCTCAGTGACCCCAGCTTCTTCTTCATCCAGTTTCAGGTCGTCAGGAAGATCTATGTTGTCAGGGACCTCCTGGGGTTCTTGGTTACCATGGTTAGGGTCGATTCTGTCATCATCATATTCTGACTGAAAGATTTAAATACAAGTCACACAGAGTTTCCAAGAATTGTGTGGGATGAATGGATCACTTTATACTGCAAAATCGTACAGACCTCATCTATCTGCTCAAGTTCTTTTGTTTTCTGGTTTTCATCATTTTCCTGAGTTTCATTTTCATCTTTTGTTGTCTGCTCTGACTTGTCATCTGTCTCCGTCTTGTCTTGGTTGTCATCTTTGGCGACAAGTTCACTCTTCTGCTCCTGTTGAGATCCGGCACCAAACTCCTCGTTCTCCTTAAATGAATTTATTTAATTTGAAAATAAAAATCAGACCAGAAATTCAATCCATAAATCTCCAAAATGTTTGTTGAATCAACTTTAATTATCCAAATATAATCAGTTTCTATTTTTCACCAGTATTTGCCAGATCTACACTGTCCACAATTTACACATGAATGTACCCATAAAAAAAGGGCCCCTCCAACAATCATTACACTGTGATTTTCCAGAATACCTGTATACAATACTCAATCTCTCCTTCTCCATTCAATTCCCTGCATATCTAACCAATCAAAAGTTTGAACAATTCTTTACAGTTGACCTCTGTACTCACCCTGATATCTCTGTACTCATCCCCTAACCTTTCTGTACTCACTCTTAACCTCTCTGTACTCATCCCCTGACTTCTCTGTACTCACCCCTTGGTCCTCGCCCTCCTCTTCATCACTCCCCCACATCTGGTCGTCTAACTTCTCCCTGTCATTTCCATCCACTTCTCCCATCTGTTTATCCAGCTCCATCTCCTCTTCCTCCTCCTCCCCATCAGGCTTTTCCTCCTTGTCTGCATCCTCAAGGTCATGACATTTGCCCTCAAAGTCCTCTGACATCTCTATGGCTTTTTCCTCTGACCTGATGTCCGGTTGCTGTGAAGAGTCCTCTTTTTTCTCCTCTCCTGCTGGTGTAGCTTCATCCAGCTGTTTGAAAAAAAAAAATATTCCTGTCAATTCTTTCTACAGTATGAGAAATTTTAAATACCTCTTATGAAAATAAATAGGTAGATGTCTAGAAGTAACCTAATTTATGAAAATTATCTTACAAAATCACTTAAATTGACTGTCAAACGGAAACTACTAAAACGACTTCAAACTGTGTGCCATAACCATTAAAGTCCAGACGGTGATGTCATAACCATTAAAGTCCAGACGGTGATGTCATAACCATTAAAGTCCAGACGGTGATGTCATAACCATTAAAGTCCAGACGGTGATGTCATAACCATTAAAGTCCAGACGGTGATGTCATAACCATTAAAGTCCAGACGGTGATGTCATAACCATTAAAGTCCAGACGGTGATGTCATAACCATTAAAGTCCAGACGGTGATGTCATAACCATTAAAGTCCAGATGGTGATGTCATAACCATTAAAGTCCAGACGGTGATGCAGTTGTTGAAAACTAAACTGTTGTTGTAATCATGAAAAACCTTTACCTGTTTCTCATTCTCTGCTGACACTTACCTGGTCCTCATTCTCAATCTGATCACTGACGTCCTTGACCCCTTCCCCTTGACCTAGTCCCCCACCCTCAATGTCCTCAAAGTCGGTGGCTCCTTCTCCTGTCATTTCTTCTTCAAATTCTGCCGGAACAAAGCCCTGAAGTAAAAGCCATCATGAAAAACTACAAAAACAAACTCCTTCATAAGGGAAAACACTTCCCTGTAGAATGACCTGAAACAAACTGTGATGAAGGACACAAACTGTGATGATTTGTTTGTTTGTTTGTTTATAGCCGCCTGAGCAATTTTTCAGCTATCCGGCGGCTGTCACCATTACCGGTGACAGGGCTGCAAATTTAGGCCTATGCTCGGCACTCAGGGCCTTTGAGCAGGGAGGGATCTTTATCGTGCCACACCTACTGCGACACGGGACCTCGGTTTATACGGTCTCATCCGAAAGACCGGCCCCCACGTCCCACAGTGGGATTCGAACCCCCGACTCAAGGATCATCAGATCTTTGAGCCCGACGCTCTAACCACTGCGCCACGCAGGCGGCCCAAACTGTGATGAAGGACACAAACTGTGATGAAGGACATAAACTAAACTGTGATGAAGGACATAAACTGTGATGAATGATGTTCCTCCAAATGTAGAAGACATCTCTGTTAATTCTACAGCAGTACAATGTGATGAATGCTCAATCTGATTAAAATTAGATCCTTTGATCCGCTCACGTATATTGCTACACAAGGATCCAACGAAACCGCATACAAAGGTCAAATCCAGTGACCTTTTAGTCTAACCAATCAGCGCATTGCCTAGTAAATCGATGGTGCGAACTCGGATCATTCGGAACAATACAATCTTACTAATAGCTGGCGAAGGATTCCGGCAATACAAAATATGCAAAACTGCCATACAGTCCTTATTCAGCTTTGTTGTTTTCCCGAACTATTCATTTACCAAGTGCAAATATTAAGAGCTCTGATTGGATGAACATATCATTGAATACGCATGATTAAAAGGTCACTGAATTTGACCTTCGTATGCGGTTTCCATTAGATCTTGTGTAGCGATATACGTGAGTGGATCAAAGGATCTAATTTTAATTAGATTGATGAATGCTAAGCTATGTTAGGGGCCAGTTCTGTTTGAAAAAGAGAGAACCTTGATCTTACTCTCAATGCCAGTTCTATAAATAAAATCTTTATTTCACACTCGATGCCAGTTCTATAACTAGAATCCTGATTTTACTTTCGGTGCCAGTTCTATAAATAGAATCTGGTTTTACTTTCAATGCCAGTTCAAAAAATAGAATCCTTATCTTACTTTTGATGCCAGTTCTATAACTACAATCCTGATTTTACTTTCAGTGCCAGTTCTATAAATAGAATCTGGTTTTACTTTTAATGCCATATCTATAAATAGAATCCTTATCTTACTTTTGATGCCAGTTCTATAAATAGAATCCTGCTCTTACATTTGATGCCAGTTCTGTGAAGACTCCCAACAGGACAGAGAGCAGCTTTCCAGTGACTCGATTCTCAGCCAAACATTGAAGGAGGAAATATTCCAACATGTTATGGTACTGCTGTATTAATGGCAGGCACTGGCCTAGAATCTGGACAAAGGTCATAACCTCTGATTTCCTTCCAGTGTCTGAAAGGCTAAGGACATCCTTCACCAAAGTATGAACGGACTGCGTTATCTGAATCAAAATCATCAACGTCACATGAATGATTACATATTTATTGGTTTGGGCTGTATCATTTTTATGACATCATCAGCATTCAATGAATTACACATGGACTAAGTTACCTGTATTAAAATCATTAATTTCACATATATTAAATGGAATCAAAATCATCATTGTCACATGGAATATGTGAGTCAAGATGCAATAAACAAGGAATGGAAATGATCCAAACACCTTTTGGAGTTGTAAACACTGTTTATCTCCCCTTAGTTTCTCATTCAGATGCACCACCAGATGTCCTTCTATGATGCCCTCACCTAATACAATACATATCAAAATATCGAAATAAAATATGTGTAAATCCATTTCATTAGAAAGTAAAATCATTGAAAGACATACAAAAACAACATTTCCAGACTTGAAATCACATCCATTTAGAACTCCTCCACACTTACCTCTGTCCACTTGTTCATTCTGAGTGTGATATTTTGTAAGCTCCTGTACACTCAGTAATACACCAGCAATCAGGTTCTCCACCTTTCCACACAACCTCTCCACATTGCTGTCACTTGCTCCACTTTCACTAACTTCATCCTGTCCTGCACCCGAGTTAGTCTTGGATTCTGATGTTTGGTGTCTTCCACCATCCTCTAAGAAAGGTGCAGCATTGCTGACACCTGTCTGTGTGTTGCTGACATTTGTATGTGTATTGTACCACTGTGTGAAGTTTTCATACTGAACCTCAATCTCCTGTCTCAGGTACCTCACGGTTTCCAGGAAGGAGGGGAGAGTTTTCTCCACAGGGTCACAGAAGACTTCCTCTAACTCTGTCAGACTGGGAAGACAGTCTGCTAATTCTCTGTGCACTGACTGCATATCCTCACAATCACTCCTGTTATACAAATAGTGAAACCTGTGTAATCTGGCACCCACTGGGAGACAAATAATCTGACACCCACTGGGAGACAAATAATCTAACACCCACTGGGAGACAAATAATCTGACACCCACTGAGAGACAAATAATCTGACACCCACTGGGAGACAAATAATCTGACACCCACTGGGAGACAAATAATCTGACACCCACTGGGAGACAAATAATTCAACACCCACTGGGAGACAAATCTTTCGTTGTAATACACAGTGTGTCAGAATAAACAGTGCAAAAACAATAAGAAGATTAAAGTGAAAATGAAAATAAGGGCCAGAATACAGAATGAAATGGATTACACAGGCATCAGATTAAGCAGTTTGTACTGTACTACAGAATGTTCATGATATTACTGTCGAACACATCCACATAGTTTTGTCACAATTCTTTACTGCAGCTGTAAAGTAGCAACTAAATCTAAATGACGAGGTTCATGAACTGCTTAATAGGCTCCGATTCTGACTGCAATTAAGATATTTTTTTTTATTCTTTCTTTCCATATATCCTTAAAATATTTTGAAAAAAAGCATGACTGCCTACCATGTAATGAATTGTTTCTTTGTCAACGACAACACCTTGCTGAACAACTGGTTAGTCTGCAGTTGTAATTTCTTCAAAAAGAACAACAAACATGAATTAAGTACATACTAAGTAACTGACAAGAAAGTAGATTTTAAGAGAAACCTGTCTGACCCGGATATTCTTCGGATAAAATATGCAGATTAGACAAATTCTGGAATAGAAAGTATCTTTCAAGGTACTTTATAAAGTTTGATGCTGAAAATATAAAAAAAGTTTTTACAAAATGTTTCGTTTTAGATAAGTTTTACTGTAGATGCAAACCATATTACTATCTATAGCATTTAACATTCTTTTCACATCTGGATTTTTTCAAAGAAAGCACACCTGGATTTTTTCCAGACAGTCCCTCCATTGGTCATCTCCATGCTTCATCAAAGCAGTATGTGACAACTGACCTCTGGGAAACGGTGAGGGATAGCGAGTTACCTCCCCCTGTTGCTGTGGACAACAGGTAAAAATGACCTTGACCTGGATCAGCCCCTCCTTCATGCTGACCATGGTAGATGACAGACACTCCTGTAAATCATCAAAATTAAATCAGCAAAAAAAAAAAAAAAAAAAAAAAAAAAAAAAAAAGATCAGTGCTGTTTAAGACATTCCAACTTGGACTTTTTAAAATACATGCAAATAATAGTGAAATGTAAATTCCATTCAGTATGGGATATCGGAACTAAGAAAAATTGAATCTCTTCAGAGAAAGAATTTACGAAAATTATGCTTCAATTGGGCAACTCTTGTATATGAAATTGATGGCTAAAGTCGATTCATTTCTGACACAAAAATATCTGCCTGATTTCAAGACTATTTTTCAGAAACATAGCAAGTGAACATCATCATGTTTTATTAGCTGCTCATTTTTTATAGTCGTGATAAATGGTAGTGAAAATGCAAGATGAATTGAACTTGTGTATCTAAGGATCTTAAAATCTTAAAATTTCTGAATTTCCCATATATCTTAGGCTATCGTGAGTAACCTTAACCCCACCCCCCACAAAAAAAAAGAAAAAAAAAGAAGGTCATTTCTAAAGGAACTTCTGCAAGTTTGATTAATTCTAACAAGATATGTGGCTTAAAACTTGTCCAAACCCAGCACACTGAGGAATGGGCAAGTTACTACATTCCTGGCAACTCAACTGGGACAATACAACGCTCTCCAAATACCTACCATAAGTTCCCTTGCTGACGTCTGTGGAGGGGGTGCTCTCTTCATTGAACAGAGGTCTTGTAACACATCTGATAAGTCACTATAAAAACAAACCAATACAAAATGTACGCAACAACTACACGTAAAAAAAAAAGAAAGAAGATATTTGACATGTGGAGAACTGTCTCCCTGACCCTGGCCAAGTTCAGCTGTGGCTTTTGATCATCAAAGAAGACCTTTGACCTTCATCAGTCATAAGGTTTGACCTTAGCATTTTAGTGTCTTAATCTTGTATATGTCAAATGAAAGTAACCATGAGGCTTAAAGTTGCAGACACACTAATTAACATACATGAAAAGTACCAAAACAATATGCTCCAGACCTTTGCCATTAAGGACATTAAGTTGTAAATATTGCTATAACAATACAGAACTTCATCATAAGGTTACTATGACTATGGTCTACTATAAAATTGGAAAAAGTGTAAAATAATAATCAAAGGCCTGAAAGGTCACAAAGACGTCAAGTGTAATATTATATACATTACAGGGTTCTCAATAAATTCAGAGGGCAGGTAAATTAGAGAAAGTAAGAGAAGAAATGTTTGACTGCCACTGGAGACATTTTCTCATGTTTCAGTACATAAATAAAGCATTTTAATCATTTGTAGAATGTCAGCAAAATGTGTTTATTTACATAAAAAAAAAATAAAGAAGAGAGCTTGGGCTGAAGTTGCTTACCCTAACAAGTTCATACATGTACCCTCCTCTTGTTAGATAATATCCCCTCAAGACTAGTTACTTTACAAAGGCTATAATAAATAACTTGAAATTGCAGACGAAATATGTTAAAAAGATTATAATTGCTTCAGAGTGAGACTACTTGTTTATAGAAGTTATATCTTCTGTTCTTGTATGATATAACAATTATACAGTATTAACTCTCTGTTTTCAATCATGTCTAACAATTCAAAAGTTCAACATTATATGTAGAAAGGTTATTGGAATTCTGAACAAGATTCAATACCCAATGAATGCTACCTAGCCTGGGTTTCTTCGCAAAATAACCTGTTATTTTGTTGCAATGCACACATTATTTTCATTTTGCTTAATTGAGAATCGTGATTGGGATTATCGAAAACAAATCTGGAAACAGTCTTTGTGGTTTTGGAATAGGAACTGAACTGTGACAATGTGCAATCCAATTTAGTATTTATCTATTTCTACTGATCTGAAATAAAGATTCTTCGTGAAACTACGAGACCATACATATAAATGAAAACCAAATTTGAGCAGGTTATTTCGTAAGTACTTAATGATACCATGTGACACAAATTTAGCAGGAAAATCTGTTTCCTAGTAAATCCATCCATGAATAATGAACTTTTCTAACCAAACAATCATTATTTACCTATTAAACAAAGATACAATAATCAACAACGACAACAACAACAGAAATGGCACTGTGCCTTTCAAATATCAACTAAATTCAATGTTTCAAAGTCTTGAATCATAAGAAACATTCAATACCAATAGGCACTATTTGATTTTGTCCATTGAGATCGGGAAGGTGGGGTAGAGGCATAATTTTGCATGATTGCTAGAAGACTCTCGAGCAAGCTTGATGTCTTAAAATAGTGTTTTACATGTCAAGTGAAACAGGCATTCTGAGTGTACTGCAGGCAAAGTCCCCTACCTGAAGGATACTTCAGTCAAAAGTAGGTCAAGCATAATTAAACTCAAACTTGATTTGTAACTAACCAAGACAAAGCCACATATCAAATTTCAATTGAACATCTGTATCTAATATGGAGAAAAGTCTGGAAAACTGATTCTGGTCAAACATAACTAAACTCAAATTTGATCTGTAACTATCCAACACAAAGCTATGTATAAAATTTCAGTTCAATATCTTCATCCATTGTGGAGAAAAGTCGGGAAAACCTCAAGTGGAATGACAGACAGACAGACAGACAGAGAGTAAACTAATAGTCCCCTCCAGCAAAGCCAGTAGGGGACTAATAAATCTTTCAGTGGAATATGAAAAACTTCACATTTACCTCAGTTCTATGTAGGCTTTGTGAATCTCCTCCACCCCAGAATATTGATCCACCACCATATTCATCAAGTGTTCTGTGAATCCCTTACACCTTTCTATGTTACCCACACCAAGTTCCTGAAATCACAAAATAAAGCACATCTATAAATTCACCAACAGCAGAAAACTGAATCCAGTGAAATTTGAAATTGGCCACAAAATAATCCCTGTTCAGTGACCCTATCGTTATTACACAGTTATCACCTGAACAGGTGAGTTTACACACCAGAGTGGCAATCACTCACATACTATGACGAGTGGTGTCTATCACAGGTACTTTTAATACACAAAAGATAAAAATGACTTTCACACTGAATCAGCATTCCGAAAAAAAATCCTATAATTATCTGACTTTGGACGGTGTTTGAAGAGCTGTATAAATATCTGACCTTGGAAGGTGTTTGAAGAGCTGAGACAAACTTGGCCTTCCTGGCAATACACTTGTAGTAGTAGTCATGGCAACTGTGACCGATTTCCACAGCACAGGTCCTACTGAAAAATTACAATAAAACAGAATTAGACAGTGTAGGATGTTTTGATTAACTGTTCTTAGTTAGATGTTTTGATTTTTATGTAGTGACTACAAAACAAGGACTCTGGTATTCAAGTTTATAATTATATATAGCTAAATCATGTTTTGTTACAATATGAAAATCTCAATTTATCCATTATGATACACACTGAGGGGTCACTAAATCATGATTCTGTAATGTACTGTAGCTCAGATTACTCCAAATAATTATCTAATATGCTAAATCAAGTGCACACACAAATTATACTCAAATACAAAGACTCTCAACCTTGTGGTCAGTTTATTTGCAGAGACAGAGACATCTAGGGGTGGAACTAACAAAGCCAGATCACTCTCAACACCACTCAGGAGCCCTCTCCTGTACGACAGACCTGAAAGTCAAAACAGGAATTTAATACATGCTTTGGAAGGATGTTGATTTCAATACAATCTTCTCTTCTCAAATTTGTAACTTCTGACTTGTCATCTGACACAAGCACATTCAGTGTAACTTCTGTCTAGTCATCTGACACAAACACATTCAGTATAACTTCTGTCTAGTCATCTGACACAAACACATTCAGTATAACTTCTGTCTAGTCATCTGACACAAACACATTCAGTATAACTTCTGTCTAGTCATCTGACACAAACACATTCAGTATAACTTCTGTCTAGTCATCTGACACAAACACATTCAGTATAACTTCTGTCTAGGCAAGCTTCATCACATCAATGAGACATATAAATATGTGACTTCTTTCCAATCCTTTACGAGACTCATCAATTCAGTCCTATGATAGTTTTCTGGTCTCATAGACTCATGGATGTTCATCAGACGATGATGTAAAGTCATTTTCACAGGAAGAGAGAATATGCTATGGACCAGATCAGAATTCTAACCTGGGCTCCTGAATTATCTAGTCAGGTACTCTACCAAATGAGCTATCTGGACACCAATGTTTAAATCCCAGTTTGGTCTGTTCCATTTTCTCCCTTTCCATTACACAATATAGCTTACAGAACAATGAAGAAAATATGTCTACCCTTGTGAAATAATTACTATTGGGGTAGTTTCAATTTAACTTTTACTTTTTTTATTTCTGAATTTTGATCCCGATGTAAAATACTCACCCATTGTACTTGACCACTTTATCTTGTGGCCAAAAACTTAAATAACAATTTCTTCCCTGAAACATTCTACTTTCCATTTTTCTGTTTGTTCCGAGTGCATTTACCACTCGTTCAGTGTTACTCACTGTTTCTTCTGAGTGCATTTACCATTCCTTCAGTGTGTGCTCACTGTTTGTTCAGAGTGCGTTTACCATTCGTTCAGTGTGGAAGTGGAAAAGTAGAATGTTTCAGGGACTGCATATCTCATCACTGAGGAATGCAAGTTCTTTTTTTACAAAGCAATGTCAGTTTTTTTCTTACCAAGTTATGTGAGTTTATTTTCTTACCAAGTAATGCAAGTCCTTTTCTTACCATGCATTGTGAGTTCTTTTCTTACCATGCAATGTGAGTTCTTTTCTTATGAAGTAATGCGAGTTTTTTTTTTTTTTTACCAAGTAATGCAAGATTCTTTTTTACCAAGTATTGTGAGTTTCTTTTCTTACCAAGTAATGTGAGTTCTTTTCTTATGAAGTAATGTGAGTTTTTTTTTTTTTTACCAAGTAATGCGAGATTCTTTTTTACCAAGTATTGTGAGTTTCTTTTCTTACCAAGTAATGCGAGTTCTTTAAACAAATCACTTAGTGCTTTCCTCTTCTTTTGACCAATGTGTTTTGCCTCAGATTTTTGTTTTTCTTTGTCAGCAGTCTATCAATACATGTTATGATATCAATTATTATTAATCAAAGTTATCCGACCACTAATTCTATAAATACATTATATGATTATGTTAATCAAACTTGTCTGTCCAAATTAATTATAAACTGCAGTCTGTCAGTTTATTGATTTTAGAATATAACATACAGTAGATGTACTGTACATACAATGTACATCTACAATACAATGTACAGTACACTTACAATATGATGTACAGTACATCTACAATGATATACCGTACAGTACATCTACAATATGATGCACAGTACATCTACAATATGATGTACAGTACATCTACAATATGATGTACAGTACATCTACAATATGATGTACAGTACATCTACAATATGATGTACAGTACATCTACAATATGATGTACAGTACATCTACAATATGATGTACAGTACATCTACAATGATATGTACAGTACATCTACAATGATATAGCGTACAATACATCTACAATGATACCTACCTGTGACACCTCAAGCTGTTGAAGTTCTTCAATAGATTCAATGACTTCACCTAGTAACACAAACAAGTCAAAATTTGAACTGTACACTGTTTCTAAACTACCAAACAGCAAGAAGTCCGTGGGCTCTGCAGTTTACACTCATTAACGTCACTATTGTTCTCGTCAGACTCGAGACTAACTACAGTTTGACTGTTATCTAGTGCCGTTTTGTTCCTCGTGTAAAAATATAAGCACAGTTCAAACCTGATGTATTTCACTGTACCCAATTTTAAAATGCATTGAACCAAAGATCGAGGCTATGAATTGAATATTGAATTGAGCATTTCTATTGAACAATATCAACATTCCAGTAAACTGTTTCAGCCCTACTACTTCTGTACATTACAAGTCTGAATTCAGGTCTGTAACACTATTATAAATCTGGACACTTGCTGAGTTTTGATAACTTGATATCTGTAATGGTTAGTTTTACTCATGAAACCAGTCAAATCTGACATTACATCGTCATAGAGATCTGGCAATGTGACCTCCTCCACTGTGATAATGATGAACTCCATAAATGAAAATATTTACCTTTAGATTTCCCTAGCCTGACAATAAGTCAATTACACTAACTAGTCCTGTAAGCTTGTAAACTAGTCTGAAATAAGTCTATTACATTTAGTAGTAATACCTGTAAACTTGTAAACTAGTCTGAAATAAGTCTATTACATTTAGTAGTAATACCTGTGAACATGATGAGTCTGATGACAAGTCCATTATATTTACCTGTAAACTCGTCCAGTCTGACAATAAGCTGGTGGAACTCGAGTTTCTGTGTGAGTGACTTCCAATGTTTACACATTCTGACAGACAGCTGACCAAGTCGACCATGTAAATCTCCACAAGCAGGAAGAAGAGTTTCTGAATGAAGTGACTGAAACACAAAGCAGGAAGAATGACACATAGCAGCACCAAATCATATCATTAAATCAAATAATTAATCATAAAGTCTGTACTGTATCATTTTTCTCACCACATCATAGATGTATAATGTTCATTATACTACCTGTACAGGTGATGTGTAATGTTCTCTGTCTTACCTGTACAGCTGATGTTCTCTGTCTTACCTGTACAGCTGATGTTCTCTGTCTTACCTGTACAAATGATGTTCTCTGTCTTACCTGTACAGCTGATGTTCTCTGTCTTACCTGTACAAATGATGTTCTCTGTCTTACCTGTACAGCTGATGTTCTCTGTCTTACCTGTACAGCTGAGGTTCTCTGTCTTACCTGTACAGCTGATGTTCTCTTTCTTACCTGTACAGTGACCCTGTGTGATGTTAAGGCCTGTACAGCTGACATGTATTGTTCCCTCCATCTCGTTGTGATTTGTCGGTCACCTCCGGAAGTGAGGCTGCTGTCAGGATCTGACAGTATTCCCTGAACAGATTGTTCCAACACCGCCTACGACAAAAGTCACAAACCAAATACAAACATATACTCTTACAATAGACAAATGATTTGAAACTATACATATGTAGTTAGATTTGGAATGGAACCAGGGATTCTTGCATTACTTATCAGGTGCACCGCTATAGTTAGAATAAAGTGATGGGGATTTCCCGGACATTCACCTGGAAGGCCTTCATCTGTTTGTGCAGCGTGCGGTGTGTTTTCTCTGTTGTCTGCTTCAGGGCCCAGTAGTTCATGTCCGTCCAACGGGCAATTTTTACAAAACCCTGCAATTTACATTTTTACAAATTCAGTAAAATCTATTGTCACTCAGTCTAAAGTATCTTTGAATAAGTACACAACTATAAAAAAAAATATTGAAAAAAATTTCAAAATGGATGACAGAAACTCAGTAAATTTTCTTCTTTACCTCATGTCTTTGTCTCAATTCACAAAGCGAGTTTATCTGAAAGGAAAAACCGTCAATACCTTCAGCTCCTTCTCTATTGGTTGTCGAAGTTGTTGCAATTTATTTCTGACCAATGGCAAGAACTGACTATAAAACTGATGGAGATTCCACAGCAGTCTCATCATGTGATCTGGAGAGAAAAACTGACAAGTCAGAAAGGGCTATGAAAAATCTGAAAAATGTTAGTCAGAAAGGGCTATGAAAAATCTGAAAAATGTTAGTCGGAAAGGGCTCCATGATAGTCTGAAAATGTAAGTCAGAAATGACCCCACAAAATAAAAAAAGGTATGTCATAAAGGGCCCCACAATAAATCTGAAAATGAAAAGTCTAAGATAGCAAACAGTATTCAATCTCGTAATTCCTATAGAAAACACAAGAAATGGGTAAACATGGATTTCTGGACATTCCAGAGGTAAATCTGAAAATGTAAGTCAAAAATGGCCCCATGATCAATCAGAAAAAGCCCCAGGATAAATTTGAAAATGTAAGTCAAAAAGGGCCCAACGATCAATCAGAAAAAGCCCCAGGATAAATTTGAAAATGTAAGTCAAAAAGGGCCCCACGATCAATCAGAAAAAGCCCCATGATAAATCTGAAAATGTAAGTCAAAAAGGGCCAAACGATCAATCAGAAAAAGCCCCATGATAAATCTAAAAATCCAAATCAAAAAGGGCCCCACAATCAATCAGAAAAAGCCCAACGATCAATCTAAAAATCTAAGTCAGAAAGGGCCCCACGATAAATATGAAATTTAAAGGTGACTTCCTCTGTCTAAGTATTAAGCACAAAATTTATGAAAGTGTTCCCATGGACACTTACGTTATCATGTGCCATAGAAAGTACTGACAGATGGAGAGATAGATCACCAGACAGTCAAATGATTATCATAGGCAGCTGTCAAAGGGTGGGGCTCTAATTATCAACAATCATAGGCAGCTGTCAAAGGGTGGGGCTCTAATTATCAACAATCATAGGCAGCTGTCAAAGGGTGGGGCTCTAATTATCAACAATTATAGGCAGCTGTCAAAGGGTGGGGCTCTAATTATCAACAATAAATTCTCTTTGTCTTTCAACATGAGTGAAGGAGTCTAAGCTCTCTATGACTTACTGCAATTACCAAAATAAACACTGCCGCTGTCATTACGTACTCATACAATTGCAATAAATATCCCAACAACGATGTTAAACAACAATATCATAACTTACCCTGTGTAGGAGACCTGGTTTTGGGGCCCTCATTATAGTAATATATAGTCTGACAGTGAAAAGACCTCAGCATTCCAAGCCGTGCCTCAAACTCCCCCAGAGTGGACTTCTCCAGGAACTCCTTTAGGGTCCTCGTCACCTCGGTGAGGCTGGTCGTCTTCCCTGTGTCCAAGTCTGTTGGCTCCTCCTCCATTTGATTCTGATTATATAAACCATCTCATTAAACATTCAGTACAGAATGGCAAATTACTAATAATAACGAGGCTGTACCACATATGGGACACAAATTGTTTAACACCGCCCCCCCCCCCCCCTTCCCCCCCTGTTGTGTAATTATGTTACCTGTGTACAAGTCTCCTCAATCAGTTTGTACATATGGAACCACCATTTGTGGGCTTTGGCAGACTGCTTTACAAATACACTGTCTAGACACTGCCTCCAACAACTGCAAAGGAAGTTGACGATCAATAATCATGACATATAACTAACAAATCAATGATAAATAACACACACCAATCTCATCTAACAAATCAATGATAAATAACACACACCAATCTCATCTAACAAATCAATGATAAATAACACACACCAATCTCATGGAGTGCTCACATTTATATATACCATAGACCACTCCCATTTATATCACCGACCACTGCAATTTACATCACAGACCACGCCCATTTATAACACAGACCACTCCCAATTATATCATAGGCCACACCCACTGATATTACAGACCACATCCATTGATATCTAATGATGCTTACCTAAGCTCAAGTTTTCTCCAGTCCAGAATCTGGGCTGACACTTCTGCCAGCTGTGTTGCCATGGAAACATGTTTTGCAGCATTGCTCTCCCATTCCTATAAATCATATAACATTTCAAACCTACTTATATACAGTGGCTTTTAAAATCTATGTACAATCTACTTTAAAATTTATCCCTCAGTAAAACCATCTTCAACAATACATGTACCATATTCATCATTTTCAGTGACCCTAACCCATAACCACCCCCTGGGACTTTTTTCAACTCCTAAAAATCAAGAGCCTCCCATTTAAATACAGCACGATCTATCTTATGCACAAGTAATAGCTACTACACCTTTGTGTATTTACTATGTTTGTTTTGACAATTTGAAATAAATCGATACAGAAGACTTCACTAGAATACACTAATTCATTCAGAATTTAATACCTATTTAAACATTCCCCAAAGTCAAAATATTACTTGAAATATCTTGAAACAAAGTTCTAAATAACTGTCCCCTTTTATAAGTGTTCAGGACGTTTAATAGGATGAATATGGTATGTACTATAAATTCAATTTATTGCTCAGATTTCCGGTTACAGGTAAGTTTTTACCTGAGCTTTCTCAAGCAGCAGTTCTAGACCAGTCAGGAATTTGATGACAGGGGACGTCACAGAAAACGAGAGAATCCGCTCCACTATCTGGGTCAACTAGAAAACAGTAACATTTGGAAATCATCATACTTAATCCAGATCTAAAGAAAGCATAGACAAAATGACTGATTACGAAAATGTTCAGTTCTGAAACATACACTGTTCATGAGTTTGAACTGTAAATTCACATCATTTCATGACCTAACTTACTTACCATGGGCTGATGGGTAATGATACAGTCCTGTGACCTTCACCTACCTCTCTACTGTTGAATTATGGGTAATGATACAATCCTGTGACCTTCACCTACCTGTGTCAGTGTTGGGTGGTCAGGCCATTCCCCTCTCAGTTCTCTCACTCTGTCCATCAGTCTGTGTAGTACAGGGACACATTTGATGACCTCTGACAAGTTAGGGTCATGGTAAACATCATACCCCTGGGGCTCCCTATCCTCACCATGGGCTCCTGATGTGGGAGTTATCTCCTCTTGGAGAGACTGACTGGCCAGCAGATGGCTCCCAAGTGTCTGGGACTCTTCCTTTGACACTGTAAGAGGGTATAATGAAAACAAACATAAATGTCATTGTACAATCTTCAAATTACAGAAACAAATTTAACTCTTTAAGAGTGGGCAGATACTGGAATGAACCTTTATATATTGGTGGGCAATTCTTTCAAATCATTACAGTAAGACAATGAGAGGGACAAAGGTTTGTGTTGAGTTCTATGAGAAATAAATTGGTACAATTCTTTTCCCCTAAAATTCTCAACAAGTCTGCTAAAAGAATTATTTTACGGCCGATGAAGAATTTTCCACTTATATAAAGAGGTCTCCCACTGTAGATGAATACCACAAGTGTTTAGACCTATGAGTAACACTTAGGGCTGTAGCAGTGAGGCTCCTTAACTTGTAGTCACCTTCTGTGACATGGGACCTCCGTTTTAAATGATGTCATCAGTCCTCTCTGGACTGTGAATAAATCATAAATCAGAAGACTGGTCAAACAGGAAGGGAAAAAATCACCTGGAAAAATGCCATTTTCTGTCACTTCAGATAAAACCCAGAGGGTTTCATTTTTTCAAAAATTCAGCCAGTCAGAGGATTTTTTCTGAAAAGAGGAAAAATCAAACCCCTGTCCTCTAAATGCTGAGTGTTTGGTGAAGGAGCATTGATTATTTCCTATATCTATATCTTGATTTGACACAGCCATCGCATGAGTGGGGCTGTAACTCACGACCTCCCAATTATGAAGTGAATGCTTACCACTGAGCTCCACACCTGGTTTGTTTCATGGGATTATGAATGTCGAACATTAATTCTCAAATCACAGTAGTTGCAAAGTTAAAGGCAAAGTTTAAGTTTATTGTGACTGAGAGACAGACTTGATTTAATATCCTCTTGCTATTGTGAAAATACAATACAAAAAAAAGCAAAAACTTGAATTTCAATAAAAAACTGAATCTGTCTGGTTTTCTTACAGTTCCATTGTCCATTAAACAGAGGAGCAGCAACATCATAGAAAAGCAATGATGGCTCTATTGTCTCCTGAGTTGTGACTTCTGCCACATGGCCCTGCTGTAACCAATCAGAAGTGGAGAGGGTTGAAAAGAGCAGTTGGTGGGTGTGGCTTACAGCTGTCATTTCCCTGTCAGTGACTCTGTGGGGTGTGGTTTTCTCATTAGGTTCTGTAAACTCACTGAGTCCCGTGTCCTCCAGTGAAGAAGGTGTTATCAGGTCCTGGAAGTTCTGTCATAGAAATAAATATAAATTTTAATAACATGCACAGTAAATAAATTAAATATCAAGTATGTTTACTTACATTGTGTGATTTTATTCTTTTTTGTTGATTACAGTTTCTTTTCGTCTTTTAATTTGTGATTGTACCAGACCATGGACACAAACTGAGTACTAATCAACAAAACTTCATCTCAAAAAGGGAAATGAAAAAGATTAGCTTTCAACTGGAATTATGAGTGCAGATCTACTTTGTGTACAAGTTCCTGGCAATGCCACTTAAGACTTGAGCCCTCAAAAATTGATGAAACAACATCACTACAACATACTGAAATAAATTTACTAGACATACACTACATAGAGCTGGGGGGACTATCTCCCCCCAACCGCCTCCTTCTCTCACTGTAATCCATTCTACTGTATAATTCATACTAAATTTTATTCCTAATTGCTTTTTCCTAAAATGAAATAATGTAAAATTATCTAAAATCATCCTGGGAGGTTAAAATCAAATAAATGTAAAAATATCTAAAATCATCCTGGGAGGTATGAAATCAACATAATACATAATGTTCATGTGACATCAGAACTGTGAATGGAATGCTGCTGTTACAGGTGTGACAATACCAGCGTCAACGTATGCTAAAAATAGCATCTATAGCTGTCCCCCCCCCAGTCATGTCCTACTTTATTTCACCCTTATAACACCACAAAGTAGTGTCAATTCATAAATAGGTCAAAAATCAAAACGTGCTACAATCATTAAGTACATATACACAGCACAGTCTCTATCACTCATAGATTGTTGACACAGACTACACACTTAATTAAAAATGAATGTACGCGTATTGTGATGCCGAAATATTCACAACTACAGACATTGCAGACTACACTGAGACCCCACCTGATGAAATGATGGAAAGCTTTCTCTAAATTCCTCCTCCTCGGCCACCTCATGATCTCTGTCATCACCGTGGAGTACTGTCCGGTATTTATACAGACTATCCTCAGCCTCTTTCTGATGTTGCAGCTCTTCCTGTTGTTTCCATGATGACACAAAACAAGTGAGGATTTTATGTAGTGACAACAGAATCTCCTTGTTGAGTTCTTTTCTGATCAGTGCTGTGTTCCTCAGTAAATACAAAGCTCCAAGGTACAGTCTTAAAAAATAAAATCACGATGTAATTTACATGCCACTGTCGAGGGGGAAATATGGTATACAGGAAATGTTCACTTATCGCATAGAAAAATGATACTTTCTCTGGTTTTCAAAGTCACCCACTGACAATATTTGTTTCACCCCCAGACAATTTTTGCCACAATACTTAAAAGTTAGAAAACTGAAATTTTTAAATTCAAGAAAAAAATTAAAAAAAAGGGCAAAAGTTCTTCAGAATACAGTATGGGGATTCTCAGACCTAATGGCTGCAGCATAAAAATACAGACATATAAGTCTCAAAATACGTACTAAGAAAAAAAGTTGAATGTGCTATAAATCGGAGGCTGCAACTGCTCACAGCTACAGCGTAACGTTGATCAAGCACTCGTACAGTTCCTCACAACTGTATTTGACAATCCTAGTTTACGACCTTCTGAACATTTTTGAAAATTAACTTAAATTTTAAATCTAAACCTATTTCACCCAAGTTTTTCACAAGGGGAAAAGTCTTTTTCACTGAAATGTAACACAGATATGAATTTTACCATGGATATTCCGATTTTACCACGGATACTCCGATTTTACAATGACTTGCAACTTTATTCTGCTTACTTAGCTATCCAAAATGCTGTGTTGTTGTTTTTTAATTTTTTAGTCATTTCTTTCAATTTGTGGGGCACATATGGGGTCTCTTAATTCAAAATAAGCATTCTGAGTATTGTAGGTAGCATAAGGTCTCCTACTAGTAGAATAATTCAGTCAAAAGTAGGTCAAGCGAAGAGACTGATCTATCGATGGATTGATATTTTTGTTGTTTTCCACCACACTTAACAATTTTTCATTTATCTGGTGGCGTCCAGTTTTTATTGGTGGAAAAAGAACCCAGATACAATGTACCTGGGAAGAGACCACCGACCTTCCTAAAGTAAACTGACAAACTTTCTCACATATATTGACATGAGTAAGAATCGAATCCACGCTGACTAGAGGTGAGAGGCCTTATGACTTCGAGCGCGATGCTCTAACCACTCGGCCACGGAGGCCCTTCAAAGCTGGTAGATATCTAAAACTTTTAATTGTATCTGGTCTAGTCTACCCCCCGGAGAACTACTCTCTCACACACTGCAAGATGTCAGCACCTGGAGGTTTGAGCTGCACTGTTTTCATCCTTTTGTCCACTGTTTACGGCCACTAGTTGCTCCACAATCAGGATCTGCTGGGCTAAGGTTAAGCTGCTGGTAAGGTCTGATGATATGAATGGGTATTTACCCAACAGCTGCGCTGCACTTCCGACAAAACTAAGCGTCTCAGGAACCTGTGGAATAAATAATCTTGCTAACATAAATAAAAGTTTTTAATAATCACACATCTATGCATTCTGATACAAAAAGTGGTTAGTGTATTTAATGTAATGCAAAACGGAAAATGGTGATTTGAACAGTGAGGGTTAATGTGAACAGCAGGTGATGATGTGAACACTGAGTAGTGAATAGAACAGCTGTTCACAGCAAGAACATGTAAACAATGGGAGACGATGTGAACAATCTCTCTGACTGGTCATTCTCAGTCTCTCTGACTGGTCACTTTCAGTCTACCTGACTGGTCACTCTCAGTCCCTACCAGACTGGTCACTCTCAGTCCCTACCTGACTGGTAATTCTCAGTCTCTCTGATTGGTCACTCTTAGTCTACCTGACTGGTCACTCTCAGTCCCTACCTGACTGGTCACTCTCAGTCTACCTGACTGGTCACTCTCAGTCCCTACCTGACTGGTCACTCTCAGTCCCTACCTGACTGGTCACTCTCAGTCCCTACCTGACTGGTCACTCTCAGTCTACCTGACTTGTCACTCTCAGTCTACCTGACTGGTCATTCTCAGTCTCTACCTGACTGGTCACTCTCAGTCTATCTGACTGGTCATTCTCAGTCTTACCTAACTGGTCACTCTTAGTCCCTACCTGACTGGTCACTCTCAGTCCCTACATGACTGGTCACTCTCAGTCCCTACCTGGCTGGTCACTCTCAGTCCCTACCTAACTGGTCACTCTTAGTCTATCTGACTGGTCATTCTCAGTCTCTACCTGAGTGGTCACTCTCAGTCTACCTGACTGGTCACTCTCAGTCTATCTGACTAGTCACTCTCAGTCTCTCTGACTGGTCACTCTCAGTCCCTACCTGACTGGTCACTCTCAGTCTCTCTGACTGGTCATTCTCAGTCCCTACCTGACTGGTCACTCTCAGTCTCTCTGACTGGTCACTCTCAGTCTCTCTGACTGGTCACTCTCAGTCCCTACCTGAGTGGTCACTCTCAGTCCCTACCTGACTGGTCACTCTCAGTTTCTCTGTTAACTGTTGAGCTTCGTTAGCCTCCAAGGCACAGCTGGCTATCATCCTCAATCCACATCTCACCTAAAAACAACAAGCAACAGGAAATCAAGCTTTATTCAGATGGAAGCTTCAGAAATTTGAAAGTTAGCAATTCCAAAATGTCAGCTTTCGACCCAATTTATTACATAATCCTGTCACGTCTTGTTTGGTTACTTTGCCAGAAATAAAAAGATATGTTTGTATAACACCGACGCCCACGAAAGGCAGCAATTTGAGAGTCGTTATGGTAACCAACAAAAGGTCTCATCACAATGAATACAGATGTTTAATACGAAAACTGTATCACTAGAAACCATTCAAACGTTAAGGTTCTCAAAAGTAAGTCAAACTCCAAAGCCAAGATCATGAGGTAAAAGAATTTTATTTCCCCTAGAAAGGTCTTGTGAAATCTCTATCACTAACATTTCAAAATTGATGGTATAGATTTAAAGTTGTCAAAAGTAGGTCAAACTCCAAAGTGAAGTTGACAAGGTGAAAAACTAAGGTACTAAAAGAAAAGGTCTTGTGACAAGGAATATCCATGTGAAATATGAAAGCCTGATCACTATTCATTCCAATGTTCTGGGCAGAGTAAAAGTTTTGCAGACAAAGAGATAAACACAGACAAAAAACTATATAACTATATCCCCCCCCCCCCCCCCCCCCCCCCCCCCGAATCTCCCATTATTGGGTTAGTGGCATAAAAAGACAAGAGGCCCATTTTCCACATCATTCATTTGAGTCACCTTGGCCCTGCCAGATTTCTCAGCATATAACACACAGCTTCTTCAACATATAACACACAGATTCCTCAACATATAACACACAGATTCCTCAACATATAACACACAGATTCCTCAACATATAACACACAGATTCCTCAACATATAACACACAGATTCCTCAACATATAACACACAGATTCCTCAACATATAACACACAGATTCCTCAACATATAACACACAGATTCCTCAACAATGATATGAACAGCATGATTTTTTTGTTCTTGATAAGACCAAGGTCACAAGGTCATAGGTCATGGTGTGATATGAAATACCTTGCCATAAGAAATCTATATACAAAATATGAAACCTCTGCCTTAAATAGTTTAGGATATTGCATAGGTAAGATTTTTACTAAAAGTAGCTCGAACGTTCTGGCCAAGGTCACAAGGCAAATCACCAAAGTATAAAAAAGTTCCTACCATAAAGAATCTATATACAAAATATGAAAGCTCCGTCTTAAATAGCGCAGGAGATATTGATTACGTCAAGTTTTTCAAAAGGTAGGTCAAGGTCATAAGATCAATGCAATGTCTTGTCATAAAGAATCTATATACAAAACTTAGCAAAGTTTTTAAGATAATTGAAAGTTTTCATTTTCTTTAAAGTTGGTTAAATTCCTAGATCACAAGGTCATGATATGACATGAGAGATCTTGCCATAAGAAATCTATATACAAAATATGAAAAATCTGTTTTATGGATTGGTAAGAGTTGTGAAAAGTAAATCATACTCCAAGGTCAAACTTCACCAAATAATGAGGTCATAAAGACTTTATACTCTAAATACGAAAGCTCTCCCTAAAATAGTTCCAGATACGAGGGCTTTTCAATATATAATGTGTATTGCATTACAGCGTGATAATGCTTTGCACAATTTTGTGGATGATGATACTCTTGAATAGCTCTATTCAATACCTTTCCCGTGGTATAAACACCAGCCTTCAGTGCCAAATAGTTTTAATGTTATACTCATTTCAATAAAGCCAGTCGTTGATCACATTTGTAAAAACGGTTGAGAAACGGGTTGAGAATATTGAAGAAATTAAAGCTTATATAAAAGTTTGCACAAAACTCGGTCATTCGGTAATGCAGCTTTTACCGAATTTGGGGATGTTTGTGGGTCTGATAAGGTATCTTATGAGACAGTTTGTAAGTGGAGAAAGAAATTTCTGACTGGCACAGAGTCCATCACAAAAAAAAGTTACAGGTCGGTATTACCGAGATGTTATACTAAAAATCCGCAAGAAATATCATAAACAATGCCCTGTGTCAGGATTTAGGCATGCTCATCTAATTCATACTAATGCTCCATCACAAACATCTGACCCTGTGAAGCAATTTTTGAAGTCGTAGAAGGTTACCGTCTTGCCACACACACCATACTCTCCAGATCTAGCCCATACAACTTTTTCTTTTTTCCAAAACTTAAAAACACCAAGTTCCAGGTCAAAGGTCATGGTATGAAATGAACAATTTTGTCATAAAATATTGACATAAAAGATATGATAAATTTACCTTAAATAGTTCAGGGCATATGGAATATGTCACATTTTTTACTAAAAGTGGGTCATACTTTCAGGTCAAAATCTCAAAAGCACACATTAAGAGAAAGGTCTTTCATAAAGAATGTAATATATAAAAGTAAGAAAGTCCTAGCTTAAACAGTTCACAAGATACATTTTTAAAAAATGTCCTATATATCAGTATCAAAACTGAGATCCCCTATTGTGACCCACCCTTGGGGACCATGATTTGCACAAACTTGGGTGTACTCTATGTTAGGAAGGTTCACGTAAATTTGAACTTTTCTGACCAAGTGGTTTTTGGAAAGATCTTTAAAGATTTTTCCCTATATATTAGCATTTAAAACTTTGATCCCTTATTGTGGCCCCACCCCACCACAAGAGGTCATAATTTTAACAAATTTGAATATGCACTATGCCAAGAAATTTTCATGTAAACTTGAACTTTTCTGGACCAATGGTTCCAAAGAAGAAGATTTTGAAGATTTTCCCAATCGTATTTACATGTAAAACTTTGATCCCCTATTGTGGCCCAACCCATCCCCTGGAGTTGTGATTTTAATGAATGTGAATTTACACTTTGTCAGGAAGTTTTCATGTAAATTGCAACCCTCCTGACCCAGTGGTTCTTGAGAAGAAAATTTTAAACAGCCCTGCCCTATTTTTTTTTAAATTTTTGTAATTATCTCCCCTTTGAAGAGGGTGTGGCCCTTCATTTGAACAAATTTGAATCCCCTTCACCCAAGGATGCTTTTTACTAGGTTTGGTCAAAATTGGCCCTGCAGTTCTGGAGAAGTCGAAAATGTAAAAAGTTTACAGGTAGATGGACAGATGATGCCAGGTGACCAGAAAAGCTCAGGTGAGCTAAAAACTTTAAATACCATTGATTTGTAGTAGTTGTATATTGTTTAACATCCCACTTGAGAATCTCTCACTCAATGGAAACATCACCATTGTTGGTGAAGGGCTGCAAATTTTAGACCTATGCTCAACACTTACGGCCTTTGAGCAGGGAGGAATCTTTATCATGCCACATCTGCTGTGACACGAGACCTTGGATTTTGCAGTCTCATCCAAAGGACGGCCCCTTTAGTCACCTCTAACAACAAGCAAGGGGTAATGAGGAGCTATTCTAACCTGGATCCCCATGGGGCACAATTGATTTGATAATATCTTGATATCTATTATGCTCTTAGTCAGAAAATTGGGGTACACCTGTTGAATGTCGACAATGATTACCTGTTGAATGGTGACAATGATTACCTGCTGAATGGTGACAATGATTACCTGTTGAATGGTGACAATGATTACCTGTTGAATGGTGACAATGATTACCTGCTGAATGGCGACAATGATTACCTGTTGAATGGCGACAATGAAGGGAGTAGTGATGTCTTTATACAGAGGGAATTCCTCTTCTAAGGAATTGACCAATCGCTGGTGAGTTTTCTGCCAAGTTCTTTCTTCAGCAATCTCATTGGTCAATTGTCCTGTGGTACACACCTCTAACAACTTCTCCATTAACTGTATGGTGTGACTGATAGATCCTTTGGTGCTGACAAAGTCACTGATCATATCAAAGAGTTGTTTATACTGAAAAAGAACAATGGGGTTCAAAAGTTCAGCAATTGCCTTAATCTCCACCACAGACTTTCATGTAAGTGACACAGTGTATGTTACCTGTGACAGGTATGTGGTCTTTTGATGATAGAGTGTATGTTACCTGTGACAGGTATGTGGTCTGTTGATGATAGAGTGTATGTTACCTGTGACAGGTATGTGGTCTGTTGGTGATAAAGTGTATGTTACCTGTGACAGGTATGTGGTCTGTTGGTGATAAGAGTGTATGTTACCTGTGACAGGTATGTGGTCTGTTGGTGATAAGAGTGTATGTTACCTGTGACAGGTATGTGGTCTGCTGGTGGTATATAATCATGTCTTCTGATACGGAATTCTTTACCTGACAGGTGCGAGGCCTGTAGGCCTGCTGACACTGTAACACTTCTATCTGTTTCTTTAGTTTTTGCCTCCTTTTGATCATGTGGAGGATCCAGGGGTGTTGTAGGTGGGAGGGCATGTCCAGTAGATGGAGCCCCGTCATCTGTTGATGATGAGTGACTCTGACCTCCATCTCCGTGTTTATCTCTTCTAACTGTCAACAAATCAATCATCATATCACTGAAATTCTCATTGTGATAATCATCATATTGAAATTCTCATTGTGATAATCATCATATCACTGAAATTCTTATTGTGATAATCATCATACTGAAATTCTCATTGTGATAATCATCATACTGAAATTCTCATTGTGATAATCATCATATCACTGGAATTCTCATTGTGATAATCATCATACTGAAATTCTCATTGTGATAATCATCATATCACTGAAATTCTCATTGTAATACTTTTTTTCTGGTCTCTGAGGGATACTATTCCTCTAGTGACTATCATTGTCAAGCTTACATCATTATTTTAACAATGAATCATGCACCCTATCAATCTTAAAGGTGTTACATCCCCTAGGTTTCAGGTATTATTCTCTTTGTTTACAGGCATTACTCTCTTTGTTTACAGGCATTACTCTCTTTGTTTACAGGCATTACTCTCTTTGTTTACAGGTATTACTCTCTTTGTTTACAGGCATTACTCTCTTTGTTTACAGGTATTACTCTCTTTGTTTACAGGTATTACTCTCTTTGTTTACAGGCATTACTCTCTTTGTTTACAGGTATTACTCTCTTTGTTTACAGGTATTACTCTCTTTGTTTACAGGCATTACTCTCTTTGTTTACAGGCATTACTCTCTTTGTTTACAGGTATTACTCTCTTTGTTTACAGGTATTACTCTCTTTGTTTACAGGCATTACTCTCTTTGTTTACAGGTATTACCTTCCTTTGTTTACAGGTATTACTCTCTTTGTTTACAGGCATTACTCTCTTTGTTTACAGGCATTACTCTCTTTGTTTACAGGCATTACTCTCTTTGTTTACAGGCATTACTCTCTTTGTTTACAGGCATTACTCTCTTTGTTTACAGGCATTACTCTTTGTTTACAGGCATTACTCTCTTTGTTTACAGGCATTACTCTCTTTGTTTACAGGCATTACTCTCTTTGTTTACAGGCATTACTCTCTTTGGTTACAGGTATTACTCCCTTTGTTTACAGGCATTACTCTCTTTGTTTACAGGTATTACTCTCTTTGTTTACAGGTATTATTCTCTTTGTTTACAGGCATTACTCTCTTTGTTTACAGGTATTACTCTCTTTGTTTACAGGTATTACTCCCTTTGTTTACAGGCATTACTCTCTTTGTTTACAGGTATTATTCTCTTTGTTTACAGGCATTACTCTCTTTGTTTACAGGTATTACTCTCTTTGTTTACAGGCATTACTCTCTTTGTTTACAGGCATTACTCTCTTTGTTTACAGGTATTACTCTCTTTGTTTACAGGTATTACTCTCTTTGTTTACAGGCATTACTCTCTTTGTTTACAGGTATTACTCTCTTTGTTTACAGGTATTATTCTCTTTGTTTACAGGTATTACTCTCTTTGTTTACAGGTATTACTCTCTTTGTTTACAGGTATTACTCTCTTTGTTTACAGGTATTATTCTCTTTGTTTACAGGCATTACTCTCTTTGTTTACAGGCATTACTCTCTTTGTTTACAGGCATTACTCTCTTTGGTTACAGGTATTACTCCCTTGTTTATAGGTATTACATCTCCTAGTTTATAGGTATTACCCTCCTTTATTTACATATTTTACTTTCCTTTGTTTACAGGTATTACCTCGCTCCATTAACATTTTTTTTTATCATAATATGATAACTCTGTCTCCAGTCAATAAAAGTTCCTTTTTTAATACTTACCTCCCTTTGTTTTAGCTGCAGTTTGATTTGTGTTTTTACCACGGGATCCACTGGGCACCTTGGTCTGAGTAGGAGCACACCTAACAAACCAACCAACACCCATAGTCTTCCTATCGCCTTCATATCAGTGTCATTACCAGACTCCACAAGCAATCCACTTAAACACTCCCTCACTACATATGTATCACAATGTACGAGTCCTGTCAGGGCTTCTGTCAGAGGTTGGATGATCTGTTTGCTGTTTGGATGCTGCTCTTTGTTTTGGATGTAGGTGATGAATTCAGACATTTGGTGGCGGTAGATGTCATCCGCTTCTTTTGCGTTTGATACTTTCTGAATGGACTGAAGTATTGATAGGAACACTTGGACGATGTGCTGCTTCAAAAGTTTCCTAAAACATAAATGTTACATAGATTTATTTTGTGTTAATACTGAATAGAAATCAAGGCAATCAGTAAGTAAAACCATATTTTCACAGATGTTGAGCAGAAATTGAAATAATCTGAACACTTTACAGACTGGTCTCAGTTGTAAGATATTTAATTTGTAAAGAACAAGAGCAACACCTTGAATTCCAGGCATCTACCATTACAACTGAAGTGATTACTGATTTTCATTTGTTTTATTTCATCACTGAAAGTTGTTTATTTCAAAATCAATGTGACTGTCATGGCTTACAGTGATACACTGGAGACACTTAATTACCTCCTTGTAAATTTCCTGCAACAGATCACAGAACCATGACACCAGATATGCTGGGACAGAAGCTGCAGTTTATGTAGCCTCTCTCTGAAATCTCCCAGGGACACTCCCACTGGGTGAGGTCTGTCACGTGTCAAGCTCTGTGTTCCTTCACTTCCTGCACACATTAGGCTGTAGGCAGTCTGACTTAAAATGGGCTTAAGAAGACTTGAGGGACCCTGTACAAGTAAGGTTAGAAAACATCATCAAACTTGGTTTTTCTTTCCCAAAAACTGTTTAATTCGGGAAAAATCTTTAACAGTCCTCCTCCTGGGACTCTTAAATTTCATCAGATTTGTAAAGTCCCAGAAAGAGTCTTGCAAAATTGACAAACTCTTAAAAACTGGTACAACAACAAACATGATATGTCCCCTTACAAAACTGACCATTTCTTACCAAACTTGAATCCTCACAACATAGAGATGCTCCAATATCACTATTACTAACATGTCCTTGTGTTCTATAGAAGATGAGTTTCAAAGTTCCCCCCCATACTCATGTATCATGTAAAATTTCAACCTTGATTTTTCCTCCACCCTATATGTCCCCTTACAAAACTGACCATTTCTTTGATACAACTCAAAACAAGAGACCCAGGGGCCACATTGCTCACTACGTCATCTTGCCCTACTGCTCTTCAGCATTTTAAATAGTTTTTTAACCCTTTTTATTACCATGAAGAAATTTTGACCCCACATCATGACCCTATCCTAGCCCCACTGGGACATCACTTACCAAACTTGAATCCCCACAACAATGCGATGCTCCAATATCACTATTACTAACATGTCCTTGTGTTCTACAGAAGATGAGTTTTAAAAGTCCCCCCCCCCCCCCCCCCCACCATCTCATGTATCATGTAAAATTTCAACCTTGATTTTTCCTCCACCCTATCCCCAGAGTACTTAAATTTCTAATCAATCACTGGAGACAAAAAATAAGTTATAATGACCAGTTTATTCAGGTTAACTCTGTGTTGACCTAGTATATTCTCTCTGACACCATTTCATTGTCTGTGTTGACCTAGTATATTCTCTCTGACACCATTTCATTGTTTTTGTATTCAACAAAACCTTACCCATTTGTCACGGTGAAGTCCAGCCTCTAGCATCTGCTGATCCGTCTGAGAAGTAGGGGACCAGTTTAGCCACCAATTTAGACCTGTTGCGGATGTATTGGTCCACAGCTGTTTATACAGATCACTTAGTATCACACATAGCATGTTCTTCACAACTTCCTAAAACAATTACAAAACACAATAAGAGGACATCCCGTTCTACATGTAAAGAGTGCAAAACATTTCATTATTTCTCTTCAAGTTTTCTAACTTTTCTTAATAATCTAAGGTTTCTACAATAGCAGAAAAAAAACGACAGACAACTATTATCATATTTAATCTATATATTTTTCTTATTTTAGAAAAAAAAAATTCATTGTACAGAAATCTTGATTGATAATTTAATTATGTACCAGTGTATCAAATTTTGTTTAGCAATTTACAATCATTCTCTAAAATCGAATGAAAAAAAGCACATAAAAGACATTTCATGTCAATAACACATTGCTACCTTTCTTTCTGCGGACACTGTTTTCAGTGAAGCCAGAATAGTGGGTGATAAAGATGTAAACTGGGCCCCAAAATTAACTAGTGCCCCTGTCTTCTCCGGTCCAACACTGACAGCAGACAACATCCTGTCGACTAATCTCAGCTCGGACAGAACAAACAGGTCATCATAGAGAGGCCATAGGTCAACATGTGTCCGACTCGCTGATAAGCCTTGTAATGGATGTGTGCATTCTGATTGGTCAGTTTCCATCTGAGCGCCCAGTGTTTGAATTCCCTCTCTTTTTACAAGATTATACTGCTGCAGGAGTTGTCTAACCTTCCTGAGAGTTTCTGATAAATTGTCTGAAATTGATACAATCATTGTTTAATTTTACAAATTATAACTACATTGAATATATATTCATTGTTAAACTTTCTAAATTATAGCTAGTTAAAACTGCCTTACTGACCCACTGCATTAAGCGACTCACTGTCATGTGACCATAAAAGACTTCCCTATAACGTCATCCTATATTTTATACCTGTATTAAACGACCAACTGTCTGACATAACCAATTACCATGATTTTAATAATGTTTAAATTCGTGTATTTTCATGAAATTTTACCTTTATTCAATGACCGTACATTTTTTGATATCAACGCGATTCCTACTTTCGCTTTCGGTTGAGCATGGCTATTCTGGGCGTTATCATTCCTAACACTTTCACTTTAAAATGTATAGGTAACAGTTCGGCAGTGATTTTGTTTAGTCAGCACTCTGAATCAATTGACTAGCATGTGATCAACAGGCAGGGTCATGCTGAGTTAATTAACAAAACCAGAGTTGTTTATTTAACAAAATCAAATTCAGTGAAATAAGAGCGTAGTTTTCAAAGCTCTGAGTTTCGACAGACTTAGAGGTGTGCAGAGTAGATTGGATGTAAAATTTAGCACCTGGTATACCATTATGTTCAACAGAGTGGAAAATTACCCTGATTGCAATATAGATCAGGTAAATATTGGGGGGGGGGAAATACTTAGATAACTGGAATATTCACAATTTTCCTGTACGAGATATCCAAGGTTTCAGAGTGTAGACATGACCAGGACTAGCGGCTCATTTCGACATATCCCGAGTATTTGACACATCCAAGTCAAAACTTTAAAAGACTTGCTGTGCACAATGGATAATGTGATTCATCTAATGTCTTTCAAATTGAATAATAGATTTACAGCATTACTGTACAAAGGGAGAAGCAATTCTTCCTTATTTACTTTCTTTTACCAAAGAGGCATTGGTGCAATTTTTAGCTGCAAGTATCCATAAATGATCTTTACTACAAAATGTTTCCAAGTTTTAGAAAATTGGCATCTATTTCAAAAATGAAATTCTTTAACAGATTAAATGTAATTTTTGATTAATAAATAATAATAAGCTAAATATATATAAATTCTCGGTTGTACAAATTATTTCAGTATATTTTTTGCTAAATGCCCTTACAGTGGAAAATAAGCAACCTGTATTAAGAGACCACCTGTCATATGTGACCTATTTTCCATTCTCCATTGGAAGATCTCTTAGTACAGGTTTGTCAGTACATTTAATACATAATCACTGGGTTACTTTAAAAATTACAACTACATTAAATATATATCCATTATTATACTATATATTGACTGTGTGTGTCTCTTGTATAGTGTGTTATACTGTATATTGACTGTGTGTGTCTCCTGTATAAGTGTGTTATACTGTATATTGACTGTGTGTGTCTCTTGTATAAATGTGTTATACTGTATATTGACAGTATTCATACCGTGTGTGTCCCCAGTATAAACCTCAGTCAGGGCATTGACAATTACTGATACAAGATAATTTCTGTTTTCTAGCTGGAGCTGAACTTTGAACTTTGTAATGAGGTCAGAAGCCTCTTCCTGGACATCAGCTTGTTTACAGAGTTCAAACAGGGTCAGAAAAGCCTCAGCCTCTCTTTGGTCTCTGTGAGGAAGTGGGTGTCCATGGAAATTCCAAAACCTGAGGTAACGGTCTGTCTCCTCATAACCTGCGGCCAGAACTGACCCCTCCCGACAGAGGCGTGGAAAACACTGAATAAACCTACAGAAACAGTGAAAAGATTGTAAGCAAACTTTAAACAGGAACATGAAGAGATTGTAAGCAAACTTTAAACAGGAACATGAAGAGATTAAAAACAAACTTTAAACAGGAACATGAAGAGATTGAAAACAAACTTTAAACAGGAACATGAAGAGATTGAAAACAAACTTTAAACAGGAACATGAAGAGATTGAAAACAAACTTTAAACAGGAACATGAAGAGATTGAAAACAAACTTTAAACAGGAACATGAAGAGATTGAAAACAAACTTTAAACAGGAACATGAAGAGATTAAAAACAAACCTACAGGAACAATTTACATAATGGACAGATGTGTCCAAGGTCAGAACTGCTGTAAGATTTCAAGTGCTTGTTACACATCAATAACATGCAGACTCAGTATCTGTCACGCCCCAAAAAACAGATCCCATGCCTGTCACAGCTCAGTAAACAGATTCCATACCTGTCACACCTCAATAAACAGATCCCATACCTGTCACACCTCAATAAATAGATTCATACCTGTCACACCTCAGTCAACAGATTCCATACCTGTCACACCTCAATAAATAGATTCATACCTGTCACACCTCAATAAATAGATTCCATACCTGTCACACCTCAATAAATAGATTCCATACCTGTCACACCTCAATAAATAGATTCATACCTGTCACACCTCAATAAATAGATTCCATACCCGTCACACCTCAATAAATAGATTCATACCCGTCACACCTCAATAAACAGATTCCATACCTGTCATACCTCAATAAACAGATTCCATACCTGTCATACCTCAATAAATAGATTCCATACCTGTCACACCTCAATAAATAGATTCATACCTGTCACACCTCAATAAATAGATTCATACCTGTCACACCTCAATAAATAGATTCTATACCCGTCACACCTCAATAAATAGATTCATACCTGTCACACCTCAATAAATAGATTCCATACCTGTCATACCTCAATAAACAGATTCCATACCTGTCATACCTCAATAAACAGATTCCATACCTGTCACACCTCAATAAATAGATTCCATACCTGTCACACCTCAATAAATAGATTCCATACCTGTCACACCTCAATAAACAGATTCCCTACCTGTCACCCATTACAGGGTGTAATTTGTCTTTGAGCCAGGAGTAAAAGAGGATGACTTTGTTGATGTCATGGTCCTGCGTGTAGGTAACCAAGGCTTCCCTCATCCTGGTAACCCAGACAACTCTGTCCAACACCTGGTAACCAATAAAATGTATACAGGAAATATCAACAGTTTACAGAATTTGTGTAAGTTAATCAAGACTTATACACAAACAACGCTTGTACACAAACAAGGCTTGTACACAAACAACGCTTGTACACAAACACTTGTTAATTTACTGAAGTAGGAATTGTGATGTTTTAGTCTTGTTTGAAATAAAACAGTGCTCCTGAGAATATATGCTGGGGTCCTATGATACCGCGGTACTTAACGATGTCGATTCGTTTTAATATCTTTCGGTCTGATTTCACTCAATTGTTAATGTTTTATAAATACCTTATATACTGTTGTTTTTATTCATATAACTAAACAAACAGATATAAATGTAATTGCTTATTTACAAATAGTCAATTGTGTGGTCATATCTATATACATTTGGAAACAAAGGTACTGCGATACCGCGGTATTTAAATAAAAAATGCAGCAAATAGCAGTCTAATGGTGCTACTATTGTGAAAAAGTTTGTTATTTTGTGAAATGTAAATTGGGGTAAAGTTAATAAAAGAATAAATAAACTTCAGCAATTTTAATGCATTGAAATAAAATATTCCAAAATGTAGAAGCACAAAAATTAAGAAAAGTGATTTTAAAAAAATGTTGAATCTTCACTCGTTGTAAATTCAATGTTGCGATAAAAAAAATTCTATATACAAAATATGAAAGCTAAACCTTAAATAATTCAGGAGATATTACGTCAGTTTTTTTTTCTTTCAAAAAGTAGGTCAACATCCCAAGATCAACAATTATGATTGAATCACAGGGTCTTGTCATAAAGAATCTATATACCAAATATAAATCCCTTCCTTGCATAGTTCTGAAGAAATCTAAAAGGTTGCAATTTCTTAAAAGTGGTCAAATTCTAAGGTCACAATGTCAAAGGTCATAGTATGAAATGATGGTCTTGCCATAAGAAATCTACACACAAAATATGAAGATCTACCTAAATAGTTCAGGAGATATTGATAGGTCAGTGTTTTAAAAAGTGGCCCACAATTCACCTTAGTCACCTTGGCCCATATTTTAAGATTTCCCCTATATATTATTCGCATGTAAACTTTTATCTCCTTTTGTGGCCCCACTCCACCGCTGGGTCTATCATTTTAACAAACTTGAATCTGCACCATGTCTGAAAGCTGTCATGTAAATTTCAACCTTTCTGGTTCAGTGGTTCTTAAGAAGATTTTTAAATGACCCTACCCTATTTTTTTGCATATTAACTCCCCTTTTAGGAGAGCTTGGGCCTTCATTTGAACAAATTTTGATTCCCCTGCACCCAAGAATGATTTGTACCAAGTTTGATGGAAATTGTCCCTGTGGTTCTGGAGAACATAAAAATGTGAAAAGTTTAAGTTTACAACAACGAAAATTGCAGCAACGATGACAGACAATGGAGGGTATTGACCAGAAGCTCACTTGAGCCTTTGACTCAGGTGAGCTAAAATTCACAAACACTAGACACCAAATTTATAGGTGACCATTAGTCAATGAATCCCCTGAGATTCAGTTCATACCCTGGTTATGTCTGTGAAGTCCATACTTTGACCAAGATGGATGAAATGGTGTAGGATTTTTTCATCCTTCATCAGGTCCGTTGTTAGATTCTCTAGAGTTTGATAATCCACAGCAAAACTTTCTGTATATCCACCTATCAATAATAAACTTAAATTTGTAATCCACTTATCAATAATAAACACAGACTTGTAATCCATTTATCAATAATAAACCCAGACTTGTAATCCACTTATCAATAATAAACCCAGACTTGTAATCCACTTATGACTAATGAAGATACTCAGACTTGTAATTCATCTTAATATTGTATAGTAAAATACAACTGAACTCTCATTTCGAAGTGAGAGCAATCATCGAGGAGTGATGACCATTATCTAGAATGAAATTGAAAGTTTGATTCAAATAAAAGTTGAGCTAAATTGCTTGGCTCCACAAACGTCTTGCTACAACATTAAGACATAAATCCCACACTGTATTCACTACAACAGAAGTTATGGGTGTTATTACTAAATCTGTTACGCATAACTACTAAATATCACGAATGAGTTTAAAAACATTACGACTAGATCTATGGGACAACTTTGTGAATTCTGTCTCAGCTGATTAGTGAGGAGGTGACTCAGCAAATCACCATTAGACTTTTTGGATTACACTTACCTTCTAAACTCTGTTTCAATTTGTTGACTAACAGACCTCCCACAGACAACGTTTTACTGAGGCGAGACACCAGAGTATAGAGGTTCACCGTCTGACGGTCACCGTCCTCCCCACACCTCAGATCTGAATATCGAGGATCCATGTACTGATGTTCAACATCAATGTGAGCTGCCACACGAAAAGAAATATTTCACATCTTCAGTTAGACACTTGACATTTAAATTAGGAGTCAAAATACATCACAGATATTACATGGAACAGTTTACCCAACTTCTGGATTACGTATGTCTAACAGCATCAGTGAGCTAAAAAATTGTTCCATCATAGCATTCTGCTGCAAATGGTGGTATATCAAATCAACTCAGATTACTACCTACACACCAAACCTTACGTAATATGAAATTCTAAACTATAAATTACAATGTAATAATCTCACCACTGTAATTACCTAATAATTACATTGTAATAATCTCACCACTGTAATTACCTAATGATTATAATGTAGTAATCTCACCACTGTAATTACCTAATAATTACATTGTAATAATCTCACCACTGTAATTACCTAATGATTATAATGTAGTAATCTCACCACTGTAATTACCTAATAATTACATTGTAATAATCTCACCACTGTAATTACCTAATAATTACATTGTAGTAATCTCACCACTGTAATTACCTAATAATTACATTGTAATAATCTCACCACTGTAATTACCTAATGATTATAATGTAGTAATCTCACCACTGTAATCACCTAATAATTACATTGTAATAATCTCACCACTGTAATTACCTAATAATTACATTGTAGTAATCTCACCACTGTAATTACCTAATAATTACATTGTAGTAATCTCACCACTGTAATTACCTAATAATTACATTGTAATAATCTCACCACTGTAATTACCTAATAATTACATTGTAATAATCTCACCACTGTAATTACCTAATAATTACATTGTAATAATCTCACCACTGTAATTACCTAATGATTATAATGTAGTAATCTCACCACTGTAATTACCTAATAATTACATTGTAATAATCTCACCACTGTAATTACCTAATAATTACATTGTAGTAATCTCACCACTGTAATTACCTAATAATTACATTGTAATAATCTCACCACTATAATTACCTAATAATTACATTGTAATAATCTCACCACTGTAATTACCTAATAATTATAATGTAGTAATCTCACCACTGTAATTACCTAATAATTACATTGTAATAATCTCACCACTGTAATTACCTAATGATTACAATGTAATAATCTCACCACTGTAGTTACCTTTAGCCTCGTCTTTATATCTGTCCAGTACGAGACTTTTCACATTGTTAAACACCTGACTCATCACGTCCTGTATCAAGTCCAGGTGTCTCCCTGTGACATCAGATTCATCTGACCTTGACCTTGTTACACTTAAAGCTTCCCTGTAGTTGCCTAGTAACTGTTGAAGCAGTATACCACGGAGATTGAGCGTGTCTGGCGTAGAATAGTCGACATACATCATGCAGGCTGACAGCAAACTCTGCCACGTACAGAAGTCATGTGACAAGCCATGTGATCCTGTGCTGTCATCTTCAGTGGTTAGTCTACAAAATCACATGAATTCATTTTGATATAATACACATTTTTCATTCAGATGGAAATCAGAAAAATTCTACAAGACTTGCTGCTCAGTAAAAAAAATGTTCTGAGATCAAGACATTATTGGGGAGGGGGAGTATGCTGTTTGTTTTATGTTCCTTGATAATTTTTCCCTCAAAAAAAAATGTCACCAGCTTCAGTTGACATTCAACAAATTTTGACCTTCAGTACCTATATTCACATTGCCAAGGTCAGAACAAGACTCAAAATCATGACCTCCAAGTCACAGAAAAAACATGCAAGCCACTGCGTCATTATGACTCCAGGTTACAGAGCAAACACACAATCTACTCAGTCATCATGACTGGTACAATCATGTTGAACAAGAAGTTTAAGGATCTGATGGAGGGGTGGATATCAAAATGTGTTAGGAAAAACCATGAAAATAGGAAAAATAAGAGGCACTGAGAATACCTCCTCCCACCATCTGCCAAACCCAAAGGTGTTCCTTTGACCTTCTGACCCAAAAATTGGTATGGATCATTTTTGTCCCATGAGTGGTCCAAATGTGTGATATGGTGACTGAGGTGAAAAGGATAACATGTGAGCGCCCAGAAACCATTTGCTATTTCGTGTGATATGGTGACTGAGGTGAAAAGGATAACATGTGAGAGCCCAGAAACCATTTGCTATTTCAATGTCCACTACACTAGACTTCGGAATTTTTGACCCAGAAAATGATAGGGATCATCTTCACCCCATGGGGTAGGCCATATGTGTGATATGGTGACTCTAGGTGGCCATAAATTAAAACATAGGAACACCAGAGGCCTTTTACAAAAAAGAACATGAAATATGAATAAATTATGTTCAAAGTGGACTTTTCAGCAGTCATTATATAATTAGTCATGTTCTGTATAAGAGTGGTGTGTTGGTGTAGATTACCTGTAGACTGATTGTTACCTGTAGATTGACTGTGTTACCTGTAGATTGACTGTGTTACCTGTAGATTGACTGTGTTACCTGTAGATTGACTGTGTTACCTGTAGACTGACTGTTTTACCTGTAGACTGATTGTGTTACCTGTAGATTGACTGTTACCTGTAGATTGAATGTGTTACCTGTAGACTGACTTTGTTGCCTGTAGACTGTGTTACCTGTAGATTGACTGTGTTACCTGTTAGTCATGCTCTGTATGATGTTCTGTATAAGAGCAGTGTGTTGGTGTAGATTGGCTATAAATGTGTCTCTGATGAAGTCCAATACAGGACTACAGGTGACAATGCTCCGTATTAAGTCAGTCTCAGACACCTCAAGGTCACAAGCCAGACAGTGGCTCTCCAACAAGGACAACAAATGCTGCAAAAAAAAAAAATATAAAAAAATTCAGGGTAATCAAATCAACCAAATCACAAAGTCCAGTCAGAATAAATCTCCATCACCATCTACACTGAAAACGATGTGCTTATTCAGATATGACAAAGTTAAAGAACCTTGTAATGTAATGTTTATATACAACAGACATACAACGTCCTCTCTTCAATTAGTTCATTATTTTCTTCCTCTAATCTTTTTCTTACAGACAAGTAACTTCTCCATGATGAAGCTTAAGGAGTAACCCAGTCAGTCATTATAACTCCTACTAAGACCAACCTTTCGGGTGGCGACATTGTTGACCGTCTTAACAAACACCTCCTCAGCTGCCCATCTGACCGCCTCTCCTAGTGCTATCCCCCTGTCTGTCTGCTGGACAGTGGTCACTCCACATTGTAATAACTGCAAGAGGTGTGGCCTTTCTCCCTTTGATAGAGCCTTCCTCATATTTACATACAGAGAAATCAACCAATCAGAGACTCTCTTACATTTAACACCTATCCCATGAAGCATCATTGTCAGGTCTTGTTCCGAATAAGGATTACCTTCCTCCTGAAAAAGAAAAGATGTCATTATCTAGATGAAATATTCATTTCTGCATTAGTCCTAATTGTTTTCAAATTAATTTTGTTATGCTCTATCCTTTGACCATTGAGTTTATTGTTTGTTACCTCCCCTGGGATATAAATCTCCACCCCACGGTTCCTCATTGCTCGAGAAATCTCACCAAACTTAGGATCCATAGTCAGAAACAATCTACAACAGGAAGAACAAAATTCACCAGAAGCAGAATATCATGCCTATTACTTACATGTCTGTGACTTACATGTCTGTGACTTACATGTCTATGACTTAACATGTCTGTGACTTACATGTCTGTGACTTACATGTCTGACTTACATGTCTGTGACTTACATGTCTGTGACTTACATGTCTGACTTACATGTCTGTGACTTACATGTCTGTGACTTACATGTCTGACTTACATGTCTGTGACTTAACATGTCTGTGACTTACATGTCTGTGACTTACATGTCTGACTTACATGTCTGTGACTTAACATGTCTGTGACTTACATGTCTGTGACTTACATGTCTGACTTACATGTCTGTGACTTAACATGTCTGTGACTTACATGTCTATTACTTAACATGTCTGTGACTTACATGTCTATGACTTACACGTCTGTGACTTACACATCTGTGACTTACACGTCAGTGACTTACACGTCTGTGACTTACACGTCAGTGACTTAAACGTCTGTGACTTACACGTCTGTGACTTACACGTCTGTGACTTACACGTCTGTGACTTACACGTCTGTGACTTACAGGTCAGTGACTTAAACGTCTGTGACTTACACGTCTGTGACTTACCCGTCTGTGACTTACACGTCAGTGACTTAAACGTCTGTGACTTACACGTCTGTGACTTACACATCTGTGACTTACACATCTGTGACTTACACGTCTGTGACTTACATATCTGTGACTTACATGTCAGTGACTTACACGTCTGTGACTTACATGTCTGTGACTTACATGTCTGACTTACATGTCTGTGACTTACATGTCTATGACTTACATGTCTGTGACTTACATGTCTATGACTTACATGTCTGGGACTTACATGTCTATTACTTACATGTCTGTGACTTACATGTCTCTGACTTACATGTATGACTTGCCCATTTGTCTTCCTGTATTTCCTATCTATAAATGCTCACCTGAATTCAGAATGAGGCTTAATGCTCAGGATTTCCCCGTCTATCACTCCTCTCTCGTTGATGGACAAGACTCCATTTGGCTCCAACAAGGCATTCAAACGATCCAACACTGAGGCACTGAATGATCGAAATTTAAAACTTCCTAATATGCTTGTACTTATTAAAGCGGATCTAAGGTTTTATGCAGTCAGGGCTGACACACTCTTGGTTAAGACTTTCTCTACATATCATAATGAATAAATAGCGCAGTCATAAATCAGTGCTCTTGCTTTAACGCAAGAGGTGGTAAAATATGAATCCCACTAAACAAGTAGACATATAGTATCTGACTGATATTATGTACAGGAGTTAGTGCAACATGCTTCAGAGATACCAATTTCATAAAATATTTACATGTGTTTAGCCTCTATGAATTACACACCACAGTGCATATACAGGTATCAGAAATCAGACAGAAGTATCATTAAGGAAGATGTTTTAGAAAAACAGAAAAAAAAAAACTCATGAAAACATTCTCAAGAAAATCACACTGTATCACTGCTGCTTACTTGCAGAAATTGACATTATCGATCATAAGCCACTCCCCATTCTGTAAGGCTTGGACTAATAAGCTGTCAATCCACTCAAATGTTCCTGCCCCCTGGCCCGCCTTCCACTCCTGCAGACCATTCAGTGCCTTGTGTCTCTTCCGCTGCAGCCTCTGGAAGGCTTCACTTAGTGGTGCTGAACAAGTCTGAATCGCTCGGAAAGCTTCCTCCAAGGAGTCCACCTTCTCCTGCAGCTGCACAGCTTCCTCCGTCGTGGTCAGCAGTTTACCTACTCAACACAAAAAGGTCAGTCATCATCATTGTAGTAAAAGCTTCCTGCTAAATGATTCCTGTTGTAAATAACAAGTTATAATGCTACCAATTTATTTGAAAGTTGTGAACCTGTACTAGTTCTCTCCCATTGTCAAATTTAGTTAATACACATACTACTTGTCTCCATGTACATGTAAATAACAGTCTTCTCAACCTTAAAGTGGGAGGGAAGGAAAGCAGCACACACTATGGGAGGAAAGCAGCACACATTATGGGAGGAAAGCAGCACACAATATGGGAGGAATGCAGCACACAATATGGGAGGAAAGCAGCACACAATATGGGAGGAAAGCAGCACACACTATGGGAGGAAAGCAGCACACATTATGGGAGGAAAGCAGCACACATTATGGGAGGAAAGCAGCACACAATATGGGAGGCAAGCAGCACACAATATGGGAGGCAAGCAGCACACAATATGGGAGGAAAGCAGCACACAATATGGGAGGAAAGCAGCACACAACATGGGAGGAAAGCAGCACACAATATGGGAGGAAAGCAGCACACAACATGGGAGGAAAGCAGCACACAATATGGGAGGCAAGCAGCACACAATATGGGAGGAAAGCAGCACACAATATGGGAGGAAAGCAGCACACAACATGGGAGGAAAGCAGCACACAACATGGGAGGAAACACTTCTCTTTCACTATATTCTACTTGCAACACAACATCCCCCCTCCAATCTCTGGCTATTCTCACCTTTGTACTTCTTGTCCACTTCATGATAATGTCTCCAGGCAACAGCCAGTGTCTTTGCATCCTCTGTCTTCTCTACTACATCAACTTTGTCATCAAAGTTACCAAGGAGATGATTCAGCAGTGAGGTCATGACCTCATCTACTTCTGTTGCATACTCCTCCACATGTCTCTTCTTGTCTGACTGTAAGTAACCATACAGTGTGTGAATTAGGACCAAACACTGATTGTAAGTACACATACAACACGAGACTTAGGAACAAAGTAAACGATACAACACGAGACTTAGGAACAAAGTAAACGATACTACACGAGACTTAGGAACAAAGTAAATGATACAACACGAGACTTAGAAACAAAGTACTGACTGCAATATAAATTTCACCACTTTGTAATATCAAGGACAATAACTTTCCAATTTTGATTACTGAATCAATTTTTTCAAGATTTAAGTAACAGTTCCACAAAGAAATAAACTTGATGATCATGAGGGTCACAGCCAAAGAGTAGGCCCTGATGTACAATATCTAAACACTGTGTCTGATTTAATGATCTTATCTGTGATGCTGAACCTATTTAGCTCACCTGTTCAAACCCTCCCAGGAGTTCTGTGGTATCCATGGCACTGTTTGTTGCCAAAACATGGAGTTTGTTGCCAGTCAGCTGTGATAAAATCTGTACTATTGTGGATTTTCCATTTGACTGACCACCAACCTGAAAAGAGTACTCAGATAATTGACCTTGATGGGTGAGTACATTTGTGTACAACATTTAGTACAAGACACTTCTAAAAATATCCATTACAAAGTTTAACGGACAATAGACAAATTTAAAGGACAAGTTACTCTGAGATCAGGTACAATTTACAAGGCAAATAAACGAATTTAAGATTCTAAATTATTCTAAAAGCCTATACAGGTATATATGTAACAAGAATTAAAATGCAACGGACAAGACCGGGATTCGAACCCGGGCCCCCTGAATCTCTAGTCAGGTGCTCTACCAACTGACATAACTGGCCACCAGCAATCGAACCCGCTGACCACTACACATAACTCATATATTATGGTCACTTTCCATTTTTCTTCCAATTCTTGAAATCTACCCTGAATTTTCCCATAAAATATAAACATGCCCATGATCATCCAATGAACAGTCACAATACAGTACCAAGTCATCCAATGAACAGTCACAATGCTGTACTAGGTCATCCAATGAATAGTCACAATGCAGTACTAGGTCATCCAATGAACAGTCACAATGCAGTACTAGGTCATCCAATGAACAGTCACAATGCAGTACTAAGTCATCCAATGAAGTCACAATGCAGTACTAGGTCATCCAATGAACAGTCACAATGCTGTACTAGGTCATCCAATGAACAGTCACAATGCAGTACTGGGTCATCCAATGAAGTCACAATGCTGTACTAGGTCATCCAATGAACAGTCACAATGCTGTACTAGGTCATCCAATGAACAGTCACAATGCTGTACTAGGTCATCCAATGAACAGTCACAATGCTGTACTAGATCATCCAATGAATAGTCACAATGCAGTACTAGGTCATCCAATGAACAGTCACAATGCTGTACTAAGTCATCCAATGAACAGTCACAATGCAGTACTGGGTCATTTGATTTCTATAATCATTGTGTCCAGTTGTCATGATCTGTACTCATGTGTACTACGAGTTGTAATTTACTAAAAAAAAAAAATGTGAAAGTTTCTCAAAATCTTAGGTTAATCTTAAAATGAGGCACTGATTAAGATTCATAGTAAATGCAGCAGAATAAGATCATGAATATGATGAATTTTAATGATTGAGAATGAACTTGTCAAGTTAACATAGAAATGTCTACCCACAATGATACTCATCCAGTTCATCTGTACAATCTTCATCACCGATTCCAGCGGTTCCAGACAATGTTGAAGGAGATACACAGATTTCCCATCCTTACGCCCAAGGCTGGGGGCCTGAGGCTCTAACCGTGGCAGACAGGCCTGACCTATCTTTACTTGGGTGTCAGTGATGACCACATGTCGAGTTGAGGTGTATGCAGGTCTGTCAGGGGAGAACACCCTGTCATACAAATCCAGCACCTAAATACAAGGAAGTAATCACTGTAAAGGGCCAAGAATAAAGGGAAGTAATCACTGTAAAGGGCCGAGGATAAAGGGAAGTAATCACTGTAAAGGGCCGAGGATAAAGGGAAGTAATCACTGTAAAGGGCCGAGGATAAGGGGAAATAATCACTGTAAAGGGCCGAGGATAAAGGGAAATAATCATTATAAAGGGCCGAGGATAAAGGGAAGTAATCACTGTAAAGGGCCGAGGATAAAGGGAAGTAATCACTGTAAAGGGCCGAGGATAAAGGGAAGTAATCACTGTAAAGGGCCGAGGATAAAGGGAAGTAATCACTGTAAAGGGCCGAGGATAAAGGGAAGTAATCACTGTAAAGGGCCGAGGATAAGGGGAAATAATCACTGTAAAGGGCCGAGGATAAAGGGAAATAATCATTATAAAGGGCCGAGGATAAAGGGAAGTAATCACTGTAAAGGGCCGAGGATAAAGGGAAGTAATCACTGTAAAGGGCCGAGGATAAAGGGAAGTAATCACTGTAAAGGGCCGAGGATAGAGGGAAGTAATCACTGTAAAGGGCCGAGGATAAAGGGAAGTAATCACTGTAAAGGGCCGAGGATAAAGGGAAGTAATCACTGTAAAGGGCCGAGGATAAAGGGAAATAATCATTATAAAGGGCCGAGGATAAAGGGAAGTAATCACTGTAAAGGGCCGAGGATAAAGGGAAGTAATCACTGTAAAGGGCCGAGGATAGAGGGAAGTAATCACTGTAAAGGGCCGAGGATAAAGGGAAGTAATCACTGTAAAGGGCCGAGGATAAAGGGAAGTAATCACTGTAAAGGGCCGAGGATAAAGGGAAATAATCATTATAAAGGGCCGAGGATAAAGGGAAATAATCACTGTAAAGGGCCGAGGATGAAGAGAAGCAATCACTGTAAAGGGCCGAGAATAAAGGGAAGTAATCATTATAAAGGGCCGAGGATAAAGGGAAGCAATCACTGTAAAGGGCCGAGGATAAAGGGAAATAATCACTGTAAAGGGCCGAGAATAAAGGGAAATAATCACTGTAAAGGGCCGAGAATAAATAAAGGGAAGGAATCACGGTAAAGGGCCGAGGATACGTAAGTAGAGCATCAAACAATCTATCATCACAAGTAACTGTTACTATTTATAGTCCAGTGAGTGTAAATATACATAGTACCCAGTGTCTGTGTTACTAGTTACAGTATCCAGTGTCTGTGTTACTAGTTACAGTATCCAGTGTCTGTGTTACTAGTTACAGTATCCAGTGTCTGTGTTACTAGTTACAGTATCCAGTGTCTGTGTTACTAGTTACAGTATCCAGTGTCTGTGTTACTAGTTACAGTATCCAGTGTCTGTGTTACTAGTTACAGTATCCAGTGTCTGTGTTACTAGTTACAGTATCCAGTGTCTGTGTTACTAGTTACAGTATCCAGTGTCTGTGTTACTAGTTACAGTATCCAGTGCCTGTGTTACTAGTTACAGTATCCAGTGCCTGTGTTACTAGTTACAGTATCCAGTGTCTGTGTTACTAGTTACAGTATCCAGTGTCTGTGTTACTAGTTACAGTATCCAGTGTCTGTGTTACTAGTTACAGTACCCAGTGTCTGTGTTACTAGTTACAGTATCCAGTGTCTGTGTTACTAGTTACAGTATCCAGTGTCTGTGTTACTAGTTACAGTATCCAGTGTCTGTGTTACTAGTTACAGTATCCAGTGTCTGTGTTACTAGTTACAGTACCCAGTGTCTGTGTTACTAGTTACAGTATCCAGTGTCTGTGTTACTAGTTACAGTATCCAGTGTCTGTGTTACTAGTTACAGTATCCAGTGTCTGTGTTACTAGTTACAGTATCCAGTGTCTGTGTTACTAGTTACAGTATCCAGTGTCTGTGTTACTAGTCACAGTATCCAGTGTCTGTGTTACTAGTTACAGTATCCAGTGTCTGTGTTACTAGTTACAGTACCCAGTGTCTGTGTTACTAGTTACAGTATCCAGTGTCTGTGTTACTAGTTACAGTATCAAGTGTCTGTGTTACTACATGTATCTATAATGAATGTCCAATGTTTATGTTACTATTTATCGTATACAATGTTTGTATTCCTATTTGAAATGTCAATGTTTTTATTACTATTTATAGTGTCCAGTGTCTGTGTTGCTATTTATAGTACCCAATGTCTGTGTTACTATTTATAGTGTCCCCTGTCGGTGTTACTATTTCAAATGTTCCCTGTCTGTGTTACTATTTATAGTGTACCCTGTATGTGTTACTATTTATAGTGTACCCTGTATGTGTTACTATTTATAGTGTTCACTGTCTGTGTTACTATTTATAGCATTCCCTGTCTGTGTTACTTTTTATAGTGTTCCCTGTCTGTGTTACTATTTATAGTGTTCCCTTTCTGTGTTACTATTTATAGTGTTACCTGTCTGTGTTACTATTTATAGTGTACCCTGTATGTGTTACTTTTTATAGTGTTCCCTGTCTGTGTTACTATTTATAGTGTTCCCTGTCTGTGTTACTTTTTATAGTATCCCCTGTCTGTGTTACTATTTATAGTGTTCCCTGTCTGTGTTACTATTTATAGTGTACCCTGTATGTGTTACTATTTATATTGTTCACTGTCTGTGTTACTATTTATAGCGTTCCCTGTCTGTGTTACTTTTTATAGTGTTCCCTGTCTGTGTTACTATTTATAGTGTCCCCTGTCTGTGTTACTATTTATAGTGTTCCCTGTCTGTGTTATTATTTATAGTTACCTTTTCTTTGTCCTCCAGTGTCCTCATTCGGTCACGATATAACAATCCTACAAACAGCCCGGGGTCGAAGTCACTGCCAGTCTGTAGCAAACAGAGTAAAAGGACAGACTGTATAATGTAGATATATGCCTGTGATGAATTGTTTCACTCACTGAATGAAATCCACTAAATTAGTGTTCATTCTTAAAAATTCTGCCTTCTGAAACTGAAAACTAAACTGGCATTAATTAGCCTAATTTTGAACGCCATATTTTGTAACAATGCTTGAAATTTTACAAGCATCTCAGTCTTATAAAGAAACCAATCTGACAGATAAATTAAAATCAACAAGAAATGATATCACAAAATACACTGTACAATATCCTAAAAAAAATCATTCTGAGACATGATGCATGTATAAAATTAAGTACAATACAAAACTAGTACTCATTGTAACAGGGACTGTTAAAGATGTTCCCCAAACGTTCCCCCATGTAGGCAATTAATTGTATTCCAACAAGTGATTTTGACCATAACAAACCATATAACATCTAAATATATAACTATTTCATAACGTTCACTCCATTTAATCAAATCAGTCATATAAAGAAGTAATAACTCAACAATTACTGTAAAGGGCCGAGGATAAGGGAAGTAATCAAATTGCCTCACCTGCTGGTTTGTTATTTGTGTTTAATTTTTTCATTGTTCACAATAACTCACCTGCTGGTTCGCCAGCAGAAGTTCACACCACCTGAACAGATCTCGCAGGTTGAACTCCCAGGGTCCCCCTCTCTGACCCCAACGACCTTCAGCCATTGTCTCCTGTTCAATCTAAAAACAATACACACACATTCTAATTAACAAAAGGAAAAAATGCCAAAAATAAACAAAGCAAGATGTCCACTCCTGTTGTTTGAAATATCATTCTATTATCCTACGAGTGACTGTTGTACGTCTATCATCGATTGATTGATTGATTATATATTGTTTAACGTTCCTCTCGAGATACCTGCATATTATATGTCACCATTTTGGACAGAATGCCTGCTGGTATATCTGGATAGGATCTCTCTGCTATAAATAGCATGTCCCTGAAGGTCAGCGGCTCTATGTAAACCTGAAAATAAGCAATCTCAAGGTCACAAGTGTCAGTTTATCGAATGATAGCTAATCTGTATTACCAAGCCCTCACTGACATATCTAACAACATTTTAGCACAGCTAGGTCCCTGGTTCAGTTTTAGATCTTGGTGATCATCAGTGTATAAGACACACAGCTAGGTCCCTGGTTCAGTTTTAGACCTTGGTGATCATCAGTGTGTAAGACACACAGCTAGGTCCCTGGTTCAGTTTTAGATCTTGGTGATCATCAGTGTGTAAGACACACAGCTAGATCCCTGGTTCAGTTTTAGATCTTGGTGATCATCAGTGTATAAGACACACAGCTAGGTCCCTGGTTCAGTTTTAGATCTTGGTGATCATCAGTGTGTAAGACACACAGCTAGATCCCTGGTTCAGTTTTAGATCTTGGTGATCATCAGTGTATAAGACACACAGCTAGGTCCCTGGTTCAGTTTTAGATCTTGGTGATCATCAGTGTGTAAGACACACAGCTAGGTCCCTGGTTCAGTTTTAGATCTTGGTGATCATCAGTGTAAGACACACAGCTGGTTCAGTATCTGTACCTTCAATAAATCACCAGCAATCGGAATTAAAAGCATAGTCTTCCAGGAATGACCTTAAAAAGGGAAGCCCTGCATCACGGTAGACGTTAGCATGGTAAAGGATTCTCACTCTGATAGCCCCGAGTGTCATAGGTCACTTCACATACAACTGGTGACATCCTTATGAGTGAAAATTTTCGAATGGGATGTAAAAATAAAAAATACAAACAAAACAAAATAAGACGTGTTTTAGGAACAGTGATGCCCAGATTTGGTAGCAAAGAAACACACATGAAACACGTGTATGAAAGTCCTAGCAAAAGGTTAAAGTTTCTGCAGAAAACCACAGACAGAAAGGCCGAAAACTGTACACTCCCAAATCTGACTTTATGGGGGCATAACCAAAAATCGTCATTGCTAATGCTAACTCTTTGAGAGTGTTTCTCCACTGAAGTGAAATCAATAAAACATCAAAATGATTTATTTTGAGTCACCTGTGTGAAGCGATTGAGAAAGGAGCGGGGCAGCCCCTTCCTGCCCCCGCCCTGATTCAGCGGGTTCTGACAAGCAAATATCCGAGTCTTCTGATGCTGTATGTGGAAGGTTTTGGCCAGCTCTGGAATGAAGACCTCTGCCCGATGATCCAGACAAGCATTCAAACCCTCCAGTACAGACTGAGAGGCCAAGTTTAACTGGAACAGAACAATAACTGAGTGAACTTCATCTGATCTGGTTTTAAATGTGTCAGCTTAATCTGATCCGATTTTAAATGTGTCAGCTTAATCTGATCCGGTTTTAAATGTGTCAGCTTAATCTGATCCGATTTTAAATGTGTCAGCTTAATCTGATCCGGTTTTAAATGTGTCAGCTTAATCTGATCCGGTTTTAAATGTGTCAGTTTAATCTGATCCGGTTTTAAATGTGTAAACTTAATCTGAACTGGTTTTAAAAGTGTAAAAATAATCTGATCCAGTTTTAAATGTGTTAGCTTAATTTGATCTGGTTTTAAATGTGTAAACTTAATCTGAACCGGTTTTAAAAGTGTCAGCTTAATCTGATTTGGTTTTCAATGTGTCAACTTCATCTGATCCTGTTTTCAATGTGTCAACTTAATCTGGTTCTACTCTATCTCTACACACACAAGCTTATGTAGTACAGTTTATACAGCTCTATTGAGAGTACTTCATCATATCTCAGGAAAACAACAGCGTATATGTAACTATCTTAGACTACCTAGTGTTTTTCATACATAACAATTACCAGTGAATTTTGGCAGGTTCCCTTACCAAAATAATCAAAAAAATTCCCATAATGGTTTCAAAATTTCCAAGGATATTACATGTATGTAATTAAAGGTTTTCCATGCATTTCAAATTTATGAAACAAATGTCAATTTTGTAAGTTATATATATTTTATACAACAAATATCAATTTTGTAAGATACATAATCATATTTTATAAAACTAAATATTAATATCAATTGTGTATGTTACATATATTTTATAAAACTAAATATTAATATCAATTTTGTAGTTATATATATATTTTATAAAACAAATATCAATTTTGTAAGATACATAATTATATATTATAAAACTAATTATTAATATTAATTTTGTACATTACATATATTTTATAAAACTAAATATTAATATCAATTTTGTATGTTACATATATTTTATAAAACAAAATATTAATATCAATTTTGTATGTTACATATATTTTATAAAACTAAATATTAATATCAATTTTGTACATTACATATATTTTAAGTTACATATATTTTATAAAACAAATATCAATTTTGTAAGTTACATATATTTTATAGAAGAAATATCAATTTTGTAAGTTACATATATCTAGGTACAAGTATGACCTTCTATTGCATCAATACTATCTTGATGAGTGAGAATATTAAACAGTAACAGGACATTTTCATCATTTAATCAAGCATCTTTAGGGCCCTTAGAACCCTGTATGTTGTCAATTTCATTATATGCATGCCGTGTTGCCATAAATCGAAGAATCATGTTAAAAGGTTGTGGTAAAAGCCATAGTTGTAATTCAGCTCTTATTCATCAAGGAATTATTCAAAATAATTGAAAAATTCACAATACCCAAAAATGTCAATAATTTTTTTTCAGAAACAGGTGCTTTCTAGAAACCTACACCTGTAGTCTATTTCATACAGAAAACAGGTGCTTTCTGTATACCTCTCCCTGTTGTCTTACCTCATCCAGTACTATCCAGTGGCCGTGTTTCAGTGCCCTCAGTAAAGGACCATCTCTCCAAGCAAACCTCCCACCTTCTTCCCCCTCCACCGGTAAATCTGCCCCAAACAGGTCTGTCACATCCTGTCATACAATAAAACATATCAACTATTCAAACAGAAACAAAACATCCATGATCTCAAAAAGACGTTCACACTGTTTTGATAACTAGAAAAATCTAATATTGATATCTAATATTGATATCTAATAAAAACACAGTTTTATGACCTATGCATGACTAATTCACATGAGTAACATCACAAGCAGCTCCAGATTTTCTGGTTCTTTTGCTTTGCCAGTTCTTTATGCTACTTACTGTCTGCTCAGACAAGTTAATGCGAACTAATTCCCTCCCTGCAGCCCTGGCAATGGCGGACACGAGACTGGTCTTCCCCACCCCTGGGGATCCCTCCAGAAGGAGTGGGCGGGGCAGCTGTAGTCCGCGGAGTAGTCTCTGAGCATTGACACACGTGGTGGGGGCCTGGAGGGCATATTTATCGTCCAAGCAGCTCTCTCCCTCACCTGTCACACAAGTGTCATTACAATAATAAAATCAGAAACAGGAAAACTAATGAACATTAAATTACAATACATCTTCAGTCAAGGAATAAAGAGGTTCATTATTAGTATAATGAGAGTATAAAAATGCACTGGATGGAGTTATTTTTAGTTGGCAAAGGTGAATCACCCATTTTTTCTTTAATCCATTAACTTATATCCCCATTAATACAGACACAAGTTTTGCAACAGTAAGCATGGTTGACACAGCTTCATGTAACACAGAGTTTGGGAACTTGTCAGAATACTGCAGCCTTTGATCGTCCTTGTTAAAGTGTAAACCTACTGTTGGCCAGATGCAATTCATTACCTCGACTGATGCCGTACGGCTGGATACAGAAAGCTTCAGGAGTCAGCTTTATTGTCCCATCTAGAATCTCACAATCCTTGTCCAATAGGTTCAGAGATTTCAGGTCATGTGACTGATAAGTTGTCTGGTTGATGAGGTAGAGGAGGTGTGAGAGAGAAGCAGATCTTAGGGTCATGACCTCTGAGTCCCGCCCTCTACTGGTATTTCCTTGCAAAAACAAACCGAACAATTACAGAAGATGTAATATTGAGTCAAATCAGTAAAAGTTATTCTGTCCAAACTTCAGCTCTCAGTTTTTTTGGACAATCTTTTGAGTGTACTCATACTATGGTCTGATCTTCAGGGGCTGAACATTTCTAGTGCGAGTCTTTATTATTTCCTTTTTTATCAAAATCCTTTTATTTTAGTGCAAACTTTGAGGTAACATGACAAATACCAATTTAATACAATAGGAAACTCGTTAGAGAGACTTATTATCTGTCCAATTAGTACCTGCTCCCAGGCCATCCAGAAACACCAGGCATGCTCCATGGATCAAAGCTACAGCTGGTTCAAACTGGTTATATCCAGATTCTACTTCCATGGCATCCGGAGTAATTTTGATGGAGCATGTGTTGATGAAATCGACCCAGGACAGGATATCTCGAATGCTTACTGTACATCTGAAATATCACACCTCTACTTATACTCCTTGATAGAATTTTACAACTTCTGATTTCAGTAGTTGTCCTATCACAGTAACAAGAGGCCCACAGGCCTAATTCCTCATCCGAGTTAAAAGTATCACTAGTTCACAGGACTAATCCTTCACCTGAGTATTGGTTAAAAGTATCACTAGTCCCAAGGGGTTCAGTCTACAACGTTAATATTTAGCAGCTGCAGTGCAAGATGTGTTCTTAAAACACTAATGCCTCCGATAGTGCCCATATTGATGTGTTCTTAATAAACACTAATGCCTCCGACAGTGCCCATATTGATGTGTTCTTAATAAACACTAATGCCTCTGACAGTGCCCATATTGATGTGTTCTTAATAAACACTAATGCCTCTGACAGTGCCCATATTGATGTGTTCTTAATAAACACTAATGCCTCTGATAGTGCCCATACTGATGTGTTCTTAATAAACACTAATGCCTCTGACAGTGCCCATACTGATGTGTTCTTAATAAACACTAATGCCTCTGACAGTGCCCATACTGATGTGTTCTTAATATTCACTAATGCCTCTGACAGTGCCCATACTGATGTGTTCTTAATATTCACTAATGCCTCTGACAGTGCCCATACTGATGTGTTCTTAATATTCACTAATGCCTCTGACAGTGCCCATACTGATGTGTTCTTAATATTCACTAATGCCTCTGACAGTGCCCATACTGATGTGTTCTTAATATTCACTAATGCCTCTGACAGTGCCCATACTGATGAGAGATTTTACACACTCTGTACTTTATGCTATATTCACATAATGTGACTAATTTGGACTCACCCTAGGGTCACAACCCTGGGGTTGTGAAATTCACAATTTTGGTACATCCCTTTCTGCTTCTATATAATATGCATTTTGTTTTGGTTCAGAAACAGCAAAATTAATGGATATCTTTCAATTGATAAAGACAATAATTATAAATTTGCCACCACTCCAAAAACCAAAACTACCTCATCCTCCTACAATGCCCTGGAGCCATCAATTTCAAAAGAGGTCCATTTGTTCTACATGTGTATTTACACACACACAGTGGTAGTGAGGATTAAAGAATTTTGGAAATTGGTCTATTTTTAGCAGGTTTTACCTATCCCCTATGGCTACGAGGATGCAGGAGTCCTGAAATTTACAATAATTATTTATGCCCCGCCCCCTTGTCCAAAAGATGCTTTGAACCAAATCTATATAAAAAAAAATAAATTTGCAGTGTTAGTAATCAAAAGGAAGTTAAAAATGCTAAATGCTACTGTATGACACACAACGGCAGATGCACACCAACAGCAATAGTTCACATGAAACTGTTCAGTTAACAAGGTCAGAACATGACTTGTAATATCATCTTACAGTATGCCATATACATATATACGTTGTTTTGTTACAATTTACAGCAACAACTCCATGCTCAATTGATCGTAAGACTGAATCTTAACCTTTTGCCAAGGTCGTTGTTGGAGAACCAGTCCACGAAGTCCATGATGACACGGCCCACTCCGCTAGTTCCATCCTCCTGGTTACCTAGGTAAATCCCGGGCGACAGATTGTGCTCGATGATCTTTATCAGGTCCCTTCGGTTGCTAGTCTGTGGACACCAGATTTCTGTGAACCGGTTCCTAAGAGCAGGGGAAAGCTGCCACAGATAACATACACACCATTAGAATAACAAGTCTCCGTATAATTGGTGTTTTCTGCAGTTGTCCATTTTTTTTTTAATTTTGCGGATAGGAAAATTGCGCAAAAATTACAATTGCAGAAAAATATATCCATACATATACACATAGAAAGATAGAGAGCAGCCACAGGAATTGAAAATGCAGAATGTAATTTGCTTCCTTTTAGGGATCGGATCACAAAAATTTCCACCTGCAGAAAATACCCGTTCAATAGTATTCCTCCAAACAACGATTCTACAGATATACTTTGATGTGCTAAGTCTGTGGAATAGCCTCATTATTTGAATCCTTTATGCTTAATGATATATGTTTCGTGCTTAGCCTAAGAATTTAATGTCACAGCTAGAAGGAATTTAAATTCAGACTTCAGATATACAGTGCATTTCATTCTGAGGACATATTAAGCAGTTTTTGTATGATGATGAAGTTGTTACCTCCTTTTTTCCAAAATCGCCTCCTGGATTCATAGTGGAGAACACCTGGAATCCGTCTGTTGCCGTCACCACTTCCACCTGATTTTTGTGTCCATCTCCCCCACCTTTCTCTGCCATCAGAAGCGTCCGCTCAGGTTCTAACACACTGTTTAGTCGCTCTAGCACAGAATCATCAGCCAATGAGATCTCATCGATAAGGAACATGTCTCCATGCTTCATTGCCTTGACGAGCGGCCCATCCACCCACTCAAATAATTTCTTAGGGCCATCCAAGTCCTATTTAATGGATATTGCATTTAATCTTATTGATCTGATAATTCAGAATTTTAAGGACAAATAACAACCCATCTTACTTTTGGAAACAGAATACAACGTCGGTGGCCTAGTGGTTAGGATGTTAGACTCTCAACCAAAAGGTTGTGGGTTCGAGTCCTGGCCGCAGCAGGACCGACGTTGTGTCCTTGGGAAAGGCACTTTACATAAATTTCCTCACTTCACTCAAGTGTAAAAGGGGTATCTGGCTATAGACAGTGAAAGATATTATTAGAATGTTAGTGCTCAGCGCCTTAACGACAGCGTGCACCGAGAAAGTTCTGAAATGTTCCAATGTCTGCTGGGGTAATAATGTATTGTGAAGGCTTTGAGCAGCATATGCTGGGAAAATGCTATATAAAAACCAGTCATTATCATTATCATTAACATTGATCCAATATAATCAGAGAAACACAACACTGATCCAATATAATCAGAGAAATACATTATATAATGTCCTTTGACAGACTCCCTTCCAACCCCATCTCATGACCTGTCATAATGAATTGACTATCATCATGCAGCAATACTAAAGTTAACATAGTCACCCCCCCCCTCCCCCGCACAAACATTAATTGAAATATTTCTAAATCTGTGTTTGTACATTCTACATGCAAAGCAATGATATATTGTAACATACAACCATGCTGTGGCAGTTCTTCAGAGGTAACTTACCCCTTTGTGATGGGATCTGCCTGGTGCAAGTTCTACTGATAACTTACCCCCTCCTGATGGGATCTGCATGGTGCAAGTTCTACTAATAACTTACGCCCTCCTGATGGGATCTGCCTGGTGCAAGTTCTACTAATAACTTACCCACTCCTGATGGGATCTGCCTGGTGCAAGTTCTACTAATAACTTACCCCCTCCTGATGGGATCTGCCTGGTGCAAGTTCTACTAATAACTTACGCCCTCCTGATGGGATCTGCCTGGTGCAAGTTCTACTAATAACTTACGCCCTCCTGATGGGATCTGCCTGGTGCAAGTTCTACTAATAACTTACGCCCTCCTGATGGGATCTGCATGGTGCAAGTTCTACTAATAACTTACGCCCTCCTGATGGGATCTGCATGGTGCAAGTTCTACTAATAACTTACGCCCTCCTGATGGGATCTGCCTGGTGCAAGTTCTACTAATAACTTACCCACTCCTGATGGGATCTGCCTGGTGCAAGTTCTACTAATAACTTACCCCCTCCTGATGGGATCTGCCTGGTGCAAGTTCTACTAATAACTTACCCACTCCTGATGGGATCTGCCTGGTGCAAGTTCTACTAATAACTTACGCCCTCCTGATGGGATCTGCCTGGTGCAAGTTCTACTAATAACTTACGCCCTCCTGATGGGATCTGCATGGTGCAAGTTCTACTAATAACTTACGCCCTCCTGATGGGATCTGCCTGGTGCAAGTTCTACTAATAACTTACCCACTCCTGATGGGATCTGCCTGGTGCAAGTTCTACTAATAACTTACCCCCTCCTGATGGGATCTGCCTGGTGCAAGTTCTACTAATAACTTACCCACTCCTGATGGGATCTACCTGGTGCAAGTTCTACTAATAACTTACCCCCTCCTGATGGGATCTGCCTGGTGCAAGTTCTACTAATAACTTACCCCCTCCTGATGGGATCTGCATGGTCGAAGCCCGCCCAGAAAATCTGCACTCTCTGTATGAAGGTGACAGTTGATGGAATGTAGATCACTACTCTGTAGTGTGGCTAATAGCTGACACACAGTCGTTTTACCACAGCTAAAAATAGAATGACAGTCTGACCTTCAGAAATAATTGAGTCACTATTACTTTCTTTGAATCTGAAATCTTGGAATCATTCATAATCAAGATGTCTCTAAGAAAATTGAAGAAACTATGCATTCACAAGTAAAAATATACACAGCATGAAAGTAAAAAGCATCAGTTATACAGAGGATCCAAGACAATGCGGCCAATTAACTGCCACTGCCACTATCATCTCTTAAGGACCACTGATGCCCACCTACCCTGTCCCCCAGCAACAGAAAAAAAGTCACAGTTTCCTGTTCTTGTTCATGTGTATCGGAAGTATGACTGATAAATCTAATACTGAATGCAAGATGGTGGAAACTTAAGATTCCATTTCTCTCAAAAAAAAAAAAAAAAAATTTCAGTGACCATAATATTGCTGAAAAATGAAGTGTATGCCCGGGCGTTTTGGTGTCAATGGCAGCTACACAATTGACTGATAATCACATACCCTGTGTCCCCCACCAAGAGGACAGGCTCTCTAAACTGTACAGCGTGTCCAATCAGAACGGCCAGACGTCTCATCCCGTACGTCCACACAATGTGTTCGAACCCTGTTGGAGTCTCGCGCATCACTCGCTCCAATATTGACACAGTAGTAGCTGATGTTTGTGAGTCCAAAGTAAACAGACGGTCAGGGTCCACTGTACGTTTGAGATGCTTCTGAATCACTTCCTGAACAATGACCGCTTCCTCTGGTTTTCTCACACGACCAGCCATCAACATGTACCCTGAAAATAACGACCAGCCATCAACACATACCGTACAAATGTGGTAACGACCAGCCATCAACACATACCCTACAAATGTGGTAACGACCAGCCATCAACACATACCGTACAAATGTGGTAACGACCAGCCATCAACACATACCCTACAAATGTGGTAACGACCAGCCATCAACACATACCGTACAAATGTGGTAACGACCAGCCATCAACACATACCCTACAAATATGGTAACGACCAGCCATCAACACATACCGTACAAATGTGGTAACGACCAGCCATCAACACATACCGTACAAATGTGGTATTTTTTTCTTATCAGTATCATCTCTTTACTTAATGTAAATACAGGCAAATTGTGTGGATTTTTTTATAATTATACTTACAGTGGCTGTAAAATCCGACAAATTGTTTTGTTATTTTCTTATTATTAATTTCAAAGACTGCAAAATAGATATATTATGGGTTTTTTTCTGACTATTACTATTCACAGTGATTGAAAAAACCCCAAAAATTGTAAACGAACCATGATCTGCCATGTGCTGGTCCCAGTCATAAAATTTCCTCTGTATTTTGACCTCTTTGCACTTGTATCTATCAGCCCATCTAAACAAGTCTCTGAGAGTCATGTAGCCTTGTTTCCCAGCAAACACACCTGACCCTCGCCTCCTGGTCTGTAGGGAGACAGAACAACTCGACTGTTTGAGTGAGGACTCTGATTTCATACTACAGACTTCTATTAATAGCTTGCAGAACATGACATGAATTCCGTGATACAGTTGTAAAGCTAATCTTGCTTTTCTACATGTACTCCAGTTTATCTAAAAAATTTTATTCTTTTACATTGACTGCATGAGCAATACCTGTCCCTTACCAGTCCCCCCCTTAATTTACAGATGCAATATTTGAGGGATTGTACATTTGATGTTGTTTGATCTTGAACGTTGGTATCGAGTCACCATGGTTACCAGTATCGAATTAGTTTAATGTTTTGTTGTTCATACAGTTGATGCATGCAGTTTTTATCAGGGATGAAACAGTCTTAGTTAGAACCCTGTAATTATGTAGGGAGACAGAACAACTCACCTTGACACAAAGATACTAATCCTAAATACACAATTCATTCATGAAAGCCTGATACAGGTACATTCGTGAACACCTGATTACAGGTACATTCATGAACATCTGATTACAGGTACATTCATGAACACCTGATACAGGTACATTCATGAACACCCGATTACAGGTACATTCGTGAACACCTGATTACAGGTACATTCGTGAACACCTGATTACAGGTACAAGCTGCATAGGTTAAGCATAAATGTCAATCAACCTTGTCTGGGTACATCACCTGTAAATCCAACATGGCAGCCACCAGGCGTTTTGCGTAGGACAATGGTAGATCACATCTCTGATGAAGAATGGTCTCCAGTTCAGAACTAGGGATCTCATCAAAATGGAGCTCGATGAAGCGGTTCCTGAAGGCTCGGGACAAAATCTGCAAATAAATGAGAATTGATGTGTTTGTAAAACGCCGATATTGTTCTACATAACTACAGAAAGTAATTCTGTTATCCAAACAAAGTCCTGTTACAAGCATTCAAAACTTCTGGCCAGGGTTAAAGTTTTTGCAGACAGAAAAAAACAATACGTCCCCAAATCTCTACTTATGGGGGCCATAAAAACAAGTTATCGTTATGTCTACCCATACTTAAATAAATTTCACAATTCTCTGAGTCTATGAGAAGTGTCTTCTTACCTTGCGACCCCCGTACAGCCCTGGAGGGTTCTGTGTGGCAAATAGCATAAACTTGGGATGAGCCTTCACCGTCTCCTGGGTCTCAGGAATGAAGAGTTCACGGTTGTCATCCAGGAGCTACAATGGAGAGAACAAGATCTGTAACTATTAATTCAGCCACTAACAGTGTCTGGTTCAGTCAGTCTTGTTCAGACACAGACAGTATTTGGTCCAGTCAGTCTGGTTCAGCCACTGACAGTATTTGGTTCAGTCAATCTGGTTCAGTAATTGACAGTGTCTGGTTCAGTAACTGACAGTGTCTGGTTCAGTCTGTTTGGTTCAGTAATTGCCAGTGTCTTGTTTCCTCATGGTCTAGTTCAGTCAGTGACAATGCTTGGTTCAGTCATAATCTGGTTCATATTTTGAAAATGGTTAATATCGACACAGTTTGATTAAGTTACTAACAGTGTTTAGTTTCATCAAAATCTGGTTCAATCAAAGATTTTTGTTACATATGAAACTAAGTGCAAATTCACCTAATGACTGAGACCTGACATTGCTTCAATTTAAATTCAGAATTTTTTCTTATTTGGCATAATATGACTATTGTTGACAAAAACACAAGTCAAAAGCCCATTGAAAGTTATCAGCAAGGAATCTGAGAATTGACACTACTTCCTTCATTCAGTCTACTACAAACATCACCTTACCCTGTTCAGGGCCTCCAGTACATCAGTGGGAGCTAAATTCAGTTCATCTAGAATAATCCACTGTCCCTTCCTCATGGCCTCCACAAGCACTCCTGAAATCAGATCCATTATTAACATGAGCCACACAGTGTTAAATCACAACACTCACAAAATCAGACTGATGACAAGCAGCTGTCCCACCTATTATAATTACTAGAGGGTCTCTCTAACATCTCCATGCCTCACAATGAAACTTTTTACATGTTTCAGACGAAGAATCCTATATAAAAGTGATTCATCTGCCTTTTAAAAATCTACCTCTGTTGAGAAAGCAAAATTTGTCCCAACTTACATAAAAAATGAGTAGATATTGTCCTAACTTGTGTATAAAATGAGTAGAAATGACAATCATCCCCTCGGTAGGCATCATCTCTCTGTAGACTTACCCTCTTTGAAGACAAGTTTCCCGGACTCGTCTGCGGAGTAACAGCCCATGTATTCCTGTAGGTCAGTGTGTTCGTGGTTGTTAACCCGGACACACACGTTTCCACTGCTCTGTGCTAGCCACGTTACCAGACTCGTTTTACCAACCGACGTCTCACCTTGCAGCAGAACGGGATGTTGTCTGAAAGGCGATTAAATTTTTGATCGGTAACCTTGAAACATGATTAAACATTTGAAATTCAAAGTGAAAATATTTGTCATACATCTACATGTAAACAGCTGTTCTCGCTGTGTATTCTATTCTAATTTCTGGAAAATCCATTGTGAAACCTAATGATAAGTTGTTCAAACAACAATATTTACATTTCCAATGTTTTTAGCTCTGATATCTTTACCAATAGAACTGATATCCATTTCTGCATGAATGCGAACAATGTGCGTATGATTCTTGATAAAAATAGTACAACTATTTTAATGGCTAGAAAAATGCCAACAGAAATCAAAGTAAAATGTGTCATATATAAAACATAAATTTCTTACATGGAGCATGCTGGTGTAAATCATGCATTTTCAAAATGATATTAACTTCTTAAATAAAGGCGATAACCCAGTGATATACATGTATAATGTAATATACAAAATGATATCAACTTCAGCTAGAATTGACCCCTAATACATACCCCGCAGACACAACCCTGGCTAAATCCCTGAGGTTGGCACGGACCGAGGGGGTCAGGATGTAGTTACTAGGCACAGAGGGAGCGGCTCTACCCCGTGACACCCAGTACCCCTCAAACTGTAGACAACCCCCCTCTAAGGGTTCCCTGATGCCTTGCTTTAGCAGGGACTTGATATTGGCTTTTCCCACGATGTGCTGAGTGATGAGGCTCTCTACCACAGGATGTGAGGCTCTATCCAACTGGGTCAGGAAACTCAAACAGAACCCCTGTAAAATAAAACAGGTCCGTTATCTGTCTGTAAAATAAAACAGGTCCGTAATCTGTCTGTAAAATAAAACAGGTCTGTTATCTGTCTGTAAAATAAAACAGGTCTGTTATCTGTCTGTAAAATAAAACAGGTCAGCTATGTCTGTAAAATAAAACAGGTCAGCTATCTGTCTGTAAATAAAACACAGATCAGTTATTTGTCTGTTAAATCAAAGACAGGTCAGTTATCTGTCTGTAAAATAAAACAGGTCAGCTATCTGTCTGTAAAATAAAACACAGATCAGTTATTTGTCTGTTAAATCAAAGACAGGTCAGTTATCTGTCTGTCTGTAAAATCAAACACATGTGTCAGCTATCTGTCTCTCTGTCTGTAGAATCACATATACAGGTAAGAAAATCACATACACAGATCAGCTGTCTGTCTGTCAAATTAATCACAAGGTAAACTATCTGTCTGCCTTTAAATTCTATTACATTTATCAATTATCTGTCTGTCTGATATATCACACTGGTTAGTGAAGTACACAGATTGAATTCAATCCCTTAAAGAATAATTTGCACAGAGCTTTTTAATAGAATCTTTATGTGTTGTTATAATAGTCATCTCTACCTCATACAGCGACCTGGCTACTTGACCACAGGGATTGGACACCGAGTATCTCAGAGCCCTACACAGAGTCCTCAGACTGAAGTGGGGCTTGTGTCCAGTGCCGTCGGTCAGTTTATCCACTGCGGCTTTCTTCACTGCCAGGTAGAATTTGACGATTCCCTGGATGTGAGCAGGGGTAAGGGACAGACTGGACAGATAGTCACTGACCAGTGTCTTCAGATCTTGTTCCTCGTCCAGCTCATCCACATAGAATTCTGTAAACCTGTGTAAACAATGAATTCTGTAAACCTGTGTAAACAATGAATTCTGTAAATCTGTGTAAACAATGAATTCTGTAAACCTGTGTCAACAATGAATTCTGTAAATCTGTGTCAACAATGAAGTCTGTAAACCTGTGTAAACAATGAATTCTGTAAATCTGTGTCAACAATGAATTCTGTAAACCTGTGTAAACAATGAATTCTGTAAACCTGTGTAAACAATGAATTCTGTAAATCTGTGTCAACAATGAATTCTGTAAATTTGTTGATTAATTGATTACATATTGTTTAAAATCCCACTTGAGAATCTTTTACGTACATCAAGAAGTCAACATTGCCGGTGAAGGGCTGCAAATTTAAGCCTATGTTCAGCGCGTACGGCCTTTGAGCAGGGAGGGATCTTTATTGTGCCACTCCCACTGTTACAGTTTATACGGTCTCATCCGAAGGACCGCCCCATTATGTTGTCTCTTACAACAAGCAAGGGGTACTGAGGACCTATACTAACAACCTGGATCCTCTTGGTAAATTTGTGTAAACAATAAATTCTGTATATCTGTGTAAACAATGAATTCTGTAAATCTATGTAAAGAATGAATTCTGTAAATCTATGTAAAGAATGAATTCTGTAATCTTGTGTCAACAATTAATGTTTGTATGTATGGTATGTTGACTCTAGGTGAAAAATGATAACATTTTAGAGCCTGGAAACTATTGCATCTACAGACGGACAGAAGGATGGACAGACAACCTGATGCCAGTAAACCCCACCCCCCCCCCAATTTTGTTGTGGAGGATGTACAGAGTACCTGAGTTCATAATGAATGCTTCTGACATAACAGTCTGTCAATCATAAACTAAACATGCAAGCACAATAGTTTATTATTATATTCACTTATATAGCGCAAAATTACGTATAGTTTCTATGCGCTTTACAGAGGTTGTCCTAATGAAGATGAAACACTTATAAAAAGAACTGTTAAGAATGAAATTGACAAATTATTACTAAAATAGTGATAAGACACCAAAATGCTGTGTAAAAGTATGACAGTCAGATGTCAAGACAAGAAATACATACGTAGTCAATGATGTGATATTGTTTTATGCTAAAATGTATTCACGTTTGAACAGCAGTGTTTTGACTTTCTTGTGGAATGTTCTGTGTGATTCAAGATTGCCAAGTTCTAACGGTAGATTATTCCATAATTGTCCACCTAGTCCGTAGTCTGTAGACTTGTTAATCTTATGACCATATGGGGAGACAAAAACTGCCGACCAGCAGGGTCTTATCAAATGGACGACTAACCTGTTTCTGACACCAGTGGGCAAATCCTTCTTGCCCACATCAGTGGCTGGGTTCATGCAGGCAAATATCCTGAAGTTGTGGTGTCTATCTACAGGGGTGGTGTCCCTAAAAGTAAACCATAGAATCACAGGCTTCAGACCTTCATACAAGCATGGCTAGCTTAACATACCGTGTCACTTCCAGATTAACATCTAGTAAACACTCTGTATCTCAAATAGATTAAAAAACATGCGGAAATCAGCAACATCTGCATTTTAACCATCCATTACTCACCTTCTCTATCACTACAATAGACCTCCTGATGTCCTACACTCAAACACTTCTCACCCTCTCTCTCTGTCACTACAATAGACCTCCTGGTGTTCTCTACTCAAATGCTACTCACCCTCTCTCTCTCTCTATCACTAAAATAGACCTCCTGGTGTTCTCTACTCAAACACTACTCACCCTCTCTCTGTCAGTACAATAGATCCTCTGGTGCTCTCTAGTAATCCACTCAAACACTCAAGTGTTTCTGCTGCAGCTAGATTGATTTCATCCAGTAACACCCAGTCTCCCTCTCTGAGGGCTTTCACAAGCGTACCCTGCAAAAAGAGTATATCTTTAAGACGGGGGAGGGAGTCTAGGACTCACTAATTGTATGTGTTGATTGATATTGAACAGCTGGGACAGCTGACATTAATATGAGAAAAATGGCATATTGCAAAACTACAAAACTTGAGATTAGAGGCCTTGTGATTTTGAGCACAATGCTCTAACCACTTGGCCCCTTTATCATGATCTAACTTGCAAATACAGTCTGTCATTAGGTTGAATGCTGTCTAGCATTTTTCGTACCAACTGTTAAGTTGTTCTTTATATACTGATTTTGACTAAGAATTACTCTGTTTACCTGATTCACTGTGGGTGTGACCGGTTCACACTAATCATTGTTATTTTCATCTTTTTCATTTCACTTTCCAAAGGTTGACATTGTAATATACAAGTACTGAATATGTTCATCAATCCAGACATCCTCTGTAAATGCTCACCTCTAAGAATGTGAAGGTCAGGGCATTTTCTGACCTCTTGACCTGCAGTTTCAATTGCTGAACTCGGGTTTTAAGATTCTTCCATTTTGTATACAGGTCTAAATCAATCTTCCCTGTTAAAAAAAACATTAAGAAATTCATCAGAGTCTACTTACAACATCCACTGTAAGACAAATTAGTATTATTCAGAAATTCATCTAAAGCTTACAAGAAGTTTTAACGGAGAACAATATTAAGAAATTCATCAAAAACGTACGAGAAGTTTTAACGTACATTTACATGTATACAGACAAACTTAAACAATATGTATGTCTTGGGCTTTGCTATAAATCAAATGAAAGATTTCAAATCTCTTGTTTACTTGAGTATATATATATAAACAATAATACTATGTTCGTAAGTGCAGTTAAAATTTCCATAGCAACCACTGTATTTAGCAACTTAATGTCGTATGTGACCATAAAAAATTCCCCTTCAATGTGTTACCCTATATATTGTACATGAATCAAACAACCACCTGTCTAACACGACCGACAACCATGATTTTTACAAAGTCTTTGTGTATTTTCATGAAATTTATCTTTATTCAACGACCGCACATCTTTTGACTGCAATGCGATTCCTACTTTCCCTTTTGGTCGAGCATGGTTTTTACTGGGAGTTACTTTCACTTTAAAATGCACAGGTAATACTTTGGCAGAGATTTGTTTAGTCGGCAATCTAAATTAATTAACTAGAGTGTAATGAACATGCAGGGTCGTGTTGGATTAATTGACAAAATCCGAGTTGTTTACTTGACAAAATCAAACTTCAGTGAAATAAGAGCGTAGTTTTCAAAGCTCTGAGTTTCGACAGACTTAGAGGTGTGCAGAGTAGATTGGATGTAAAATCTAGCACCTGGCATACCATCATGTTCAACAGAGTGGAAAATTAGCCTGACTGCAATATAAATCAGGACTGGGGGAAAAATACTTAGATAACTGGAATATTCACAATTTTCCTGTACGAGACATCCAAGGTTTCAGAGTGTAGACATGACCAGGACTAGCGGCTCATTTCGACATATCCCGAGTATTTGACACATCCGAGTCAAAACTTTAAAAGATTTGCTGTGCCCAATGGATGATGTGATTGATCTAATGTCTTTCAAATTGAATAACAGATTTCCAGCATTACTGTACAAAGGGAGAAGCAACACCTCCTCATTTATTTTCTTTTACCAGAGAAGCATTGGTGCAATTTTTTAGTTACAAGTATATTACATTTATGACCTTACAACAAACTGTTTTTAAAGTTTAGAAAATCTGCACCTATTTCATAAATGAGATTCTTAAATGTAATTTTTGATGAACAATAGATCATGACAACATATCATATTTTAGATGTTTAGCCATTATTAATTTTATTTTAGAACTGTTAAAGCCATTCTTGATATTCTTAATAATGAATTTGAAACATGTGTAAGTTCTCTATTGTACAAATTATTTCGGTATATTTTTTGCTAAATGCCTTTACAGCAGAAAATAAGCAACCTGTATTAAGAGACCACCTGTCATATGTGACCTTTTTTCCATTCTCCGTTTCAGATTTGACTGTAGTTTGACCTAGCTACAGTAGTTGTAGCAATTTTTATAACTGTTCATTTGACCTGACCTGCTGTGCCTAGTTTTAACAATTTTTATAACTGTTCATTTCACCTGACCTGCTGTGCCTAGTTTTAACAATTTTTATAACTGTTCATTTGACCTGACCTGCTGTGCCTAGTTTTACCTATGTTTATAATAGTTCATTTGACCTGACCTGCTGTGCCTAGTTTTAACAATTTTTATAACTGTTCATTTGACCTGACCTGCTGTGCCTAGTTTTAACAATTTTTATAACTGTTCATTTGACCTGACCTGCTGTGCCTCGTTTTACCTATGTTTACAACTGTTCATAACTTTTCACTTGACCTGATTTAAGCAATGTTTATAACTGTTCATTTGACCTGACCTGCTGTGCCTCGTTTTAGCGCTGGCTCTATAGTGTGTCCCATCAGGGTAAACAAAGTTGTCCAGTTATTGCGAGAGAAACTCTCCTGTAAAAGAAAATCTATTAATCGTTCATGTATCGATACAAAATTCGGGCGTAAATCACCTCATCTCTCAACTACAGACCAAAAATACCACCATTACAACACCCTGTTACACTTTAACAGTACACAAATAAACCTGATGTGTGATATTTTTATTTAATTAAACAAAAACCAATGGGGGCCTGAATTAGATACAATGTTTGCCCCACACAGAGCACAACCGGTCAACATTGTGTTGGATGTCTCCAGTTAATAACTGATACAAACCTGGACATGACCCAGGAATTTGTTATTTTCCGCTGCAGAGAATGTGGCATAGAACAGGGTCTCAAATTCTTCCTTCACTGGCCTCACAATAAGTTTCAGATCCATCGGTTTGAACCTACAAGGACAAACGCCCCCCCAAAACTCAGAAGCAATAAAATCAACACACAGAATTGTACATCACTGCATCTCAGCGTGGTCACATCAAAGTTTTATATCCAAATACTCTAATTACAACGAATACACACACTGGACATTCGAATAAATTAATACCTTTATTTATGTAAATCTTATGAGAATTATTTGGAAATAATTTTTAATTGATAAATAGAAAGATAGAATAATATTAATTCAAGCACGAATTAATGGACAGTAACTGAAATTCAACAGACATTCCATGCCTTCAACAAGAAAATAGCTGCAGTGGTCACTTTATAATTACATATTCACTATCAAAGGCCTGAAAGGGCACAATGTTGCTAACCTTGTGGAAAGTATATCCCTCTGCTATCACAGATACAAATTAAATTTCGTGCAAAAGCAACACAATGCTAATAAGGAAACTCTAGACTAATGAAGGAATATTACACACGCAAATCTGCTCCATACTTTAATTTTCAGCTGATTCTTTGTTTGGCTTTGTCATACTGATATTAAACCTTAACGCAAGTCACTTCCTGTATCTACATATGTATGACATCAAACATCAGCCAAACTCCTGGCAGCTTTCCAGTTTTCTTTGACTGAGTTCACAAATTGTCAGCTTACTGCCACCTGTCTACTACAGCCCAGGGCATGGTTCTTCCACGTTCACTTCAACATTTTCGTTATCTCTCAGGCTGTCTAGTTAATAATTCATTAATAAAACCGCAGATGTGGGTCAGGTGAAAAATCAAAAATGGCTGCTAAAGGCAGGTAAAATGTCAGTTCAGTATCACACAAGTAATCATTATATAAAGTCAAGTCACAATACCTATAAAAGTTGGAATTTTCAATGGGAGGAAATAAAATGACCGACGGTGGTACAAGTGACCACTGAATCTAGGTGCCCGCTTTGGAAACTATAACGGCAGCAGTGTGTGAGTTATCTTACCCTACCAGTAGATCTGAGCTGTGTGAGTTATCTTACCCTCCCAGTAGACTCGAGCTGTGTGAGATGACTTACCCTCCCAGTAGATCCGAGCTGTCACTCTGCTGATTCATGTTAATTACTCGCAGCTTGTGACCTGATGAAAAATGAGGAAGACATTGAAATAAAAGACACTAAAGATCCAATAGAGAAAGAAATATACAAAGGGAGATAAATACAATGAGATCACTGTTACAGAAATTTACAGCAATGAGACCACTGTTCTACAAATCTACAGCAGTGAGACCACAGTTACAGAAATTTACAGCACTGAGACCACTGTTACAGAAATCTACAGCAATGAGACCACTGTTCTACAAATCTACAGCAATGAGACCACTGTTACACAAATCTACAGCAATGAGACCACTGTTACAGAAATTTACAGCAATGAGACCACTGTTACAGAAATTTACAGCAATGAGACCACTGTTACACAAATCTACAGCAATGAGACCACTGTTATACAAATCTACAGCAATGAGACCACTGTCACACAAATCTACACCAATGAGACCACTGTTACACAAATCTACAGCAATGAGACCAGTTCTACAAATCTACAGCAATGAGACCACTGTTACACAAATCTACACCAATGAGACCACTGTTACACAAATCTACAGCAATGAGACCAGTTCTACAAATCTACAGCAATGAGACCACTGTTACACAAATCTACAGCAATGAGACCACTGTTACACAAATCTACAGCAATGAGACCACTGTTACACAAATCTACAGCAATGAGACCACTGTTACACAGATCTACAGCAATGAGACCACTGTTACACAAATCTACAGAAATGAGACCACTGTTCTACAAATCTACAGCAATGAGACCACTGTTACAGAAATTTACAGCAATGAGACCACTGTTACAGAAATTTACAGCAATGAGACCACTGTTCTACAAATCTACAGCAATGAGACCACTGTTACAGAAATTTACAGCAATGAGACCACTGTTCTACAAATCTACAGCAATGAGACAACTGTTATACAAATCTACAGCAATGAGACCACTGTTACACAAATCTACAGCAATGAGACCAATGTTCTACAAATCTACAGCAATGAGACCAATGTTACACAAATCTACAGCAATGAGACCACTGTTACACAAATCTACAACAATGAGACCACTGTTCTACAAATCTACAGCAATGAGACCACTGTTATACAAATCTACAGCAATGAGACCACTGTTACACAAATCTACAGAAATGAGACCACTGTTACACAAATCTACAGCAATGAGACCACTGTTACACAAATCTACAGAAATGAGACAACTGTTACACAAATCTACAGAAATGAGACCACTGTTCTACAAATCTACAGTAATGAGACCACTGTCACACAAATCTACAGCAATGAGACCACTGTCACACAAATCTACAGCAATGAGACAACTGTTACACAAATCTACAGCAATGAGACCACTGTTACACAAATCTACAGAAATGAGACAACTGTTACACAAATCTACAGAAATGAGACCACTGTCACACAAATCTACAGTAATGAGACCACTGTCACACAAATCTACAGCAATGAGACCACTGTCACACAAATCTACAGCAATGAGACCACTGTCACACAAATCTACAGCAATGAGACCACTGTCACACAAATCTACAGCAATGAGACCACTGTCACACAAATCTACAGCAATGAGACCACTGTCACACAAATCTACAGCAATGAGACCACTGTCACACAAATCTACACCAATGAGACCACTGTTACACAAATCTACAGCAATGAGACCACTGTTCTACAAATCTACAGCAATGAGACCACTGTTACACAAATCTACAGCAATGAGATTTCCTACCTGTATATTTATGGGTCTTCCTTAACCTATCTTACCCGATGAGAACAGCAGTAAAACTCAGTTTGAATTACAATTCTGTACACTAACCAAGTTCTGCCGCCAGATACTGCACACTCGATGTTTTGCCAGTTCCGGTTTCACCGACCAATAAAACAGGCTCGTTTTCCTTCACTGCCATGGCAACCCTCTCCAGAAGAGCTGATGCTTGTCGTGTAAAGGAGAATGTGGTCCTGCCTCTGAAATAAAATAATCACAGGTAATTACTAAGTTCCCACTGAAGTAAAACGAACAGTTACTAGGTACCCACTTGTTTACTTTGTTAATTCTATCATGAGATAAAGTTTGATATATATTAGAAAATGAGTGATATTTTCTTATCTAATGCTATGTACATGTATGTAGACATCTTGGTTATTGAATCGTTCGTAATTGGCTGTGTTGTTTCATGCAGCCTTTTTCGCTGATTTTCTCCTAGAATAAACCGATATCTGCTTCCTAGTCTTTGCCGATTTACCTTGCGTAGGTCTGGGAAGTTCAGGACATATACAGAAATGGCTGCATTCAGAATTTAATCGTGATTTTAATCGGCAAATCCTATGTCAGTTACATGCACGTCATACCTTTACACTTGCCTATCCTGTTCCCTGAATAGAAATGTATCAATGCAACACAGTAAGCCATTCAAAACTTGTACATTTTTTTTTTACCACAAACCAGATGTTATCCACACTTGCCCCCCCCCCCCCCCCCCCCCTCCTCCTTTAACTCCTAACCCCCTCTCAATGACTACTGACCTGACAGAGACAAGTGATGGGTCAATCAGTCGTCTGGCCAGACTAACCCGACCAATCGTCAATTTCTCCACCGTAATCTCAGTGCTGGGTTTATACTTTGTACAGTAATATTCCGCCTGAAATCAAAACATGAAACAATATTATTGTGAAGTTCAATCAAGATGGCAGCTGACAGTGAAAATTAAAATTTCACCTGTATGTACAGGTGTGTGTACAGGTGATATAAACATCACTAGTTCAGTCTGACATAACACATTCTCTCCGTTTCACACACAGTGTTTACCTGACCAATCACAAAGCAGGATAATCCCTTCTATAAGTTCTGTACTTTTATCCCTAACCTCATACCATATCTCACTTTTTTCTTCACAATACGATTTTACAATTTTTCCATGAATCAAAGGCTAAAAATAATGATGGTGTATTTCTCGCAGACTTTTAAAAGCAGCTAAGCATTTATTCACATTACTTTAGTTCTGTAGTGTAAATTATGTAACACGTCATCTACAGGTATTGATGTCGGAAATTCAAACACAGCTGCAGTTTGGAAATGGACATAAACAAAGAGGGAAACTAGATAAACTCATTAAATTCTCAATACACCGAGCACGACAAGCTTTCTTATGCCAGCTATACAACGTCATCAATCTACATGGAATCTCTACTCTGTTCTGATGCTGCACTCAACGACACGTGTCACTGTAATCTGTAGAATCATTTTTATAGTGTGTTGTCTAAATGTAATTCCTCACAGGTTATTTTTTTTTTAACTTGTACTGTTGTAATCAGATTTTATGTCCCAACTTACACAGGTTTTTAACTTGAACTGTTGTAATCAGATTTTATGTCCTGACTTACACAGGTATTTAACTTGAACTGTTGTAATCAGATTTTATGTCCCGACTTACACAGGTTTTTAACTTGAACTGTTGTAATCAGATTTTATGTCCCGACTTACACAGGTTTTTAACTTGAACTGTTGTAATCAGATTTTATGTCCCGACTTACACAGGTTTTTAACTTGTACTGTTGTAATCAGATTTTATGTCCCGACTTACACAGGTTTTTAACTTGTACTGTTGTAATCAGATTTTATGTCCCGACGGTTTTTTGTCCACTCTGAATATAAAGACTAATACCAACATTCTCTTTCTGCAGTTAAAGAAAACTCAAACTGCCATAAACAAAACCTGCCAAATGTAGATACAGTAGCTAAATAAGATCTTAATCAAGTCTACAAAACCTGATCTGGAGTGACATTCAGCTTGGCCCCGATCGCCTGGGCTACTAAGATCCGTCTCTGTGGATTTGGGATACAGGCTGCAAAACAATCCAGAGACTCCTGTAGGACCAGGCTGGCTGTGGATGTTTCTTGGATCTGAAAATCTGCAGCTATCCGTCGACACCAGTTCAACAGATCTCTGAAAAAATCAAAGTACACATTAAGATATCAATCACAGCAAGAATTCTATGTAAAATTAAAGACAATGTCAGTTTATACATTGTACTTGAGAGTAAAAGTTTAAATATACAATGAAAATTTCAATATTCTCAACAAAAACATAAACCATTCAATTTGTAAATTGTTAAGTCAGTAACTGAAACAAAACGTACTCCGTCAATGAATGAAATAAGAGTTCTCCGTCAGTAACTGAAATAAGAGTTCTCCGTCAGTAACTGAAATAAGAGTTCTCCATCAGTAACTGAAATAAGAGTTCTCTGTCAGTATAAATACTCTTCCTGGTAGATGTCTATAAAATAATGTAGACTGTACCTGGTGGATATGAGGCGACCTTCATTCGACAGGAACTTCCCTGCCGTAGATGTCTGTACATCGTCCTCCCTAACCTCATGTTTCCCGGCTGACAACAGGAAGTAGATGTCCAGCAGACGGTCAGTCACAGTGGTCAGCTGGGGATAAATTGTGTTGATGACCTCCTGGAGCTCGTCCCTAGAGAGTGGCTGAATGGTGATCTTCGTCCACATTTTCTCCAGCAACACTGAGCTGTTACTCTGTTGTCTGTGCCAGCCAGTGCTACCACCTAGCAACCTGAAAATTGCAACATACAACCAAGCTGAACTTTAGACACCGAGTCTCTTGTCTGCTGAGCTGGTGTCAAGGTACAAACCTGAAAATTACAACATACTACCAAGCTGAACATTAGACACCGAGTCTCTTGTCTGCTGAGCTGGTGTCAAGGTACAAACCTGAAAATTACAACATACTACCAAGCTGAACATTAGACACCGAGTCTCTTGTCTGGTGGTATCAAGGTACAAACCTGAAAATTGTTCTAAAACAAGATTTTGTTTGTGACACATTGATGCCCCTAACACTGCAACAAAGTAATTCTGGTACCAAAAAAAAAAGGTCAAATCGCAAGGAATACACAAGTAAACAAGGTGTGTGTGTGAAACACTGATGCCCAAAGATTTGAACAACAAATCGCACAGTCTTAATATAAAAACAGCACCTCTTACGATTTCAAAGATATGGTTTATATTCGAATTTTCTAAAAGTAAGTCAAAGGTCAATGTTAAGGTGACCAGGTCAAAGATAGGAATACACAAACTAAATATAAATGCTTTAACTCTCCTGGTGTAAAACATATGACCAAGGTTTAAGTTTATTGCCACAGACAGACAGACACACCAAAAACTAGATGCCCCCAGATCTTTGATTCCAGGGCATAATAAAGAAAGTGGCAAGCCCTATCACTAACCATTCAAAAGTCAGGGCTAAAGTAAACAAATTTTCAAAAGTAGGTCAAACTTTAAAATCATGAGGTCAAAAATTTTGATATCAAAAAAAGGTCTCATCACAAGGAGTACACATATGGAATTTGATACCCCCAGCACTAAGCACTCAACAGTTATGCCAAAGTTAAAACTTTACAGACAAACAAAACCAAACACTATATGCCCCCAAATCTCTGATCATAAAGGCATAAAACTACATCAATAAAGAGAGACTGTTAACCCTATGTTATTAGCCAGTATACCTCTGAGTTGCAAACATCCTGAACTCTGGGTGTGCAGTGATGTTATCACCGTGACCAGGAACAGATAGGACCCCTCGCTCCAGGAGAGGTAGAAGTACTGAGACGACATCCATTGGAGCATAATCCACGTCCTCCAGTAGGACCCAATGGCCCTCTGTCACCGCACGCATCAGAATTCCCGGCCGCCACACAAACTCCCCCGGAATGTCGGTACAGTGATATGTACCCAATAGGGCCTACAAAACAAGGTTAATATTATTTATAGTCTGTATCTCCAGTGTTTGAAGAAATACACAAAATCAGGTCAATGCTAATTATAGAGAAGATATATGTGTTGCCTTCAATGACCTTGCTGTCTGTCTGGTGTTACATTAATCTGACCTTGCTGTCTGTGTAGTGTTACATTAATCTGACCTTGCTGTCTGTGTAATGTTACATTAATCTGACCTTGCTGTCTGTGTAGTGTTACATTAATCTGACCTTACTGTCTGTGTAGTGTTACATTAATCTGACCTTGCTTTGTGTCTGGTGTTACATTAATCTGACCTTGCTGTCTGTGTAGTGTTACATTAATCTGACCTTGCTGTCTGTCTGGTGTTACATTAATCTGACCTTGCTGTCTGTGTAGTGTTACATTAATCTGACCTTGCTGTCTGTGTAGTGTTACATTAATCTGACCTTGCTGTCTGTCTGTTGTTACATTAATCTGACCTTGCTGTCTGTGTGGTGTTACATTAATCTGACCTTGCTGTCTGTGTTACATTAATCTGACCTTGCTGTCTGTGTGGTGTTACATTAATCTGACCTTGCTGTCTGTCTGGTGTAACATTAATCTGACCTTGCTGTCTGTGTAGTGTTACATTAATCTGACCTTGCTGTCTGTGTAGTGTTACATTAATCTGACCTTGCTGTCTGTGTGGTGTTACATTAATCTGACCTTGCTGTCTGTGTTACATTAATCTGACCTTGCTGTCTGTGTGGTGTTACATTAATCTGACCTTGCTGTCTGTCTGGTGTAACATTAATCTGACCTTGCTGTCTGTGTAGTGTTACATTAATCTGACCTTGCTGTCTGTGTAGTGTTACATTAATCTGACCTTGCTGTCTGTGTGGTGTTACATTAATCTGACCTTGCTTTGTGTCTGATGTTACATTAATCTGACCTTGCTGTCTGTGTGGTGTTACATTAATCTGACCTTGCTTTGTGTCTGATGTTACATTAATCTGACCTTGCTGTCTGTGTAGTGTTACATTAATCTGACCTTGCTGTCTATGTATTATTATTATTATTACAAGGCATTTATATAGCGCATTATCTAACATTATAAATATTACTCTAAGCGCTTTACAACATACACAATTAATATATCGCCAAACATACATACAACATAGAGAAATTAAGAAAAGGACTAAATGGGGTATTTTAAAATACAAATTATATTTAGTTACGCTAACTACAAAAAAGACTAATATAGCACACTAAAACACCACACACACACACATCGCATATATACATACACTTGCATACGTACACATACATACATACGTTTTTTTTTGTGTTTTTTTTTTAATATGACCGATACATGTAAAAAGAAATACACATAACTTAAAAGAACAATAACAGAAATGAGTTTTAAAAGTAATTCATGCATGGTAAAAGTGAGTTAAATATTTCCGTATGCAAGTCTAAAAAGGTGTGTTTAAAGAGATTTCTTGAAAGCCCACATGGATTGTTTATCTCTCAAATATCTGGGCAAGTTGTTCCAGAGAGTGGCCGCAGATTTGTCCAAGCGTCTCTCGCCGTATATTTTGGTGCGGATTCGAGGTTGCACTAGTAGTGTACAGTCCTCTGATCGCAGCGAACGTGTTGGTTGGTAAGCACGAACGATGTCTTGCAAATACATTGGTGTATGTAGTGTTACATTAATCTGACCTTGCTGTCTGTGTGGTGTTACATTAATCTGACCTTGCTGTCTGTGTAGTGTTACATTAATCTGACCTTGCTGTCTGTGTGGTGTTACATTAATCTGACCTTGCTGTCTGTGTGGTGTTACATTAATCTGACCTTGCTTTGTGTCTGATGTTACATTAATCTGACCTTGCTGTCTGTGTAGTGTTACATTAATCTGACCTTGCTGTCTGTCTGGTCCCCGAGCTGAATCTTCATGAAATCTGGTGCATTCTCCCTGCCAACCATAAGAGCCAGATGTTGAACCAGACTGGTTTTTCCACTGCCAACTGGTCCTTGAAGTAGCACTGGTGTGCCTGCTGCCACAGCCAGAGTTAAACTTCGTAGATTGGCCATCATTGATGGGACAGGAACCAGATTACTTGAACCCTATGTTAATTTTGAAAATTTTGGTTATTCATAACATACAAAATGGCAAAAACCTGTGATCATTAAGTCAACATGACATGAAAAATTTTCGACCAAGTTATAAGTTATACAATAATGTAGAATAAAAATTTTTAAATTTCATGTATATTTCACTTTGTTTAATTATAATTAAATAAAACAAACAGTAATCTATCTAACAAATTATCAATTCATTTCTCTAATCAATTCATTCCCTTACATGAAATTTATTCACAAAAAATTATAATTTAGGATAAAATTTCTACTTTTGCAAATTTTAGGTGAAGTATTTTCTTTTGCAAATTTCTCTGTACAAACATTGCTTTTGTTTATGTACTTCAGTATTTGATTGATACACTTCTGATGATGATACACGTAAGTAACTACAGAGCTCTAAAGACCCAAGGATTCGGTGTAAGTCGCACATTTTTTTGGGGGGGTGGGTGGGAGTGATTTCATTCACATCATTCGTGATTTCTATTTTTAAATGTTGAATTTAACTGAAATCCTGTGAAGATATCTAACTGTATTTATCTTTCATCATCTGAACACCAGTAGTTCATTTCACTCGTGTATTTGGTCTTTTTTTTTTCTCTTTTAAAGTACATTTCTTAATCTGAAACATGAGTAAGGTTTTTTTTATTGATAAGTAATTTATGTAAAAACATGTAAAGTTCTACACTACTGGGTTGAGATAACAGATCACTACATTGCTGGGTTGAGAACAGATCACTACATTGCTGGGTTGAGATAACAGATCACTACATTGCTGGGTTGAGATAACAGATCACTACATTGCTGGGTTGAGATAACAGACCACTACATTACTGGGTTGAGATAACAGATCACTACATTGCTGGGTTGAGATAACAGATCACTACACTACTGGGTTGAGATAACAGATCACTACACTACTGGGTTGAGATAACAGACCACTACATTACTAGGTTGAGATAACAGATCACTACATTACTGGGTTGAGATAACAGATCACTACATTGCTGGGTTGAGATAACAGATCACTACATTGCTGGGTTGAGATAACAGACCACTACATTACTGGGTTGAGATAACAGATCACTACACTACTGGGTTGAGATAACAGATCACTACATTACTGGGTTGAGATAACAGATCACTACATTACTGGGTTGAGATAACAGATCACTACATTGCTGGGTTGAGATAACAGATCACTACACTACTGGGTTGAGATAACAGACCACTACATTACTGGGTTGAGATAACAGATCACTACATTACTGGGTTGAGATAACAGATCACTACATTGCTGGGTTGAAATAACAGATCATTACATTACTGGGTTGAGATAACAGACCACTACATTGCTGGGTTGAGATAACAGAGCACTACACTACTGGGTTGAGATAACAGACCCTGACCTATTTCTGCTTCTCTGTGACCCTGACCTATTTCTGCCTCTGTTACCTTAACCTCTTTCTGCCCATCTATGTCTCTGACCTCTTCTTGCCTTCCTGTGACTCTTGGAAGCAGCAGCCCAGCCACACGGACTACATCCTTGTGAAGCAGATTGTCTCGGACACCCAGATTCTGTATGGCTGATGTGACTTCCTGTGCAGATAGTGATCCCAATCTTGGTGTTTTAGGAGATAGTTGAGAACAACAGACTGTTGGTTCATAAATTCTGAAAAATTCAAAGTATAAACACAAATTCCCAGATATCGTAAATATACTGTCAACTCAGCTTAGTATAAACACTGATTTGGCAAATGGAAATCATTCAGATCTCTGTAGTAATGAGGATCATTCAGATCTCTGTACTAATGGGGATCATTCAGATCTTTGTAGTAATGGGGATCATTCAGATCTTTGTAGTAATGGGGATCATTCAGATCTCTGTAGTAATGGGGATCATTCAGATCTCTGGTGGTATTTAACTAGCCACATGTCACATCTATACAGGATATGCAGTCCCATTTTTTCAAAGTTGATTAAGCCCAATGTCAAATCAATGAACTAAAGTCCTCTGTACAAAATTACAATGCTTTTTAAAATGGGAAAACATCTTATGAAGACTTCTTGAAAAATTTCACAAACAGATGGGCAGATGAACAGACAGACACATCTCTTCTCCTTTGTATAGAGAGATAAGAACAGACAGACACATCTCTTCTCCTTTGTATAGAGAGATAAGAACAGACAGACACATCTCTTCCTCTTTGTATAGAGAGATATGAACAGACAGACACATCTCTTCCTCTTTGTATAGAGAGATATGAACAGACAGACACATCTCTTCCTCTTTGTATAGAGAGATATGAACAGACAGACACATCTCTTCCTCTTTGTATAGAGAGATATGAACAGACAGACACATCTCTTCCTCTTTGTATAGAGAGATATGAACAGACAGACACATCTCTTCTCCTTTGTATAGAGAGATATGAACAGACAGACACATCTCTTCCTCTTTGTATAGAGAGATATGAACAGACAGACACATCTCTTCCTCTTTGTATAGAGAGATATGAACAGACAGACATATCTCTTCCCCTTTGTATGGAGAGATATGGACAGACAGACACATCTCTTCTCCTTTATATGGAGAGATCTGGACCAACAGAATAAAATCTGTGACAGAGCAATGATTTCTGTTCACATGATTGTATAAATCATTATACCTAGCGAGGCTCAGGTCCTGGTCAGTGTTTGCCAGAGACCTCAGTCCCCCCTTGTCCAGCTGACCTTCTCCAGAATTATGACCACGTCGGTCATTCTTGCTAAGTTTCTTCTTCTTTGGACGAGACACTCCACTCTCTGACCCAATCTTGGTCACCTTTAATGACATAATCCTCAGGAATAGGTTCTTCTTCTGTTTCCCTGACAACCGAATCACTTCCCCTAAGGCACCTATGATATTCCTACAGCCAGAACAAGAACAGGATTAATATCTATTACTGTGTGTTAGACGTCATAATATACTGGACAAAATAAGTTAAGGATCATGGACTATTTCATTGATTAAAACTAAACCTTTGTACATATATGGAATAACATAAGAAACACAAATGCTGACATCATTTTTCATTAATATTTAATCAGAAATCTCAATTTCATTAATATTTAATCAGAAATCTCAATTTCATTAATATTTAATCAGAAATCTTGATTTCATTTACTGATTTTTGGGGATGTCATAGTGCACAAAACAACATGTCACTGAATGACTTGAAGGAATCTGGCATGAAAGACAACTTGAACTTTACAGAACATGTCCAAAATTTACTCAAGAGTCTTATCAATACTCAGCGTGACCTCCGTTGCCCTCAGAACAGCCTGGCATCAGCATTACACACTCATTATGAGATTCACAATGTTCTGTTGTGGAGATGGTTCCATTCCTCTCTCAGCGCGTTTTCAAGGTCATTCAAACTCTGTGCTTGGTTTGGACGCTGTGAAAGTTGATGCTGAAGTTGATCCCACACATGCTCGATGGGATTCTTGTCCGGTGAGACAGCAGGCCACTCCACAGTTTTCCTCTGCAGATACTGCTGAACCACATGAACACAATGGGGTCAGGCGTTATCGTCCATCAGAATGAGATTCGGCCTGAATGCACTTGCAAACAACCTGACGACTGGGTGAAGAATTTCATACCTGTATCAGAGAGCAGTCAGTGCGCCGTTCCTGATGGCTACCAAGTCAGTGCAACCACCCAGAGAGATCCCACCCCAAATCATCAAAGAGCCACCCCCAAACTGATTGTGTTCAGCCACCAATGCCTGGCTGTATCTCTGTCTGGCCTCTCTCCACACACACCTACAACCATTATGGAAGTCCAGACAGACTCTGGACTCATCTGTGAACAGTACCGGCTCCCAATTTCGTCTATCCCAATTCACATGGTGATGTACATATTCCAAGCGTGCTTGTTGAATGTGGGAGAAGTCTGGGATGTACTACTGGCCTGTATGCCCTGAGATTAGTAGCATGAAGTCTGTTCCTCAAAGTCTGGGATGTAATGTGCAGGCCTGTGACAACATTAAACTGACGAGTCAGTCTTGGAGCAGGTTGAAAATTCCGTCTGCGGGCCAACATTACAATGTATTGGTCTTTGCATTGTGTTGTGGCATGGGGTCTGCCACTCTTAGGCCTCTCATCGACCGTGCCAGTCCCTGAAATTGTGTCCAGAGTCTAGAGATGACACTCTGGGACACACCAACTGGATAGCAACATCTCGCTGGTTTTGCCCAGCCTGAAGCATTCTGATTGCTTGATTGCGCTCATTTACCTGTAAATACGTCTATGTGGTGACATACCTTTACTTAAGTCACGTTCAATCGCAGTTCACTGTTTCAATAACGTTGTGATGTCTGCTGACTGATTGTCTGCCTTACACAGCTACCCAAAATGTACCATATTTTTATCGTGTGGCTTATGGGCATGTGCAAATTGTGAAAAAGCATACAGTGAACAGGATTCAAGTCACAAAATGTTTTCTCAATCCATGTTTTTGTGGTATTTGACTAAAAAAAATTTCCCAGAAACTTTATCAAAGGAAATTGCCCATGATCCCTAACCTTTGTTTGTCGAGTATATTACAATATTATTACTGTGTGTTAAACGTCCTAATATTACAATATTATTACTGTGTGTTAAACGTCCTAATATTACAATATTATTACTGTGTGTTAAACGTCCTAATATTACAATATTATTACTGTGTGTTAAACATCCTAATATTACAATATTATTACTGTGTGTTAAACATCCTAATATTACAATATTATTACTGTGTGTTAAACATCCTAATATTACAATATTATTACTGTGTGTTAAACATCCTAATATTACAATATTATTACTGTGTGTTAAACATCCTAATATTACAATATCTATTACTGTTAGACATCCTAATATTACAATATTATTACTGTGTGTTAAACATCCTAATATTACAATATCTATTACTGTTAGACATCCTAATATTACAATATCATTACGGTGTTAGACGTCATAATATTACAATATCTATTACTGTGTTAGACATCCTAATATTACAATATTATTACTGTGTGTTAAACATCCTAATATTACAATATTATTACTGTGTGTTAAACATCCTAATATTACAATATTATTACTGTGTGTTAAACATCCTAATATTACAATATTATTACTGTGTGTTAAACATCCTAATATTACAATATCTATTACTGTGTGTTAAACATCCTAATATTACAATATCTATTACTGTGTGTTAAACATCCTAATATTACAATATCTATTACTGTTAGACATCCTAATATTACAATATTATTACTGTGTGTTAAACATCCTAATATTACAATATCATTACGGTGTTAGACATCCTAATATTACAATATTATTACTGTGTGTTAAACATCCTAATATTACAATATTATTACTGTGTGTTAAACATCCTAATATTACAATATCTATTACTGTGTTAGACATCCTAATATTACAATATCTATTACTGTGTTAGACATCCTAATATTACAATATCTATTACTGTGTTAGACATCATAATATTACAATATCTATTACTGTGTTAGACATCCTAATATTACAATATTATTACTGTGTTAGACGTCATAACATTACAATATCTATTACTGTGTTAAACATCCTAATATTACAATATTATTACTGTGTTAAACATCCTAATATTACAATATTATTACTGTGTTAGACATCCTAATATTACAATATTATTACTGTGTGTTAAACATCCTAATATTACAATATTATTACTGTGTGTTAAACATCCTAATATTACAATATCTATTACTGTTAGACATCCTAATATTACAATATCATTACGGTGTTAGACGTCATAATATTACAATATCTATTACTGTGTTAGACATCCTAATATTACAATATCTATTACTGTGTTAGACATCCTAATATTACAATATCTATTACTGTGTTAGACATCATAATATTACAATATCTATTACTGTGTTAGACATCCTAATATTACAATATTATTACTGTGTTAGACGTCATAACATTACAATATCTATTACTGTGTTAAACATCCTAATATTACAATATTATTACTGTGTTAGACATCCTAATATTACAATATCTATTACTAGAAGAAACAAATCATGACTGACAGTGAAATAACTACATTATTGCTGTAATTTACCATAATATTTTTCCTTCAGACTTCTTTCTTTCTTTTGTCATGAATTCAAGGAGTGTAAGTAGGTCAAATGGAATGCTGGGAAGACTGTGAGTTAAGGTCAAGGTTGCTTGACTCAAGTCAATGGCAAACTGCAAAATGTAAAATTTGTCATAATTCTATGAGAATAGACTTTAGCTTTGTCACATTTTAAGCACACACATTCCAATTTAATTTTTTCATCATAACCAAATAGATTCATTTTCACAATTCAGTACAATGCACATACATACAAGTCAGTATATACAGACTGTAGTAAAACGTGACTTACTGGTCCTTTGGCAATATATAATTAATGGCCCAACAGTAAAAAAAGCACTCACTAGTTCTTAAGTGAGAAATACTGACTGACTCCACAGTACAAAACTGACTGATTCCACAGTCCAAAACATACTGACTGATTCTACAGTCCAAAACATACTGACTGACTCCATAGTACAAAACATACTGACTGACTCCATAGTACAAAACATACTCACTGACTCCATAGTACAAAACATACTGACTGATTCCACAGTACAAAACTGACTGATTCCACAGTCCAAAACATATCCACTGACTCCACAACACAAAAACATATTCACTGGTCTCTAAGTAAAAGATACTCACTGACAGTGGCAAGTCATCTCCAGGATGAAGGAAGCTGTCACATGACCTCACATAGCTGTCTGCAAACCTATAACACAATTTTTTAAATGCTAAGGAGTTATACTGTCATTGCAATGAAAAAAAAAGGCTATAGATATTTACTATAAATTATACTACTTAGCTGTTATAAAACCACAGATATCTAATTTCTACATTTATATCCACCATAGAGTTAAATCACGTATGCACTTTTTGTCATAATACAAACAAATAAGGCCCAATTCCCAATTACGAATGGGATCATATTTCCCCAACTCATAAAAATAGAAATCAATTGTTCAAGTTAATGTTTTGTTTTAATATCAGGCTTATAATACTATGAATCTATGGTAATGTTATAAAACTAATTCAACATGAATTCAAAGCATTATGCAGAACTTCATTTTTGTTTTGTTTTTTTTTGTTTCGTTTTTTTTTTTTTTTTTAGTAGGAGTCGTCAGTGTTCTGATTTCTTTACTACAATGTCATTACCCTGTGATGTAGGGAGTCGTCATTATTCTGATTTCTTTACTACAATGTCATTACCCTGTGATGTAGGGAGTCGTCAGTATTCTGATTTCTTTACTACAATGTCGTTACCCTGTGATGTAGGGAGTCGTCAGTATTCTGATTTCTTTACTACAATGTCGTTACCCTGTGATGTAGGGAGTCGTCAGTATTCTGATTTCTTTACTACAATGTCGTTACCCTGTGATGTAGGGAGTCGTCAGTATTCTGATTTCTTTACTACAATGTTGTTACCCTGTGATGTAGGGAGTCGTCAGTATTCTGATTTCTTTACTACAATGTCATTACCCTGTGATGTAGGGAGTCGTCAGTATTCTGATTTCTTTACTACAATGTCATTACCCTGTGATGTAGGGAGTCGTCAGTATTCTGATTTCTTTACTACAATGTCATTACCCTGTGATGTAGGGAGTCGTCATTATTCTGATTTCTTTACTACAATGTCATTACCCTGTGATGTAGGGAGTCGTCATTATTCTGATTTCTTTACTACAATGTCATTACCCTGTGATGTAGGGAGTCGTCATTATTCTGATTTCTTTACTACAATGTCATTACCCTGTGATGTAGGGAGTCGTCAGTATTCTGATTTCTTTACTATAATGTCATTACCCTGTGATGTAGGGTGTTGTCAGTATTCTGATTTGTTTACTACATTGTTGTTACCCTGTGATGTAAGGACAAATCTTCAGCACCCTAGACAAGACCACACAGAATGTCTGCTGTTTCTTTCCTCGGAGTGTCTCGTCCTGTATCTCACCAATTGCATCTCGAGCTCTATACACAAGATCAAGAATGTTCTTTCTGCATGACTGACAAATTCTCTCCACATGTTCTGGTTCTGTCAGTAAATTCCCCAATGTCTGCAGAGTCTAGAAATTCCAAAGCAACAGGATACAGTTATTGATAGTGTACACATCAAATGCGTTTTTCTTTGGCCATGTCATGTGTCATGAACATGGTCTACTCCATACAAAATGTCCCAGGGACACCTTTTAAGAAGCTTTAAGATAAAATAGAGTTCTAAACTAGATGTTTTTCTAAAAATAATTTTACAGTTCTCCAGTCCAAAAAAAAACTTAAAAACTGTAATTACCAAGAGCTTTGAATTATTCAAATAAAAGAATTTTAGAGTGAACAATATTTTTTATTTTACTCTGTCACTTGGTGGCTCATTGCTTTGCTACATAATTTATCTGACAAGATAGTATAATTTTAGTGCTGCTATAAAATGACTGGCTAGGATATAATTCATGACTAGAACCTGAATATAGAGCATATATCCTAAACTAATGAAAATTTCATCTTAATTAATACACGTAGCTAATGACTAAATCAGAGAAATCTTAGTTCCACTACTTCAAATGACCAGTGACACAATCATAGAAATGCAAGTTCTATTATTTCCCTGACCAGATGTATAACATACTGATAAAACCTGACAACTAGTTGCGATTCTTACCATTTTTGTGTCTCTGTGTTCATCTGGAGGTGTCAATTCTCTGCTAATTCTGGTTTTCTTCATCTGCATTAATGTAAATACAAAATCATAAAACTATTACTGTGACCTATACGGACCAAATAATTGAATGAAGTACGAGGAACAATATCGCATCACGGACATGACACCTGTGAAATCATCCTCCCTTCACGGGCTGACAAATTCTGTCTTCGCAGTGTAAGCATGAACATGGTAAAACAGAAGCTGTAAATAATGTGAATGAAAGATTTAGTGTTTTTCACATTAATTTTAAAAGCGACCCTCTGTCCTATTGATTTGTGGACTAAAGGTAGTTTCCCCTCACAAAAATTATCAAAAATTCCCAAGGTGGTGTCAAAATTTCCATTGGAGATAAAGCAACGAAAGCTTTACTTGAATCTTATTAAAAGAATTTTTGTATGCAAATACACCTTTTAAATAAAACCTACTACTGCATTAAAGCATTGTCTTGGTAAAGAGAATATTTGACAGTAACAAGATAGTTGTCATTTAATCAAGCTCTACAATTTTCAGACCCCTGTACAGGTATATATAATGTTGATTTCATGATGCACATGTCAGGTCATGTAATTCAAGTATTAGGTGAAAAGTTGCAAAAGATAGTTATAGCTACAGAAAAAATTATAGACATACATGTTAATATAATATTTTATTAAAGGAAGAATTCAACATTATCAGATTATTCAAAAACCTCACACTTTATGAAAACATGAGGGAAAACTGCCTGAATGATGTAGTAATGCTTATGTATGAAAAACACTGAGCAATACTTGAAAGCATTCTTGAATAGAGTTGTTGCTTTCTTCTATATCCTTAGGAAAAGACAAATTACAATATTCATTTGGTCCTAATCCCCCCTGCCCTCTCTCAGATTACTGTGTATGAATTTGTTGACATTTTGATGAAGGGTACGTATAACAGTACATACTACTTTCTCATGTGACTCTTCTAGTTTTTCAAATTATGGTACAAACACTCTTCCATTACTATAAATTTGGTATTTAGTAAAATTAACCCTCCCATTAGAAATTCTGATGCTATTCATAGACTTCATCTAACAATATTTACACACACACACACACACCTCATTCTAATGGTTGCTTCAGACCTGTAACTAGATCCACAGACACCGAGAAACCTACACCAACCAACCAACCCCCCCCCCCCTTTCCCGGCAATGGTAGGCGCGATTTATTTGCTGTCCATTGTTTAATCACTTACCCTGAATGTTATCTATTTCAAAATTTGCTCCTTCTCTCCTTTGCTCTTCTTGTACTTTATCCAACCTCTTCTTTTCGTGCTGTCATACCATGATCATACCATGAGGTTTTTGACCCACGTGTTATGGCAAAATAAAATGTAAATTCCGAAACCGGAACGGTAAGTATTACGGGTATGTTAAGATCACAAAATTGCAAGTGTATTGCCTTTTCTTTTCGTTTTTCAGAATCATGGTTGGTAATCTAGCAACTTTCTAAAAGAGAGTAGTGAATCTTTTTAAAGTGTTACATAAAAGGTATAGTCAGCCTATTTACAACAAGATATTGTTTTTGTTTACGTTCTTCTTCACCAACAGGGGATATAGCTCAGTGGTAGAGCATTCGACTGCAGATCGAGAGGTCCCCGGTTCGAACCCGGGTGTCCCCTAAATAATTTTTTTCTTTAATCATATTTTTTCTACCTGTGGAAGTCAACGTTTAAACATCACAATATCATAAAACTGAATGAATCAATAAATACATGCACATTTATCACCTTATCCGCCATATTTCTTTCAGATGTATATTTCACTCTATCCGAATGTACTCGAAATGTGATTGTCACACCTGACTGATTTTCTAGGTGGACTCGAACACATCTCCGACAGCAATGTACAGAGTGAGAAACAAATGAAATCACATGTTAAAACATTAAGCAATGCTCAAAATCACAAAATACTCATTGCATTGTAGTAAAATATTCTCAAATTTAGATTTAAATGAGACAAAAATGCTACCCAAAATATTGGTGATGATGGTAATAAAAGAAAGAAAAAAAATAAAATGAAGAGAGAGAAATCGCGTTGAAATAATTTGCCAAGTACATACTAATAGAATGGAAAATGAGCAAAGAAAATAAAACGTTATATTATTCATAATGAATCCCTGCACATTACAGGTGCATGCGCATTGCGCTTGGCATTGTTTGCCAAGAAAACGCCTCAAACACGACAAACTGTTTACCGGCACCGCAGATGTGCACCAACCGAGAATGTCAGATTATTCTGATAAATCCACAAAACAAAATAATAAAACCATCTGTATCTAGATAGAACGTCACAACACGTTGTCATTTCCTTGTACAGAATGCGACACGCTTCTCTCGTGCCGATCAGGGTCTCCAATCAGGGGGGAGGGGGGGGGGGGGGGGGGGGTCCCAGAGTCGAACATTTTCCTGTAGTTAATACTCGACAGGTTAGGGATTTTGCAGTTTATAAGAATCAGGAATCTGATCATGTAAATATACATTGAACACTTGTTTGGATATTATAATACTGCGTGCACAATTCAAATTTTATATATGATTACACACATGTACAATAGAGATCGGAAATATACATTTGGGTGAAAATGCGCAATCAAAAGTTGACAGTTGATCACTTAAAATAATATAAGAAAGGGAATGTATAAACGAAAATATAGTACACCTTTCAAGATTTTTTGTCTCTTTGGGAACCACATAATTATTTACGATCACCTATATCACTTGGGATTGAACAGGCCAGCGAGAAAGATGGGGTTTCGACGTACAATATCATTTCATAGAATAAGAGAAAATAGATGTAAATTATTTTAAAATGTTGGATTGACAATATACGGTAGTGATATATGTATGTATATACATACTTGTATATTAATCTGGGTTTGAACCGAAAATATTCAATTGTAATTCACTGCAAAAACTTCCAAATTGCAGGAAATTCTAATTATCATAGCTCCTTCTTCAGATTATGAGAAAAAATTTAAAATTGCTTTAGAATTCTTAGCAAGCAAGAGAAAAAAATGAATTTGGTGTATTATTACCCAAACCTCAAATTCCTAGATCATAGAAGGGCGAGGAAAAGGGGATTCACGACATGCGTCCTTCCATTCATGACTTCACATATCAACTACTTTTTATTACAACTTTAAACATTTATTGGGGGAGGCAGCCAATCAATCGAATTTTGCATGTAGAAAATACGGACATTGTATGTTAAAATAACGGGAAAATTCAAGTCGACAATGAACAAACTCGGAAGAGGTGAAAGATTATTGATTAATTGATTATATACTGTTTAACGTCCCCCTCGAGACTTTTTCACTTATATGGAGACGTCACCATTGTCGGTGAAGGGCTGTAAAATTTAGGCCTATGCTCGGCGCTTGTGGCCTTTGAAGGGATCTTTAACGTGCCACACTTGCTGTGACACGGGGCCTCAGTTTTTGCGGTCTCATCAGAAGGACCGACCCATTTAGTCGCCTCTTACGACAAGCAAGGGGTACCGAGGATCTATTCTAACAACCCGGATCCCCACGGGGCGAAGACTTGAAAGAACCAAAAATACCAAATAGTGGAGCCAAATCCGACAAAGGATCAGAGCTCTGAATGAGGGAGATAATCCTTAATTTTGAAATGAATTTCTTAATTTTATCACAGCAGATTTTTATCCGTAATTCATGCTAGTACCAAAGACCTTAGGAACTGGGCTGGTGCATACCCTCGGGACTAACAGTCCACTAGCAGAGACATCGACCCAGTGGTTGTAATATGAAACATAAATGGTATTAATTTTGATGCATCAGATGTGCATTTCGACAAATAATGTCTCTTTAATGATGCTCAAGTAAAATATGTTGGAAATCCGAGGAAAGAACAAACTTGGGAGGCGAAAGAACCAAAAATACCAAATAGTGGAGTCAAATCTGGCAAAGGATCAGAGCTCTGCATGAGGGAGATGCTCCTTAATTTTGAAATGAATTTCAAATTTACGGAAAGTTCTTTAAATTGTTTTTAGAATCCACATTTGATTGACACATTCAGAGACTAGCCATAGCACTTGTTTCTATCGTACATCGACACTTTTTGGAAAATCAGACAAGAAGTCTCGGGATTCCTGGATCATTGTCAAATGGATGAACAACAAGATTACTTCCATGAGATCTGAGGACGGGAAGGCATCTTCATGAGCCGTGTAGACACCCAGAAAACCCTTTCCGTAGAATCATTGTTAAAGTCTTTTTGAATTGCCTATGGGGAGAATTGCAGTTGCCTATATGAAGAATCTTCTGTTTTACTAGTACTGACAAACTACTACATACTGAAAAAAGAACCCAAGCTGATGTTATGGGGGTTCCTGCAGTCTCGTTTAGAGCCAGAATTTCGCAAATTCTTTGGTCGTTATAACGATGTCGTTTGCTAATACAACCTTTCATTGGGTCAAATGCTGTCTGACGTGTTTCATATTAATTGTTAGGTCGTTCTTGACACATTGATTCTGACTACGGATTATTCTGTTTACCTGATCAAGATACAGGGCTCACGGCGGATGTGACCGATCGAGAGGGAATGCTTACTCCTCCTGGGCACCTGACCCCACCTGTGGTATATTCAGGTCTCCGTGTTTGTCCAACCTTCTCATTTGTTTTCCATATATGATTTATGAAATTGACCACTGTTCGTAACTTTCGCCTTTTCATTTTACCAAAGAATTACGGCAAAAATTACGAGACGCGACTTTAGAAGTCAAATGAATCGAGTTCTTAGAAAAATTGATATCATCCCACATATGACACGATGGTAATTAACTATCAACAGAAAGAAGAATTTCTGGAAGACTGCCCTTTTGGACACGTGGTGTTAGTCTGTTATACGACAGTTCATGTACGAGACTTTAGAGCCTTTGGAAGAACGCGTCTTTTACTTTGATGCCGACAACATTATCTATCATGACAAGATTCAATTTAATCCGACAATTGTCAACATTTTAGGAGGATGAATCAGTGAATTACGCGGAGACCATATCAAAAACAAATATCGCATGGTGTTTGATAAATGACATCAGATCCATCGTTATAACGCTCTGCCTTATGGGTATTGAGTATTAAAAAGAGGGGCCTCCGTGGTCGAGTGGTTAGAGCATCGGGCTCAAAATCACAAAGCCTCTCACCTCTGTCGGCGTGTGTTCGAATCTCGGCCACGGCGTTATGTAAGCAAGTTTGCCAGTTTACTTGCGGAAGGTCGGTGGTCTCTTCCCAGGTACATTGTATCTGGGTTCTCTCCTCCACCAACAAAAAACTGGACGCCACCAGATAACTGAAAAATTGTTGAGTGTGGCGGAAAGCAAAAATAATCAATCAATCAATCAATATAAAAAGGAAACACATCTGGAAAAAAAGATAGTCTGCAAACATGAGTAAATACAGATCACTACAGAATTCCTCTATACCTGCTTATACCGGATTATCGAATCGCTTACTCTCTTTTTCAGAAGCATCTGCTATCTTACAGAATTTATTAGCCGTCATTGCAGAAGCTGGATTCGTTTACAGAGGAACGTTTGATAGTGTGCGTTGTTTTCATTGCACATTGTGTCTCAAACATTGAGAAAGCTCGGACGACTCTTGGATAGACCATGCGAAATGTAGTCTTCCCTGTGCTCACGTTGTGTGCAATAGAAATACGAAATGGAATGGGTAGGACAAGCCGCCAACGCTAATAGCAGAGTCAGAGACAGTGATTGAGATTGGTGAGACAATAGCAGAGTCAGTGATTGAGATTGGTGAGACAATAGCAGAGTCAGTGATTGAGATTGGTGAGACAATAGCAGCGTCAGTGATTGAGATTGGTGAGACAATAGCAGCGTCAGAGACAGTGATTGAGATTGGTGAGACAATAGCAGCGTCAGAGACAGTGATTGAGATTGGTGAGACAATAGCAGAGTCAGTGATTGAGATTGCTGAGACAATAGCAGCGTCAGAGACAGTGATTGAGATTGGTGAGACAATAGCAGCGTCAGAGACAGTGATTGAGATTGGTGAGACAATAGCAGAGTCAGTGATTGAGATTGGTGAGACAATAGCAGAGTCAGTGATTGAGATTGGTGAGACAATAGCAGCGTCAGAGACAGTGATTGAGATTGGTGAGACAATAGCAACGTCAGAGACAGTGATTGAGATTGGTGAGACTTACCTTTAGACGATGCAGGGAATCCCAAGTGTACCCAGAAATCTCACATTTCTTTACAACGAGACTCGAGAATCGCTTTTTTTTTTTTCGTGTGATCATTTATGTTCTTGTGATATGTGTGCTACAGTATTTAAGAATTGTTGTATATATAGACAATATGTTGTAGAAACAGTTCAACGTTTTACTTGTTAATAAATATGTATTGTTGTTTTGACTCGTGTCAATTATCAAGATGTACGTCTACGAGACACTAGCTCCGTTTCACTTGAAACATGAACTTACTATGGTGATAGAAGGTTACTCCAAATCTGATAAAACAAACGGAATTTTTGAAACAACTAGTGCAATATATGCAATGGATTTCACCAACAAAATAATAGTGTGGTGTTATCGTGATTGACAGTTGGTTTACGAATCATTACAAGATTCAATGACAAACATATAACCTTTCATAAACTCGCCTTACAAAAAATCGAAACTCCCCACATTATAAAGCAATACAGAACAAATTGGTACAAAATTGACAATTATGATGTTATAAAAACAAAATAGGATTTAGGATTAAGTGGACATAATGCACATGAAATTATTTACTACTAGACAGCCGTGCGGTTAGAAGACTTTCTCCGGGTCCGATTTCCCTTGGTGCTTTACGATAAAGAGTCAACACCCCATGGTCAGGTAAGTCCTAATACTTTTGAATAAGAACATGTTGAATATTGAACATATCTAAAATGTTGATAAGTTAATTTTGCACATTCACATTTCGTGTTCCTTCTCGTCTTCTTCCTCCTCGTTGTCTTCATCATCGTCTTCCTCACTGTCGTATTCTCTAGCTACGATTAGCATAAATATTTGTATTTGCGAAGAGCCATCTCAATAGACTTCTTCAGTCCATGATTTTAGGACACGAATTCATCGATGACATTTGTGAACTGTTCGTGCGTCGTGTCTTCTTGCAATTCGTACATATCATAGAGGAATCGTTCGTATAGTTTTCTAAATTATTGGTAAGTTTCTCCTTTTGCCTTAACGCCTGCCCTCTTGCTGGCCTTCTTTTTTTGACATGTTTTGCTCTAAATATTTCTCGTGTGTCTTCCGCCATTGTTTTCACACTTTCTGTGCCATTTGGCGAAAGACTGGAGATGCATCAGTCATCTCAATATCTATTACGTCATAGCTGTCCGCGTGCTTATGTCTTTTATGACGCATCATGGCATCTCTGCGGGAAAATAATACATCACACTTTGAACACTCAATCATGTTAACTGCTCGAATATTAATGCATAAAAGTGAATTAATAGTTCCTGACGTGGAGGTTTTTTATACACTTTCACCGCCACCACTCAAATACCTGTCGCAGTAGCTCAGTGGTAGAGCGTTCGCTTTATAAATGGGAGGTCATGAGTTCGAGCCCCGCTCGTGACATTGCCGCAAAAATCCTGAGATGTAAACATAGGTAGTTATTATCCTTTGCCAAATGCTCTGTCTCCACGGGTCTTTTGGATGTGACCTTAAAATCGTGGGCTCCGTATCGTGGTAGGCTTTTTCATGTAAAAAAAACAAACCTCACTGTTATTGTCGTATGCGCTAAATACCACTCTAAATTTCTGGTACTTCATTAAAAAACTGGTCTATAAGAGTGAAGAATTCTCGAGGGAACCAACACACCAACCACCACCCACATTTCCGATACATGTAACATCATCGATATACCAACAACAACATTTCGTTATCACCACATACACATCATAAAAGGAAATATTCATATTTAGTGATTGGTCATCTCAAAAATTATTTTGTTAAACACCACTCTGACCCCAAACACAAGTACTATGAAGTTGATATTAAAAAGATGCTAGACTTCCTCATTGACAATATTTTCGTAGTCTTTGGAGATCAGGTCTTCCAACAGTCTGTTAGAATTCCCATGGACACGAATTGTGCTCCTTTGTTAGCTGACCTATTTTTATATTCTTATGAAGCAGAATTTATCAAAACCTTCTACATGAGAAGAAAAAATCTCCTGCTGTGGCCTTCAAGTCGACATTTATATATTCCGACGTAGTTTTGTCTATTAACAATGATCATTTTCATTCATATGTCAATTCGTTATATCCCAGTGAACTTGAAATTAAAGACACCACAGAGTCTTCCACTTCTGCTTCGTACTTGGATATTTTACTGAAAATAGATGCCGGCGGCAAACTAACAACTCATCTTTATGACAAACGGGATGATTTCAATTTTTCCATCGTCAACTTTCCTTATTTATCCCATCATCACCTGCATATTGTGTTTATATCTCCCAACTGATTCGATACACAAGAGCTTTTTCTGAATATGATCAGTTTTTAAATCGAGATGGGCTACTGACAAAGAAGTGGATGTTACAGGGGTTTGTACAGTCTCGTCTAAAGTCTGCATTTCGCAAATTTTATGGTCGTTATAACAATCTAGTTTGCCAGTACAACTTACCGTCAAGTCAAATGCTGTCTGATGTGTTTCATACCAGTTATTAGACCGTTCTTGACACACTGATTCTAGCTACGGATTGCTCCGTTTACCTGATCGGAATATAGGGCTCACAGCGGGTGTGACCGGTCGACAGGGGGTGCGTACTCCTCCTACGCACGTGATCCCACCTCTGGTATGACCAGGGGTCCGTGTTTGCCCATCTCTCTGATTGGTATTTTCTACAGGAATTACGAGATTGGATACTGTTAGTTATCGTGGCCTTTTCATACCATTACCTATACACTACATACAACCACTTACTTACCACATACAGCGATCCACATCCTCATTAAAACCACATACACACCACTACTGGCATCTAAGATGCCATAAAATTAACACTACGTACAATAAAACACCTTACCTATACAGGTCTTTAGTGTTGCATTTGTTTGCATAACACTATCATCAAAGGAAGGTCATTGATATTTTACAGGTACAACCACCATACACATAACAGCATCCAAATTTTCCTTAACACCACCTATACACCCCGCATCGCCACCTATACACTCCGAACCACCACCTATACACCCCACACCGCCACCTATACACCCCATACTACCACCTATACACCTCATACCACCACCTATATACCACATACCACCACCTATGCACCCCATACCACCGCCTATACACCCCATACCACCACCTATACACCCCACACCGCCACCTATACACCCCATACTACCACCTATACACCTCATACCACCACCTATATACCACATACCACCACCTATGCACCCCACACCACCACCTATACACCCCACACCACCGCCTATGCACCCCATACCGCCATCTATATACCACATACCACCACCTATACACTCCATACCATCACCTGTACGCCATATACCACCACCTATACACCACATACCACTACCTTTACATAACATACCAGACAGGCGGACGGACAGGCTGTCAGGCAGGCAGACAGGACAGAAAATCTCACGTTAGCTAAAGCACAGGTGAGCTAAACACTGTTGCTCAAAGACTGTTAAAAGTGTGCAGACTTTCAAAACTATGTTTATATTGATTTGTTCAAGTGAAGACTTTGTGTTCATGTATTCCTAAAAACTGCATTCAAATTGAAGTGCTAAAATAAACACATAGGTTTACACCGGGGATCGTAAAATTGTAATTGAATCCTATTATGTTATTATGTAAGAGATAATGCAAATTGTTATAATTGAATCATATTATCCTCCCATATCAAGTTATATATTTTTGTACAGTGATACTCTCAATCTCCTGCATTCTGCAACTCCGTCGACACGTTCCAATGAACTCTGCCGTAGGTCTCCACACCTCACTGCACTTCCAACCTCGCTATCTAATCCCCAAAATTGCACCCAGTTGACCTCAAAGGTGTACCCAGTTGACCCGACTATCTAGGCGGTTTATAATACTCACACAGTGTTCTTTTTCAAGGTAGGCGTGGCCAGCCGGAGGAGAAGTTGAAAGTTGTCTTATCTAAAATTCTTGAAACACACGAAATATATCTTGCCTTATCTTAATTCCTGTTCGTGGAAGGGGGAGGAATTCAGAATCGTTATCAGATAAAACTGCCTCATTATCCCCTTCACGCTTTGATTTGAGAGGCGCCCATCTTTTGCTACAGGGCTTCAATTTAAAACTTTCAAGCTTACAGCCTTCTTATTTAATACTACTATTAAAAATAGTTGGGGAGGGCATTCACTAAATATATCTTATATAACAGACAATGTTCATGTCAAAAAATGCCTGATTTTGAATTTGAATTTTCTTTAGATGAAAATGCGGACCAACCTAAAGCTTCAGCTTGGTTTTATTTTTGCTGTTGAAATAATCCCGTTTGCCATAAAGTTGAGTTGTCAGTTTGCCGTCAGCATCTAGTTTCAGTAAAATATCTAAGTACGAAGCAGATGTGGTAGACTTTGTGGTGTCTTTTATATCAAGTTCTCTTGGATATATCGAAATGACGTATGACTGAAAATGATCATTGTTAATAGATAAAACGTCGTTGATATATCTAATTAAAGGCCACAACAAGAGATTTTTTCTTCTCATACAGAAGCTTTAGAATGAATTCTGCTTCATAAAACTATAAAAACAAGTCATCTAATAAAGGAGCACAATTCGTGTCAATGGGAATTCCAATAGACTGTTGGAAGACCCGATCACCAAAGACTACGAAGATATTGTCAATGAGGAACTCCAGCATCTTTTTAATATCAGCTTCGGAGTATTCGGTTTTCTTTTCAAGAGCAACAGGCGCATTAGTATGCAACCTTCCTCATGAAGTTCAGGTTTAAGTCTATTCACATCCTGGCCTGGAGTCTAAAATAAATCGTTTACAACATTGTTTTCCACAAAGAGCATCAGGGTCAGAATTAGTCATAATATGCAGGCATTCTCGGGTAGTGGAGATTCAGGTTTGTTCAAATACCCTAATGACATGATAGCTTGGGCACAATACAAATTCAAGACATGAAAATAATTCTATGAAGAGGAATTTAAAAATCTTTTTTTAAAATATGTACCATGAAATTAGCGCACCTTGTACATTACATGCGGTACTTGTGTCGCGGTAGCTCAGTGGTTAGAGCGTTCGCTTCGTAACCGGGAGGTCGTGAGTTCGAGCCCCGCTTGTGCCATGGCCGCGTCAAACCTAAGACGAAAAATAGGTAGTGATTGCTCCTTCGCAAAACGCTCGGCATTTAGAAGTGAGAATCACGGGTTTTTCGGATATGACCTTAAAAACGAAGGTCCCGTGTCACGGTGGGCGTTGGCACGTTAAAGAACCCTCACTGCTACGGCCCTGAGCGCTAAGCATAGGTCTAAATTTGGGGTACTTCACCTACAACTGGTGACGTCTCAATATGAGTGAAAAATTCTCGATGGGACGTAAAACAATCAATCAATCAATCAATCAAATTGTGTTGATTTCAATAAATTAAACACTAGTTTAATATTTTGATTTTATTTCTTTATGTTGACTATATAATTGATTTTAATCAAGTTTTAAGAGAGGAAATATTGAGTCTGTTAAAATTTTAACGCTACAGATTCTCGCACAATGCTGCAATTTACACGATGATTAACCATATATTTCCCCAAAAGGCATGCAGTGAAGATTGCCGCAAATGACTGTCAAATGAAAACTATAGTTGTAGAAATTGTAAATTCTTATTCTTTGTTCAGAATTGATTATTTCCGCAGAAATATTCAGCGAAAATTACAGCACATTATAGCATGGTCAAAATGTTTGCTGCGTATTACAACAATTTCATTTCAAGGGGGGGGGGGGGGGGGGTGGGTTGTGTATTATATACAATTGCGTATTATATTCGCCAAAATACAGTATTAGATTTTTTTGTCTTTGTTTTTTTTATTTGATAAAGTAAATATAAATTTTTTTAAATAATTCTTATAAAATAAGAAAGAATATTTGATTTTTGGTTTTTTGGTTTTTCAATTTTTCAGTTATCTGGTGGCGGCCAGTTTTTATTGGTGGAGGAGAGAACCCAAATACAATGTACCCGGGAAGTAAACTGGCAAACTTTCTCACATATATCGACACGAGCGCCGACTAGAGATGAGAGGCCTTGTGATTTTGAGCGCGATGCTCTAACCACTCGACCACGGAGGCCCCGAAAGAATATTTGATAAAGAAAACCAAAATATGTTAGCATTTATCGGACTTGCAGGCTCTGTAAGTTTGTAGGACGTAGCTTGAACGATTCTATTGCACGAAACGGTTTGCACGGAATGAAACGATTCTTGCACGGAACGAAACGATTCTTGCACGGAACGGTGAACGGTCTGCACGAAACGCTGAACGGTTTGCACGAAAGCTGAACAATTTGCACGGGACGAAACGAAACGCTTTGTAGATGAAGTAGCACGCTTCAGGGTCTGTACATGTGAATATATAGGGAAAATCTATGGTGACTCAAGTAAGCGATGTGGCCCATTGACCTCTTGTTTAAATTCCCCGGTGACTGTTGTGGTCTATAGTCATCTTATGATGAAACTTCCGTTTCTTTGAATGAAACTGGGTTTATATATAGAGCCCATGGAACCAAACATTGAAAACGGTGACAAAGTTATTGTCCACAGACCATTATTAAAAGTCCCTTTAGTGGAATTGTAGACTCTCAAACGTTAAATTTTGTCTTTGCAGAATTCTTGAGAATGTTCAACACAATCATTCCAACATTTTATGAATCACTCACAAATGTTCATCGTGTGACTAAGCATCTGGAAGTACTCCCTGAAACCAATGTGTCTACTTCATCTCCATCTCCACTCTCTGAGGAATCGTCCCCACTAGATGATGTTAGGACGAAAATCCTATTCATTACCGAACATCACCCTCTCCATTCGCTGAAGAATATTCTCTATTCGTTGAAGAAAAATTCCCACTTCAAGATCTCGGGACGAAAATCATTTTCTTGATTGGTACACTTCTCTTCTGTTTTGGATTGGTTGGAAACTTGATAACCGTGCTAATAATTGCCGCTATGAAACGTCTTCACTCTCCAACCTACGTCACAATCGCCTGTCTAGCTATATCTGACTTCATAGCGTCTTCCACGCGCTACGCTAAGTTCTTGCTTTACGTGATTTACTTTAAGACTGTTTACCTGATTTATCAAGGAGTACTTGTATTAGAGATTTTCTGTTTTTTGTTTTTGCATTCTGCAAATTTCCACATGCTTTTGCTAACGTACATTCGTTACGGTTTCATTGTTAAACCTCTAAAGAGTCGACAAATTACTTGTACAAAAGTACTGAAGTTGTCTCTAATCATTTGGGTGTTCTCCCTTATAATAAGCGTAGTGTACGGCGTGAGACAAGTGTTATCTATAATTAGCATCATATCTTATGATGTACGCAACAAAACTGAAATTGGCTTTGCTCTCTACATAGTGGGGGTACCTTTTATGTTGGTAATTTTTTTTCATACCAGAAAATTTTGTCACTTACTTAATATACCAGGACGAAACGAGGGAGCTAGGTTGAAAGCAACTCATTCTATGTCCATCATGTCCTCGATAATCATCATGGTATATCTAATTACTGCAGTGTATCCTATTCTGTATATCATTCTTCGGTTCAGATGTAAGTATGGTGATGTTTGATTTCTCTCTTCTGATAAACAATAGCATAAATCCTTTCATATATTTTGCATTTTCACCCCCAGTTTTAAAACTGCTCTCCCGATTAAGAAATTATGTCAAAGAATACCCCCTCTCTCTCCCCCCCCCCCCCCAAAAAAAATGTTATACTGTCCACCACGTCCAAACTAGATAATATGAGGAACATCAGGGTCCACAAGGATACATCGTCAAACCTGAAGATATAAAGGTCAAAGACATAGCAAAAAAATTTCAGCGTAAAAATGCAGTGGTCGGCGCTTTGGATCCTGTTTGGATCCTGATTATCTAAGAGGGACAGAACATTGAATTTAAAATTGGATATTCCATCCATATCCATTGTAACAGAAGTATATATCAGGGCGATTAACTGCAAGCAAACAACGATCGTATCCGCCCTCAGAAACAACAGATACAACACTATTCTTTCCTGACCTTTCACAATTCTTTCTTTGCGGAACTGCAATGCCCACCTCGGCCAACGTTTCAACGGTTTAAAATTTTCCAAATTCAAAATGATACAGGAAGATCAAAGAATTCATGTTATTAAAGTGGAACATTTTATAGTAAACTTGAATATATCTTTAAATGCTACTTGAAACACTTGCTTAATAACTTTTGGTGGATATTTTTCATTTATTTTGTCAGTTATTAATATTTCTTTTTTACAATTTGTACGGGCTTCCGTGGCCGAGTGGTTAGAGCGTTGCGCTTAAAATCACAAGGCCCCTCACCTCTAGTCAGCACGGGTTCGATTCTCGCTCGCGTCGATATTTGGGAACAAGTTTGCCAGTTTATTTTCGGAAGGTCGGTGGTCTCTTCCCGGGTACATTGTATCAGGGTTCTCTTCTCCACCTATAAAAACAGCACGCCACCAGATAACTGAAAAATTGTTAAGTGTGGCGGAAAACAACAATCAGTCAATCAATACAATTTGTACAAAGTGTTTATGACCCTTATGTATTTTAATTTGATTACGATTACGATTTCGCGAAGCAACGTGGGGGCTTTAAGACAGGTTATGGAAATCTTTGCTGGGATAAAATTCGCGAAAAAATGTGACGTCATAATTGAGATAAGTATATCACTAATTATACATATTTAACTCCGATTTTATTTTCATGTAAGTTTTATTCATACACAAAATAAACCATGCAGCTACTAAGATCCTAAAAATGCAAACTGTTAAACTGCTGTAGAGTGATTTTTGTCTGATCAATATGAAGTAATCTGGTGACGTCATAACTATGCATCTAATGACGTGTAAACAATTTGTGAACTGTGGTATGTAAATATCAACAAAATGTGGAGTACTAGAAATATGTATCATGGAATATATATGTGAAACACTGAGAATGTATTGATATTATGAAGGTATGTTGATTCCATTCATTGACAATTTGTTTAACGGAAAAAAAGAACAATTCATTTTGCATGCCGATCCGATTTTCCTCTGTCACACATTGAAATAAAACTGCAAAAGTAAAACACTACCAGCATATCAAAACAACCTTTGTTTGCATATATTTCTATACTAATTTTTAAAGATTTATGCCTTTACTGACAGAATCAAGTGAGCGTGAAATATATCGAGATGTCTTCGTAAAACGGTGGACAAAAAGGAAAAAAATGGAAATGTTTAGTAAGACTTTCTAGTTCACTCATTTAGTCAGATATCCAGTTCAATAAACGACACGATTCTATCAGTAATTCCCTGTGAATTTATTGTATTTGCCAACAAATTTTCATTTCAGATACATTCTATACATTCGGGGTACTGTATTACTTTTGAATTTTTATTAAGGACTTTTGACGTGCTATTACGTGAGGACAAGTACATAAATTCAAGGGAGGTAACTAAATACCTAAGTAAAACTCATTTGCTTGTATGAGTAATACTTTTATAGGAGATAATCTGATCTATTATAATAAATGGAGGCCAAGTTAGGAACATGCGTGATTTGCCACCAAATTTTCCACAGAGTGACCTTAATGTACCTGCGAATAAACAAATGTTTATTAAATGATATCAAATTAGTTTTTGTAAACTATGCTATATATAAGTGAGTTAACTCATTTATAATGCGTAAACTACCCCAACTTAGATTATATATTATATACAAATTACTGTCATTCCTTAAACGAATCTATTTACCTATGAAATAGTGAAGATAAGGAACAGTAAACAATCCTTAAAAAGAATTCAAAATTTATAGTAGGGCAAAAAAAAAAAAGTCTGTTTTAGATGTTTGGTATTTTTTATATGATATGGCATTTTATTATGATGTAAAGTACTTTTGAACGTGTTTTATACATGAAAAAAGTGCTCAAGAAATTTGGTACATAATAATAATAATAATAATAATAAAAGACCCCAGAGGTGGGATAAGGTGCCTTGGAGGAGTAAGTATCCCCTGTAGACCGGTTACATTCGCCATGAGCCCAATATCTTGATCGGGTAAATAGAATAATCTGTGCGGAATGAACGGTCTTAAACTTGGTATGAAACATGACAGACAGGATTTTGCCCAAATGTCACGTTGTACTATTAAAGTAGAAAGTTATAAAGATCATATAATTTATGAAATACTAATTCTAAGCGTTGAAACCCTTAACATCGACTTATTTGTCGATACCTGCCTCGATTCAAAAACGAGTGGTTAGGGCATCACGCTCAAAATCACATGGCGCGGGTTCGATTCTCACTCGTGCAGATATATGTGAGAATGTTTGCCAATTTACTTTCGGAGAGACGGTGGTCTCTTCCCTGGTAAATCTTATCTGGGTTCTCTCTACCAAAAAAAAAAAAAAATAAAATAAACAAAGAACTGAACGACACCATATAACTGAAAAATTGTTGAGGGTGGTGGAAAACAATCGATTCATCAGTCGATTTAAAAACAAAGTTGAAAGATATAAACACAACATGTAGGCGATAATAGAATATTGCAACATAAATATGGAAAATTAACGATAGAAAAGCTGACGTACGTTTAGATCGTACACGTCAGGAACGTAACATTTTTGCGCCCACTTCAACGTTTCATAAAAGGCGGTATCTGTTATTGAGTGTTGAGGATCTTAATATTAAATACAATGTTGAAGAGTTAATTGTATCCTTGTGAAGGCATGAATGAACAATGAAGTATGCATTATTAGCGACAAGAAATAAAACCATAAAAAAAGAAACTACGTTGTTTCATCTAAAATTTGTACTCATTTATCTAAATACATAATTAAGCCAAGAGCCAAGCCTACGAAAAGGCTAAAATAACTAACAGTATTCAATTTCGCAATTCCTATAGAAAATACAAATCAGAGAGATGGAAAATACGGACCTGCATACCAGAGGTGGGATTAAGTGTCTAGGAGGAGTAAGCATCCCTTGTTGACCGGTCACACCTGACATGAGCCCTAAATTCCGATCAGGTAAACGGAGCAATCCATAGTCAGAATCAGTGTGCCAAGAATGGCCTAACAATTGGTATGAAACACATCAGACAGCATTTGACTTAATGATAAGTTGTACTGGCAAACTAATTCTCTAAATGGTGATATGAAGAATGCCTTATTAGAAACCAGTTCCTTAGATATGATAAAACCATAGCATTAAGTAAATAACGTGTTGCAAATTGAATATTTTGTTACGGAATAAAATAACCCAAAAATGGGAAGGGGTCATTGACAAGGTCATGGAATAAACCAATTACATGATTGACAACTTGATGACGTATACAAAATATCGCTGCGTCATTGCACACTCGGGAGATTCCGCCTCCGCGCGTGCAATAACTCAACAATATTTTGTATACATCATTTCGTGTCATCGTGTAACTATTGCATAACAAAGAAGAGGTCATAATGGAATGAAATTACTCTTATTATTCTTATATTTATGGCTGACTTAAGTGGAATGATAGGGAATTACAACATTTTGGCATCAAACAATCATGTGAATACAAGGAATGACTAGTCGATAGATTTATTAAGATATCAGTTTATCAATTGATATAGATAAATACAAATATTTATCAATTAAAGTTTGAATACATAGTTAATCAAAAATCAAGAGACACAGTGACTATTCAAATAATCTGGATATCGAATGGCGAAGTAAACAATGTGTAAATTGTAATCATAAATCCCCAAGATATATACAAGTTCGAGTGTAGGGCAACACGGACCTCCGACAACGCGAAGGTAGGATCAGGTGCCATGGAGGAGTAAGCATCCTCTGCTGACAGGTCACATCCGCCGTGGGCCCTTAATCGAAATTAGGTAAACGGGATATCAATTCAGATGCATTACCCTCTCCATTTTTAAAGGAACCTTCTGTCTTTTGTTTCGGATATTCGAGGTTACCTATGATGCTTTAAATGGGGCCAATACACAAGGGTGATGAAGCGAAACTGTGAAGGATCAAAATTGTACTTCTAAGCAAAACTTATATTATTTACTTTCCTCCTTTAACTCTACAACTGCACATCTTTGCATTTAGAAGGTGTCTGTACCAAGCAGGGCGCCATAAGATCTGGATGGTTGGTTGCATTTATTGAATGTCCTTCTCAAAAATCTTTCACTGATATGGAGACATCAACATTGCCGTTGAAGGGCTGCAAATTTGGGCCTATGCTCAGCCATTATATCCTTTGTGCATGGAGGGATCTTTATCGTGCCACCTAGACATTTTTGAAGGAGATTTGCGTCCCAAAATCATGTTTTCTTTTCCGCCCGATAAAGGGTGACTGCAGAACAAAATAGGTTAGTAGCCCCTTGCAGATCTATTCTAACCCCTTAACCCCACGGGGACATCTCAACGAGACGAACAATGACACCAATAATAACGCTCTAGGTAATAACAAACAAAAACAAATTATTCAAAAAGCAATTTTATTGAGTCCAAAGTCACATTTTCAGGGGGAGAAATCTTTATTATACATACTACAAGAACTCTGACTATATATCTTTCCTCGTCCCCGAAAAGACAAAGAAATTGCTATATTTAGTAATAAATAAAGATTTCAGATTTAGTGATTCTTATTTATCCACCTAGGAAATGAACAGCTATTTCCAATGTAATATTTATTGATTGAGCTATGTTAATGTGCTTTATACCATTTTCTTTGTCTTGATGCGACAAAGAACAAGTTGCAATTGGATTTTATCTACGATGAAAATTAAAACTTAATTCCCCACCCCCCAAAAACCCCTCAACATTTGGATATTCTTAGATATTCTTAACCAAGAAATAAAAATATTTTTGACTCTGATTTTCTTATATTTATTGCAATGTATTAATGTTTTTATATCAAAATTTTTCTCATAATGACACAAATAAAATAATGTAACAGACGGGGTGTTCCTCCCACGGGAACGCCTGCAGGGTTCAGGTCGATGAGATATACAGTGATGGTTCTTTACACAGTGTTTTATTAATGAGGAATAGATATAAAAATAGCCCTGAAATACAATAAATAACAATATAATATAGGTTTAACAATCAGAGCTTGCAATGATACATTATATTTAGGTATAATGATTTACACATATACATCGAGATTCGTTTAAGCATTTAAGGGAGATAACTCTGATAGACATTACTTTACAGAAATAGTCCTTCTCCCGTAGATAGCCATAAAAGCAGTTAAATACGATAAAAGAACAATATAGTCTAACATACCCTTCTATGGGAAGAAGCTTCCCTCAGAAATAACTATATATCAGCTAGGCAATCTATCTATTCTATGACTCTATAATCAAATAAAGTTACATGAATATAAAAATCTCAGTTACATGAATTAAACTAGTATTAAATTGCTCATTTAGAACAAAGTCATCAACAACTAACTTTTTAGACCTGAAAAACAAATTTTAAATGTTTTTCAGGTCTAAAAAGTTAGTTGTTTTACCTTGAAGTTTGTTCATGGTGTCATTTTATTTGTTTTATTGGGAGACAAATTTTGGTATAAAATAACAATAACTTGCAATAATTAAAAAGAACGAAAAAGGATTTATTATTATTGGTGAAAAATGTCAAAGTCCAAATAGTGACGGTGTTTTGGAAATGGAATTTTTATTTTTCATCTTAGAAAAAATCCAAATACACCATTTTCTTTGTCTCATTGAGAGAAAGAGAAAGGTATAAAGGAAATTAACATAGCTCATTCCATGAAAATTTCATGGCTTAAAAGCTATTCATTTCCTAGGCAGGTAAATAGAAAATTAACCAAATCAACTTGAGCTTTTATTTCTTATATATCTAAATTAATGAATTAATATGTCCCAGTTTGCAATGTAAAATGTGCGTGACTGAAGACTAGAACACTCGATATATTCTTCTGAAATTGATGATAAGAAACCGTTTGGAAATGCATTTTTGGACTCTGCTTTAGCATAGAATACAGTTACAACGATCAACATTTTCATTTTTAAAGCATTTATATTGTGTTTGGACAAAATTGTTTACTAAATATGTATGGATGTTAATGAGTGTCGATCATGACCCCGTTTACATTGTAAAAAGTGCGTGAATTAAGAAAATCAATATATTCTACTAAAATTGATGATAAGAAACCGTTCGGAAAGACATTTTTGAAGTTTGCTGTAGCATAGAACAAAGAAATAAAGAAATCCCCGATTAGATCATCTCCAACACCCGTTACACGTGTGTGTGTGTGTGTGTGTGTGTGTGTGTGTGTGTGTGTGTGTGAGAGAGAGAGAGAGAGTGTGTGTTTCAATTGCTGTCCAAGCATATCCCAGACATGCTCGATGGGGAAAGGTCCGGACCGAGTGCGGGTCATGGTAATGTGGCGGTATTCTGCTGCTGTAGATGATCTGTAACGATCCTGGCCCTATGCCATTTGGCATTGTCAACTTGAAAAGTGAAACGGCGGTCATAACGACGTGCAAACGGCATAAGATGGGGGTGCCGGTAGTATTGCCCGTGACACGTCCAGCAACAACATGAAAGTGTTTTCTGCCGGCAACAGTGATGCCTCCCCACACCATTACAGATCCACCACGATACCAATCATGTCTAATGACGTTAACGTCATGGAAACGTTCGTTACGTCGGCGCCAAACCCTCATGCGTCTGTCCAGGAAGTCCACAGTGAATCTCGACTTATCTGAGAACATTACGTGGTTCCATCGGCCATTATACCAGCGTCGATGGTGACGACTGCATTGAAGTTGGGCCTTAATGGACGCTCCCTCAAACATGGAGTGACACGAGGACGACGGGCGTGTTAGTGATATTTGTTCAGTCGATTTCTGATGGTCTAGACACTCATTACCAAGCTAGTAACCCTTTGAAGTTGAGACCTTATCTGATTTGCTGTTACCAGACGATTTCTCAAGGCAATAGTGCGGATGAATCTGTCTTGAGCCTGAGTTGTTGCCCTTGGTCGACCGGATCGTGGTCTATCCTGATCAGACCCTGAAGCACGATGTCTGACCCATAATCTGCCGATAGCAGACTTGGAAACATTCATTGCCCTTGCCACAGTGACCTGTCTTGTTTAATTAACGACTTCAACAACTGATAATATGATGCTTTCTCTTTAAAATCTTCCTTTAGAGTGGCTCCAGCCTTCCAATTCAGAGGCATGCAAATTTGTGGCACAATACCCTTGGTCACCAGTAGCACCCCGTGCAGATCGTGATAGTGATTAATGTGTTTGGGTGATAAATTTCGTTGGGAATGCTTCCTCATTAAGGAACTATACAGCATGATTTCGATCACAAAATCCAATATCCACTACTTTTTTGAATAATATAAGAAATACGACATTGAATACTGTTAGTTATGTTAGCCTTTTCATTATAAGATAAATAAATGCCCTGTTGCCTCTCTACGTTCCTGAGCTTGCGCGTGAAGGGTAAGGTTTTTAAAGAATATATACATCACTAAAATGATAAAATATGTGTTCTGCATTACCGTGTACACTGATGAGTAAAGAAAGATTAACCAACAACAAATGGTGTAGGCTAGATCTGTACGATAAAAAGCTGTCCATCCAACAGAGACTTGCGTATTTCACTGTCGTGCCTGTTCGCTGGTTTACACTATGTCTGACATATGTAGTTGCACAATACATTTAAAGTCTCTCCTTCACAGCAGTTGATATTTTCGTGAGGAGCCAAGATAGGAGCTTGGTGAAACATTTACTGGACATATATTTGAATGCTAAACTTTGAAAACCTACCGCTAGGATATTGATTTGAAAGAAATACTCAAATATTTACAACACGATGATGAGTAATCCTGGCCCTGTTGCTCTTGGTTTAAAACAATTCAAAAAACTTATTTCTTTTTAAAATCGTATTGAGGCCCATCCCAACCTCTCCGGTCAGAATTTGATTAAACTTGAATCTGAACTACATGAGGATCAATGAATGTTAATGTGACTAATAATGGGTCTGTTTCTCCGGAGAGGAAAAAAATCTTACTAATGAAAAGGTAAAAGATAACGGATATTGATAAATCTCATAACTCCTATAAGGAATACAAAATACAGGTATGGGCAAATATGACCCATGGATATACCAGATATGGGATCAGGTCCCTAGGGGGAGTAATCATCCCCGAAAGACCGATCACATCCGCTATGAGCCCTATATCTTGATCAGATAAGTAATCCGTAGTTAAAATCAATGTGTAAAGAACGGCCTAACAATTGAAACACGTCAGACAGCAGTTGATCCAGTCACGTTTAACATCCACTTCTTTTTCAGTAGCCTGCCTCAGTTTAAAAACTAATCATACGTAGAACAAGCTCTTGTGTATAGAATCATTCGATCGAGAAACATAAACACCATGTTCCAATAAATTAATCCTATTTTGTGGGCTTCAATACAGGTTCTCCGATTCTTAAGAAGATTCTGAATGATTTCCCATGTACATACCCATTCACGACTTAGATCTCCTATTGTCGTTTCAACAACCTCGATGGCCATGGCGTAAACAACTTTGAATGTAGTAAGCAATGCGATGATTTTTTATAGGAAGACCTTCAAAAGTATATGTGTATGTGCTGCATTATCATCGCAAGACACGGCTGAAGTTTTCGCTCCTGTTCAATGTCATCCGTGGCTCTCTACAGGAAAATGTTCTCTTTTCTCATAAATATGCATGACTCAATTCGGCTGGTAAGCTTCCGAGCACAGGCTAGTCGGGAATTTGAATTGTTTATGAAATGCAAGCAAATTTCTCGTGACCATTCAGAACGCTTCTTTTATTACTTCTTCGGTAAACTAAGCAAATCAGAACCTGTGCGTATACAAATAAGGCGATCGGTAAACATATGAACATACTTCTTGGGGTATATGACTTCTTGTTAAAGACAGTTTCTTTGTTTTCCTGGCCCCAACCATTATTGAGTTAAACTCTGATACACTAATTCAGACCTTCAATTTTAGGCTAAGCGTAAGAGCCACGGATGTAAAGGGAGAGGAGGGCACATTTGTGACAATGGGGCTTCATTAATATTGAGTATTTGCAAGGATTGAAAGTGTGATTTTATCAAGCTATATATAAATCATTTATTTTGCACAAATTATGCAATTTAACTCGCTCGGATTACGAAGTGATCGATCTAATTTCCTATTTATCTATTAACCTAAAAAAGGGATAAACGCACTATTTTAAAATATTCCTGATCATATGACATCGGAAGCTGAAACAATATGGTGACGTGAAACCTTGGATGGTCCGGAGGTTGATGATATTAGATATTCAGTGATAAAAGATAGCCATACGAGGAACATGTCATCCTCACAATGTGAAGGGTCTGTGATTACGGACTATCACAGATATTTACAAACCTTTGTCATTCTGAGTGAGATCGGGTTAGAGAGAACTATTCAGAGTAATGGGCATGATAGTATAAAATGATATTTACTATGAAACTAAATCCTCTTTTCCTCTTTGTGGGGATCCGGGTTAGAATAGATCCTCAGTACCCCTTGCTTGTCGTAAGAGGCGACTAAATTGGGGCGGTCCTTCCGATGAGACCGCAAACACAGAGGTCCCGTGTCACAGCAGGTGTGGCACATTAAAGATCCCACCCTGCTCAAAGGCCATAAGCGCCGAGCATAGGCCTAAATTTTGCAACCCTTCACCGGCAATAGTGACGTCTCCATATAAGTGAAAACTTCTCGAGCGGGATGTTAAACAATAATTAATCAATCAATCTCACTGAGATGTCAACGAACGCATTGGTATAAAAAAACATTATCATATTGTTATGAATAAATAAAAAATAAAATAAATAAATAATGATAATAAAAACACCCAACAACTTTGATGCGGGAGCATACTTACACCATTTAAGTTAAAAATTACGTTTGGTCTCGATTTAATTCGAATTGTTATGTCAACAACTTAAATATAAATTCAATGTGAATTTACATTTGATGTTATTTTCACTTTGATATTCATGTTAAAATTTTCATGTGGAATTCATGTGACGTTTATGTGAAATTCTCGTGAGGCATATTTGTCTGTGTAATCCTTGTATTGGCAGTGTGGAAATACTTTTGACTTCTGAGTGTACATTTTCAAAATTAGATTTCTTTTAATTATTATACATGTAATCAAAACATAACATAAAACAATTCTATTTGCAGATTGAATATTACTTCTAAATGTACTGAATACCCTGGGTATACTACTTTTGTTACCTCATTTCATTTTTATATAAGCTTTCAATATATTTACACTTAATATTATCTTAAAACCGAAACGTTAGTTTTTTGTACACTTTCGTGCCGTTCTGGTTTTAGGGTGCATTTGAGTTGTTAGAATGATACAATGAGGCGTGCTCCCTTTCAAAGCTTTCATACCTGTGACACACAATAATGTTATTCCACATTTCATACTGCTCGTTACCAAACTTTTTTTTGTCCTGGAATATGTTTATGACATTTATAAAACTCTGCACATAAATAGTGTTATTACCCAAAATATAATCCGCAGGATGTTTGTAAATGATCGATCCCTTTAGTACATTTTCTGAAAGTTTCTTGACAATGTTACTGGTAAGCACAACTCTGGAGAGGTTGATCTTATTTGCATCTTCACACATGATGACAATTTTCGTAGTGTGGAATTTATATCATTTATGAATTCTTGATGCTTTTTGGATTTTTTGTGCAGTGGTAAACAGCCCAGTGTATTTAAGTGCAATCAGGTCAGCTTTCTCCACCAGTTGCTACTTCTTGTAAAACCCTCAAACTTCCTACTGCCGCTGAATATATCATCATAGGTTTCTGTCATGCGAGTGAATCTTGATGGTGACATCCTTGGAGGTGAAATTTTCATACAGTACTTACGTGCCAATTTTTTGTGTCGTTTGGTAAGAGGGTCTTGCTGCTCTGTGGCATGATTGCAATCTAACACTTATTGACTTTGGTTTCCAATGACTACTACAGATGTATCTACAGATGTATCTTTCGCGTTTTTACGCAGTCCATGTCTAGCATCTGTTGAAATATCGATGCCATCCAATTCTTCGTAGCTGCCAATTTTGTTTCTGTAGAGCAACGTGGATAGAATCGTTATACTCAGCCACAACAGAAGTTTGTTATTAAAAAAGAAAACAAACAAACACCCCCCCCCAAAAAAAAACCAAACAACAAAAAACAAAAACAAAACAAAGAAAACTATTAACAGTGAGGTATTACTCCAGACGCCACTTCCATTAGAAAATCTTGTATAATAAGATGGTAGTTTTCCACTACATATTAGGCCATGACATATCCTGTGGTTGACCGCATATTCATCATTGGGTAGGTAAATTGACGATGATCAGGGATAACAACGCAATTTTCCTTTCAACATTCGAGGCCTACACATAGAACACTACCTTTCATGGTTTTCGTTACAAAATTAGTGTCCACTACATTTTTGTGCGAGTTTCACAACGTTCACAAATATTCAGGAATGATCGTTCTGCACAATCGAACATGATTTACATCCTTCCTGTTGATGAACAGGTTTGATTCAACACGTCACATTAGGGCTCACGGCGGACGTGACCGGTCGCCAGGGGATGTTTACTCCTCCTAATGACCTGATCCCACCTCTGGTATGACCAGGGATCCGTGTTTGCCCATCTCTGTGATATGTATTTTTTATAGAAATTACGAGATTGAATACTGTTAGTTATCTTGGCCTTTTCATGAGACCTTCGAGTGTCTTTTTCACAAAAAGTCCAAAACGTCCTCGATTATCGCAGCATTATTTACAGGTATATTTTGCTTAGAATTCAGGAATGATCTCATTACATACGTTTTATTTTATCAAATTCCCATCACCAGGAATTTGAAGTCATCGTGGTTCTTTGTTGATGAATCATCGATGTTTGCCATGGTATTTTCTCAATGTTTCTGAGAGAATGGCATTTATATGCTGGTTTTTAGTACAACAAAACCAACCACTGTGTTATTGTTTTTGTAAACAAAATATGGGATTAATTCAGAAAGTTATTGAAATGCAAATGGATAGTGCATAGTGATTGAAATTAATTTTCATCCCCTAGTTGACTCATCACAAGAAGATAAATTTGGCGGTAAAACACGTATACCATGATCCAGTGCGTGGACAATAGGTGCAAACAAATGCAGACTCTACTGGATAGTTGGAAATTGAATCTTTTAGGAAAAAATTGTCATCCATTAAGAATGTCCATTATGCACATATGGATCTGCATTAAGGATAACAACAGGAAATAGAGCCATTTACACACCATAGAGATGTGGAAGGAAATGTAAAAGGGTTTTTTTGTACAAGGATTTCAAATCATGGAGTATGGAGTGACCCATGGTACTTGAAGCTTTAGAACATTTCAGCTAGGAAAGATTTATGACACAGTCGTGTCATTGTGCTCACATATGCAGTGAATCTTGTGCAAACTTGCATGGTTACCAAATCCGAAAGATGTACAATGCATAAGTCTTTTGTGGGAATAGTTCATTAATATAAAACATAATCTTTCGTATTTTGATTTTTGTTATTGTCTATGGATTTTGATTATACAGCATTATGAAAAGGTTACGATAACGAAATGTATAATGTAATAGTAATCAGTATGAGAATATATCATAAAAACGCTAAAACAAAATGTCATGCTGTATTGATCTTTTGGAGCTAGAGCAACCTAGATATTATTAAGTCAAATATTCTGTATGTGTTTACTCTCTCATACCTCAGTTATACAGGTAACATTAGGTGTAAACAATAACAAACTAAAGCACGCCCACTGGCTTTGAATTTCAAATGAGAATAGATGCCTTGCGTCATTCTCCTCCTTGGTCAGTTTGTGTCAAGAGATAACAAGAAGAGCATGCCTGGGAAGATTCTGGTCATAAAAATAAATCAGTTTTCTAATATTTGCTAAAAACTCTCTAAATCTGGAAAAAAATAAAACTACCTTCATATTTCTCATTGGCTGCCATTTATACTGCGATACCGACCCTTAAAAGCTTTTGTGTTACTTTTCGAATTCCATGGTTGTATTTGGTGACAACAATAATGGGTACGCTCTGTTTTTGCTTTTTATTTACACCTGATAATAGAGGGGCTTCACTTATATGTTTTCAATGATTTCATTCTCATTTTCACTATAGCTCTCTTTGAAAGGTTGGTTTTGAAATCTTTAAGATTTTCTGAAGCACACCTCCATCACTTGTGTTTCTCATATGACGTATGGTTTAACCTTAAATAGATTAATTAATACTTGAAGGATAATGTGCACATATTTGTTCCATATATTGGAACGTGTTTGTAGGTTTAAAGACCATTTCAAAATCTACTTGAGTTGCCTGAAAAGCTTTTCTTTATACACAGTAGTGTCCAAGAAATTCAGCTGCTTTTCAAAAATTCAAATGACCCTAAAACAATGACATAGAATAACATTGACATGTTCAAGTAGAGGTAACATTGATTTCATACGTCGATTTAATTTGAAAAATTGAACTTCATCTATTTTTGCATTTCTTATAGAAGTTATGAGATTGATCTGTGTTCGTTATTTTCTATTTCATTCAAAGGTTCTTATTTTCAATATCGCTTTGTATTCACAGAATCTTGTTTTCTATGTCGCTCTGTGTTTACAGAATCTTATTTTCAATGTCGTTCCAAATTTCTAGACTTATGTTGTGAATGTCACTTTGCACTTTCCTTGATATCCACCTACAGTAATTAACTTTACAACAATGAAATGATACGATTTTCTATTCTGGAGAAGTACACAGTCGTGAAATTGGAAACAAACCGTAGGAGCGTTAAGGCAGGTTTTGAAAATCGTTGCTTGGATAAAATCCGCGAAAAAATGTGACGTCATAATGGAATTCAGCATATCACTTACTATACGTATTTAACTTCGATTTTATTTTCATGGAAGTTTTATTCATAAACAAAATAAACCATGCAGCTACTTAGATCCAGAAATACAAAATAATGTTAAACTACGATTGAGTAATCTGTGTCTGATCAATGACGTAAACTGGTGACATCATAACTATGAATTGAATGAAGATGATATTTATTGATTGATTGTTTATTGTTTTAAGCCACACTCAACAATTTTTCAGTTGTCTGGTGGCGTCCATTTTTTATTTGTGTGGGAAAGAACCGATACAATGTACCCGGGAAGAGACCACCGACCTTCCGAAAGTAAACTGGCAAACTTTCTCACATATATCGGCGCGAGCGAGATTCGAACCCGCACCGACTAGAGATGAGATGCCTTGTGATTTTGAGAGCGATGCTCTAACCACTCGGCCATGGAAGCCCATTTAATACATGTATAAACAATTTGTGAACTGTGGAATATAAATATCGAAAAAAATGTGGAGTATTTAAAACATATGTCATAGGATATATGGATATAGATATGAAACATTGAAAATTTATTGATATTATGAAGGTATGTTGATTTCATTCATTGACAATATAAAGGTGAAGATAACTAAGAGCATTCAATCTCGAAACTCCTATAACAAATACAAATCAAAAACAAATCAGAGAGACACGGATCCCTGGACATACCAGAGGTGGGATAAGGTGCGTAAGAGGAGCAAGCACCTTTGTTGACCGGTCACACCCGCTGTGAAACCTACATCCCCATCAAGTAAACCGAGAAATCCGTAGTCAGATTCAGTGTGCTAAGAACAGTCTAACATTTGGTATGAAACACGTCAGATAGCATTTGGTCTCATGTAAAGTTGTACTAGCAAACTAGATCGTTATAACGACGATAAAATTTGTAAAATGTTGACTTTAGACGAGATTGTACAAATGTCTGTAACATCAACTTCTTTGTCAGTAGCCCACCTCGATTTAAAAACTGATCATATGCAGAAGAAGCTTTTGCGTTTCGAATCAGTTGATTCAGTTGATGATGGAATATTGCCACTTAGATAAGGGAAGTTGACGATGAAGAAATTAAAATCATCCCATTTGTCATGCAGTTAAGTTTTTAGTTTGCCGCCAGCATCTATTTTCAGTAAAATATCTAAGTACGAAGCAAATGTGATTGATTGATTATTTGTTGTTTTCCGCTACACTCAAGAATGTTTCAGTTGTCTGGTGGCGTCCAGTTTTTTTAGGTGGAGGAGAGAACCCAGATACAATGTACCCGGGAAGAGACCACCGACCTTCCGAAAGTAAACTGGCAAACTTTCTCACATATATCGGCGCGAGCGAGATTCGAACCCGCGCCGACTAGAGGTGAGAGTCTTTGTGATTTTGAGCGCAATGCTCTAAACACTCGGCCACGGAGGCCCCTCTGGAAGACTAGATATTCATAAAAGAAAATAAATATTAACAAAATTGGACATGATAATTGATTGTGTATAATTGATTGTCCCACTCGGGAATATTTCATTTAGACGGAGACGTCACCATTACGGGTGAAGGGCTACAAAATTTAGGATAATACTCGGCGCTTATGGCCTTTGAGCAGGGAGGGGTCTTTATCTTGCTACATCAGCTGTGACACGGGATCTCGATTTTTGCGGTCTCATCCAAAGGACCGCCCCATTTAGTCGCCTCATACGACAAGCTAGGGGTCCTGAGGACCTATTTTAACATCCCGGATCCTCATAGGAGGACATGATAATTAACACTGACAGAGAATGCCAAAAGTAGAGCTGCCACACTTTAACGTTTTACACAACTTATTCTGACGTGTGAACACACTGCTGAAGTTGAATCAAAAAATCAGGAGGAATCTATTTTTGGACGCACACATAGCGTACTACCAAGACTCTGGAATATATAACCTATGTTTAACGTATGAGTAGCTCATTTATAACTTATCTTCTGCGGATACATAACTTACACATGCTTATGATAGCGTGTTCCCAACATATTTCTGTTCCATATATATGTAATGAACTTCAGAAATATTGCGAATAAGTTACCTGTAAGTTGTAAACAAGTTCAGTGCTTTGCTCAATAGGGTGAATACGTCAATATACGTTGTGGAAAGATCTGGTAAAAGTGACATAGAAGGTTCAGCAATAAGAGATCCACGTGTTGTGTCTGCTCGGGAAAAACAAGTAACACACAACAATGAAGTAACGACACGACAATTGCATTCTTTTATTTGATTCAATTGATGGATCGATAATTAAAATTTTATGCAAACCGATAAGCATATTTTCGTTATTACAGTCATAAAACCCCCAAGGAATAAGAATGATGAATGATGGTTCTCTCATTGGTCAACACGAGATAGATTTATTTCACTAATACACAGTGACATTTCATTCTGCCCTGCCGCCAAGAACAAATCCGATGTTTAAAACCAATGGAGAGTTTTGCTATATGTTTTATATGATACTTTCTGCTTACGATTTGCATAGGCGCCTGGGTCAAGGTATTGCACTATAACCTGTATGTCAACAATGGAGGAAAGGGGAACCAAGGATAAATGTTTCTTTAGAGGAGCGGGGATAGGTTTTCGTTTCAGGTATCCAATGAAGAATATGGTGCTGTATTCCCTTTCTTTATATTATTCGTTGTATGACCAAGAGTATTCGAAATAAATTCATTAATATTTCATTCTTTTGTTTTTATTCAACCTTCAGCAATAAGAGACCCACGTGTTGTGTCTGCTCAGGAAAAACAAGTAACACACAACAATCAAGTAACGACACGACAATTGCATTCTTTTATTTCAAAATCAATTGATGGATCGATATTTAAAATTTTATGCAGATCGATAAGCATATTTTAGGCATTACAGTTGCAAGTCCCCAAGTCCCAAGGAATAAATATGTTGATTAATGGTTCTCTCATTGTTCGACGCTGGATCGATTCATTCCACTAATACCCCGTAATTGCTACATTTCAATGTACTCTGCAACTAACATCGAATAGGATATTTAAAACTAATGGTGAGTTTTGTTATACATCTTATCTGGTACTTTCTACATATGATTTAAAAGACCGAATAAGAATATTATGTTTACATAGGTTAAATACAGTAGTAAAACTTTAAAGTAAATTTTCAATTTCCAAGTTAATTTTGAACACAATCAAACATAGTGTAGTGTTTGTTACATCTTATTTTGTTTTAAACATAATTTCTTTTAGCAATCTATATTTAAACAAAGACATGGCAAGAGCCCTCTTTACAAAACAAAGAATTGCGAGCTCTGTATCTCTCATGCAACTCGACAACTGACATTCAAATTTTTGTTGACCATAAAAATTACCTTAGTTAAGTACTGCAAACATTAAAAATGGAAAAATGAAATTAGAAAATTCTCATCTCAAATTGTGTCCAGATCAATTGAAGAGATCAGTTTAACAATTACAATTCCAACATTCATCCACTTCCCACCCCCAAACTTACGCTAATTGACTAGTGTTCAGATTTTGAGCTCAGTTTTAACTCACCAAGACGAACAGGTTCCACATTAAAAGGTAAAGATAACGAACAATTATAAATCTCATAACTCCTGTAAGAAATACAAATAGAGAGTTAGGCAAACACAGACACCAAAGAGTCTTTCTGATCCGCTTCGTACTTATATATTTTATAGAAAGCTAGATATTAACGGTTAACTAACAAATCAACATTATGACGGGATTATTCCAACTTCTCCACAGTCAACGTCCCATGTTTATGTAGCACCATTCCATTCTCACCTGCATATTGTGTTGATATCTCTCAAATGATTCCATACGAAAGAGGTTTCTGCGTATGATGTTTTATAAATCGAGACAGGCTACCAACAAAGAAGTTGATGCTTTAGGGGTTAGGTTTTAAGAGTCTCGTTTACGGTCAGCATTTCGCAATTCTATGGTCGTGATAACGATCGGCTTAGCGAACACCACAGTGGGTAAAATGCTCTCTGACGTGTGTCATACCAATTGTTAGACCGTTCTTTGCACACTGATTCTGACCAGGGATTATTCCGTTTACCTGATCAAGATGTAGGGCTACAGGTGGGTGTGACCGCTCAACAGGGGGTGCTTCACCACCCCTAAGTACCTGATCCCACCTCTGGTATATCCAGGAGTTCGTGTTTGCCCAATTCTTTATTTTGTATTCCTTATGGATTGATTGTTATTCGTTACCTTTACCTTTTCCTTTCTAAAACAAAAAGTTTTTGGAGCAAGTCACATATCTATAGGTAGTAATTACAAGTCCTAACATATGAACACTTGCATGTTTGATATACATGTAACTGTGTATATGAAGTACAGAGCTAACATCAGATACAGAGCCTGAATAATATATTCTGTTAGGACAGGCTAAACTTTTTGGAGTAGGTTTGGAGCAGATTACATACTGAAGTACTGGTCCTAACTCATGTAGACTTGCATGGTTAATATATCTATGGATATGTAACGAAGAGCTAACTCCAGATACGGAGTCTGGCCTGGAGGTTATAAAACTTTTTGAGTATGTACTCTGTTCTCAAACTCATACTCTGTACTCCAAACCATATTCATACTCAAAATTCCACCCTAATTTATGTATAACTTTTGAGTATGAGTATGACTTTAGAGTAAGGATTTCGAGTTTGAGTACGGAGTACGTACTCAAAAACTAGTATAACCTCCAGGCCTGATCTCGGTTATCAGGATGCTTAAAACACAAGCAAACAAAGCCAGCAAGAAAACTCCACATCCAAATTGCATCGTTAATGATGCTATGAATATATAACATGTATCTAACTTCAAATAAAGAGCCTGATATTGATTTATCCGATGCTAACTCACTCAAACTTGCCTAGTAGATGTAACTGTGGATATTTTACATACCACATGATGTACAGTGGCGGATTTAGAAAGGAAACGCCTCTACCCCTTTTCCGACACAAATTTACAAAATAATTGAGTAAAACTCCAGATCTGGCACACAAAATGGTCGAAAATTCTGACTACTATTTGACTTACACATGTGTTCCCCTTTGCAATCCCTGATACGCCATTGATACCATTATGATATGAAATTACATCATAGAAAATGGAATAATTTAATACTATTTTGTGACTCATATCTTGACTTGTATGAACCACTTTAGTATAATAGTGCTCTGTTAGTAAATTTTTCTTACGGAGATCAATCCTTTTCATGCATAACAAGTAGGAAACTGACCCCTGGGTCTTTATTTTAAAAGATTATCTACTTTCTCTACGGCTGCATGAGGGTTGTCATTTTTCGATGTCCAAAAATCGTTATTCTTCTTTACATCGGTTTCAACTCCAAACCCCGTCTCTTTCCTACTTTACATATACTGTAAACATGCTTATAAGAACACACCCTTATTAGGTCTTTCTGCTCTTCCAAGTTTGTTCTTATTTCGGATTTGCAACAGTTTTGACTTAAGCATCACTGAAGAGACGGAAATGTGCATCTGCTGCATCAAAATTTGCATCGTTTTTGTTTTATATACAAGCCTTCACAGGTATTGCAACTACCGAATTGCTCAAGTCATGGCCGAGGTGTAGGGTTAGGCCACAATATTGCTTTTTATTTCTCATTGGAACGCATTCGTAAAAAATATTTCTTTTTCTGAAGAATAGCAGACCATAGATGTGTTACATTAATATGCAACCATCCTCAAGTAGTTCAGATTTAGGTTTATTCAATCTGTAGAAGTTAGGATGAGTTTCTTTAGGGGATTGAAGTTTTAGATAAGAAATATCTCGTAAAAGAGCAGCACATCCAGAATTAGTCATACTATACAAGAATACTCTGGTAGTCATGATTGCATTTTCCCCCCAAACCATTCCCTTGGAAGTGGGTTCGGACAAAATACAAATTCAGAGCCTAACATCAAAATGATTATGTGGAAAGGATTTGAAAACTTCTTTTTAAAATATATATATATATATATATATATATATATATATATATATATAGGTTATATAGTAAGCGTTTGTCTAAATTTGTGAATGAAATTTTGTATTATACTTGAACTTGAAATAAAGACACTACAGTGTTTTCCACATCTGCTTGGTACTAAGACAGATATTTATTGAAAATGGTTGCTAACGGCAAATTAACAACCCAACTTTATTTTTAAAAAAAAACAGGAAGATTCCAATTTCTCTATTGTCAACTTCCCTTATCTATGTAGCAATATTCCATTATCATCTTTGTGTGGTAATTATTTCTCTGAACTGATTCGATACGCAAGAGCTTGTTCTGCATATGATCAGTTTTTAAATCGAGGCAGACTACTGGCAAACAAGTTGATGTTACAGGGGGTTGTACAGTCTCGTTTAAAGTCAGCATTCCGGAAATTCCATGGTTGTTACAGTGATATAGTTTGCCACTACAACCTTCCATTGGGTTAAATGCTGTCTGAAGTGTCTCATACCAATTGTTAGACCGTTCTTGGCACACTGAATCTTACTGCGGATTACTCCGTTTACCTGATCAACAAATAGGGCTTACGGCGGGTGTGTCCTGTCGACATGGGGGTGCTTATTCCTCCTAGGCACCTGATGCCGTTTTTGGAATGCCCAGGAGTTCGTGTTTGTCCTTCTCTCTGATTTGCATTTTCTACATGAATTGTGAGATTGAGTGCTGTTCGTTATCTTAGCCTTTTCATATATAGATTTTGTGGAAAATGGCTCACCTTTATGATGCGTGGGTTAAAGTTGGTTAAAGTTAAACTCATGACCAGGTTTGGTTTACGTGGCATCATAATACGAATAAATTTTTTTAATGGGATTATAGAGCTGAAAAGCATTTTTTTCAATTACTTCTGAAGAACACCAGAATTAGATGGATCTGGATGAGTGTTGTGGCATGTAACCATTTGTCAGAACTTAAGGTTGAGACATAGCAACTTCGTGATCAGTACAAATTGTGTATTTTCACTGGAATTGTTTTCTCGGAGTGCCTTACACCGTCATAGAATAATTGAAAAACAAACATGGACTCCGAAGGTTTCTTGTGATAGACTTGACGATATCTAGGGGAAATTAGCAGTAGTTTAGATTAGGAATAGTAAACGGGATTTACGTGAATGAAAGCAAATAATCGTCGATCAAATGTTTTATCCATGTGGTAATTTTTACCAACGAAATGTAAATAAAACTCTTACCATGAATAGCTTCACTTCGTAGACAAAGATGTTTGATGTATCGTAACAGAGTAATGTTCGAGTGCTTCGAGTTTTACTAAATACTGTTTAATTCATCATTGAGAATCTAAACAAAGTTTCGTTTGAGAAAAGGAATTCGGTGCATCCATTCAACTTGGACAACGAAATGATAATTTCGTTGGGTAAGTGAAAAAATATTTACTGTGGAAGGGTATGGGAGTATGTGTTGCACTAATAAAAATATAGTTTACAGGCTGTTACTTATACTACCTTGAAATTGTAGTTTAATGTTTCATATTAGCATGTATATTTATAAAACTTTATCTTTTAAAAAAGATTAAAAGTTTAAAATCACAAGCCTGCGTGTGCTCCCTCAGAGGCAAATGCATGTAATGGATGTACATATGTAAATAATATAAAGACCCTGAAGCTTGCTCCGTGGAAATCATTCAGCGTTCCTTGCAAACCGTTAAGTGTTTCGTGCAGATCGTTCTCCGTTCCGTGCAAGAAACGTTTCGTTCCGTGCAAACCGTGCACTGACCAGGAAAAACTACAGTTTGTTAATACAATTTAAACAAAACAAATTTTTTTTTTTTTTCATTTGTGTGATTTTTTATGTGATAAATTGAAGTATCAAATAATGATGATGTACGATATACAAAACATAAACGGCGCCAGATGCGCATTTCGACAATTAATGTCTCTTCAATGATGCTCAGCTCAAAAATGTTGGAAATCCTACATAAGAACAAACTTAGAAAAATTTAGATATAAATTTGGATATTGGATAAATTTATATATTATGATTTTAAGTGCACAGACATCCTCTACAAGAAAGCATAGCTAAAATATCAATGTGTATACTTCTGTATCATATTTACAAATGGTATTTAAAAGAATAATCATACAATCTTTATTTCCCCCTGTCCGAGATTCTTTTAACAAAACAATCAAGAGAACATATTGACATGGTACAAAAATAAATAAATCCATTATGCGTTTCTTTTTTTGCACCATCGGACTCTTTCTCGTCTGTGTAACGGTGTCAAAACTGCTCCAAAATACGGTCTTCTGGGTCTAATGCCATATTGTCGAAGTCGGTTGCGGACTGTCTGCGAGCTGATTCTTCTCAATCCAGGTATTCCGACTGCAGTAGCTGTTGCAGCAACGGTTCGATTCCGTAGATGAAAGACCCGGATGTAGCGATCTTGTCCAGGAGTCGTAATGCGAGGTCGCCCACTCCTCGGTCGGTCATTAGTAGAGCCAGTCTGCTGGAATCTGTTCCACAGCCGAGAAATTGTGCTCTGATTTACGTTTTCAGTTCGTGCAATCTCACTTTGGGATACTCCGGCCTGGAGACGGCCAATGACGATATTTCGAGTAGCAGGGTCCAACCTTGGAATGGCAGCATTTTAACGTTATGATGAATTCAAGCTTCAAACTTCGTCCTTTTATACGCTTTAATGTAGTGGTTGAATTAAGCACAAAGTTCTCGTGAAAAATGTAAGCCAAATTCCATGGCGATAGAGGTGATGTGCAATTTTAGAGAGTCGCCGAGCTAATTTGGCAGAGAGCCAAATCAAATGAACAGACCTTTAAAGTTTCATACTTACCTTTAAAAAATCAATTACTCAATTGACCATTTCAGTTTACCTTGTAAAATACATAATTTGCATTTTTAAAATTTCAAAAGGGCTATGCGTTTCTTTTTTTGCAGAGTATATATATATATATATATATATATATAATATTTTATTTTACTGAAAATAGATGACAGAAAGGGATGATTTTCATTTCTCGTCGAATTCCGTTATTTATGTGGCAACATTCCATCATCACCTGCAGATGGTGTTTATATATCATATCTGATTCAATACACAAGAACTTGTTCTGCATATGATCAATTTTCAAATCGAGGGAGGCTACTGACAAAGAAGTTAATGTTACAGGAGTTTGTACAGTCTCGTCTAACGTCAGCATTTTGCAAATTTCATGGTCGTTATGACGATCTAGTTTGCCAGTACAACTTACCATTAAGTCAAATGTTGTCTGATGTGTTTCATACCAATAGTTAAGCCGTTCTTGACACACTGATTCAGACTACGGATTGCTCCGTTTACCTGATAGAAATGTAGGGCTCACGGCGGGTGTGACCGGTCGACAGGGGATGCTTACTCCTCCTAGGCACTTGATCCCACCTCTGGTATGACCAGGGGTCCGTGTTTGCCCATCTCTCTGATTTGTATTTTCTACAGGAATTACAAAATTGAATTCGGTTAGTGATCTTGGCCTTTTCATTCTACTAAAAGCACAGATAAAAATATACATCTATCAAAGGAGTTGGAGTTAGAAAACATTAGTAAACGATTTGGAAAAAATAATACACTGTTCGATATCGTGTTTCGGTGTAAGAGTCCACAGATTAGCGATATAACTTACTGACTGCATTTCTTTTGAAGAGAGAGGATGTGTCTAAAGTGGTGCTAAATATATAGCAGACTGAAGAAATTTGAAATCTTTAAATTCAGGATTGGTGCTGATTTTTTCTTTCCTTGCTGCATTGCAACAGGAATTGACAGTTTGCTTAACAATGCTCTTCCATATGTTTTTAGTTGGAAAACTAGCATTCTTAATATGTATGATGACAAATTTTTTCAAGGAGTATTTTCGAATAATATGACATACAGTCATTGGACAAAAGTATTCGTCGCTGACGTCAAAATGGCGACGATTTGTTTACATTAACTACTTCATAAAAATTACTCTCCTGGTTTTAATATTCGTTGTCTTATCTTAAAATTTTGTGAGATTACCCTTCATTTTGATTACTTCTTGTAATCGGGTTGGAATTGTGGCACACAGCTGGCGAACATAATCTACCGATAGATTTTGCCAGAAACGTGTAACTTCCGTGATCAGCTGATCTTTAGAATCGATGGTGTTTCTTGTAGATTGTAGGTGTCTTTTAAGTTTTAACCAAATATTTTCAATTATGTTAATATCGGGAGATTGGGCTGGCCATGATGTAGTGTTTATATTATTTTCTTCGATATAGGCTCTGAGTAATCGCGATCTATGTACGGGGGCATTGTCATCTTGAAATACATAATTTCCATGAGGAAAATGCCGAACAATAACTGGCCACAAATTGTTTTCTAGTATCTCAATATATTTTTCAGAGTTTATATTACCGTTAACACTGGTCAATGTTCCAACACCATCGTAACAAATACAACCCCAGATCATAACAGACAGCTTGCGTTTCGATGGCGCGCACACGAGATGGGGGTTGTCAACTTCGTCGGTCTTTCGCCAGATATATACGCGATTGTTGTTACCTATTTCTACTTGACACTCATCACTAAATATCCAGTTCTTCCAGTGATCATCAACAGTCCAGTTTTTTCGTTCTCTGCACCATGAAACACGTTTTTTCCTGTTACATACTCTGACGATCATTTTCTTTTTCTGCACCCGTCTATTGTACCCCATTTCAAATAATTTTCTTCTGACAGTTTTTGAACAAAATGTAGAATCCTTTGCTTCATTTATTTCATTTGTTATATCATCCAATGTTCCGCTCCTGTTACTTTTCATGATTCTTGAAAGTTGGACTTCATCGCGCACGGTGAATTTTGGCTTCCGGCCGGTTCGACGTCTGTTTTCCACACTTCCATGAACTTCAAATTTTTTAATAATACTGACAATAGTAGTCCTAGGTATTCCTAACAACCTCCCAATTTTAGCCTTATTCTTCTCTGTCTTGTAAGCTTCAATAACTTTTAGTCTCACGGCCACCGGAAATTCCTCTGACTTACGAGGGGGCATTTTCCCGAGCTTTCTTTATAAAATATTTTGACAGTCGACAAAAATTGTAAACAATGACGTAATCTAAAAACTATGACGTATTCATGGGAAGAATTTCTGAACCCGACATGCTTTCTATAAATTGCGCAATACAAAAATAGCCGTGACGAGTTTACAACACCAGAGAAATTTTGACGTCAGCGACGAATACTTTTGTCCAATGACTGTATATCCTGGACGAATCCAAATTTTGTCTCTTGGTTGATAGTAAAGTATTCAAACAGAAGACTTGTGTGGGTAGGAGAGTGGTTTTTATGTTACAGAGCTCTCCTAAAAAGTATAGTTTTCTTTTTCTAGATTACCGGTTGAATTGGTTGTAGACCGAGCATACTTTCGCATATTGCAGACCTCATTAATTTGCAGAAATTTTGTATGTCTTTTACAATGAAAAGGTCAAGATAACTAACAGTATTCAGTCTCGTAATTCCTATAGAAAATACGAATCAGAGAGATGGGCAAACACAGACCCCTGATCATACCAGAGGTGGGATCAGGTGCCTGAAATGTTGGAATCGGTTTAAAATTGCCCAATCTTTTGTTTTGAGATTGTTCCATAATTCACAACCGAATAACGTTGATGGTAAGATGACAATTTTTATAAATTTTAACTGCAGTTTTTGGATGAGTTCCTTTGAACATATCTGCTTTGATTCCGAAGTAAGATTTTCTTCCTTTTTCACAAATTTGGTAAAGATTTTAAGTTTGCAGTCTGTAATATATCACGATGAACATATCTTGTGGAAATTGGGATTATGTCCCAACATGTCATGCATAGTTACTAACTACTTTTTTGTTATCTCTAAATATAATAACACTTGATTTATCGGCACTAACATAAACAACTAATTACATGAATATTCGTAAGTCACATTAAAAAAAATCAACGGGTGAAAGACTTATTAAAGCTATGTCATCTGCTAACTTTGGATTTGATATTGAGATATTTAAAATACTTGTATTTTTACTAGTGCATCGAAGTTGAATCAACAAGTCATTTATGAATACAGAATCCAAAACCCCAGACAAAACTCCTCCTTGTCTTACGTCTTTTCCAACGCAAAACCATTTAGACATGCATCCGTTCACAACAATAGTGCTATGTGTATCAATATGACAGTCATCAAGGATGGACCATATTTTGTCCTTAGTGACTAGTTTCAGTAATATAGCTTGGTTGGATTGTTTACAATACATTTCAACATCCTTTTTGCTTAACAAACAAAGGGTTGGGTTAGGAATTTATTGCTAGTTTCATATTGAACCCCATTATCCTGTATACGTTGTTCTTAAATTTAACTTACTAAATGACAAAACACGAAATGAAATAAAATAAGAAATTTAATGGGTATTCTCGCCGCAGCTGAAGCAACATTTTGTCTCTATGTACAGATGTTATGCACTAATTGACGGTAATTAGCCAATGCATCTTGGTTAAAGTGATCTTGTTGAATGCTTATACTGATTGCTGAACTTAACTTTAATGTGAAATATACAATTATGTGAAAGGTTGTTTTAAACTATATTTGATAAGTTTTTATTCTTTTTACAAAATAACTGTTATAGTTCTTCCTGTATATTCCTCTCTACTTATTTTTCGTCAGATTTTACGCTTTACAAAGACTAAAGAACGTGTTATTAAGATCACCATATTTCTTAAAAACGAGATCGATTATCTACCTTGATTTTTTTTATATGTTTTATAGCAAAGCTTTATAAACGTATATGAAATTTTTAAAAAGATCAATAGAGAGTTTTTTGATCAACACTTTAATATCAATGACAACGTTATCATTTTCCAAACACTATCAAAAATATCCTTTGTGGAATGGTGCTTTTCAAACGTTGTTATATTTGCCTTTGCAGATTTCCTACAGTTGAGGATGTTTAACAAAACCATTCCTCCATTTTATGAATCTTCCATAAATACTCATCGTTGGACTAATTTTCCCGATATAATCCGTGAAGCCAATGCATCTACTTCATCTCCTCCTTCATTCGCTGAAGAATCTTCACCACTCGTTGCTGATTCGGGGACGAGAATCATCTTCCTAATCGGTACACTGCTCTTCTGTTTTGGAATGGTTGGAAACTTAATAACCGTGCTAATAATTGCCGTTATGAAACGTCTTCACTCTCCAACCTACGTCACAATCGCCTGTCTAGGTATATCCGACTGCCTGGCCTCCTCCACGCGCTATGTTAAGTTCTTGCTTATTGTGACTAACATTGATTTACTGTTTGATGTAAGATTACGTGTATTGGACATCTTCAGTTTCTTGTTTCTGCATTCTGCAAATTTTCATTTGGTACTGATGTCGTACATCCGTTATGTTTTCATTGTTAAACCTCTAAAGAGTCGACAAATTACTTGTACAAAAGTACTTAAGTTGTGTGTAATGATTTGGGTGTTCTCCCTTATAATAAGCGTAGTGTACGGCGTGAGACAATTGTTATCTATAATTAGCATCATATCTTATGATGTACGCCACAAAACTGAAATTGCCTTTGCTCTCTATGTAGCAGGGGTACCATTTGTTTTGGTTATTTGTTTTCATATTGCAAAAATTTGTCACTTACGTTATATGCCGGGACAAAACGTAGGGGCTACAGTTAAAGCAAGTCATTCAATGTCTATTATGTTCTCGATAATCATCATGGTATATATAATTACTACATTATATCCAATGCTGTATACAGTTCTTCCATTCAATTTTAAGTACAGTCATAATTTGTTTAACTTTTTTCTTCTGATAAACAATAGCATAAACCCTTTCATATATTTTGCATTTTCACCTCGCGTTTTAAAACTGTTCTCACGTTTAAGAAATTCTCATAGATATTGTTTCACAAAAATATGCTGCCCATCAAAGTCCACGGGAAACTATATAATGACCAGCAGCAGCAGCAGCTGTCCAGTAGAAAAGATCATCAAACTTGAAAATATAAAGATTAACGTCATATCAGGAAATTTTACTGAAATACTGAATTAGTGCTTCAGGTCCTGTGTGATAATCCAACATTGAATTCCAATCTAGAAATTCCTCCTGTGTCCATTCTAAAATGGTATATCAATCTAAATACTGGAGGACTTGTAGATTACAGGAACTGGAAACAGACAGCGTGGTGTCTGTCTTCACAAACAACTGATAGGACACTAGTCTCTCCGGACTTTTCCGTTCTTTCTCTGAATAACTGCAGTATCAACCTCACGCAATGTTTCAACGGTATAAAATTTTCCATTTTAAGAATTATGCAGGAAGATCAAAGATTTTCATTTATTACAGTGATTTCTACGTGCAACGTTTGCTTGATAGATGTTAAAGGATATTTTTCATGTTATTTGTTGATGTCTTGTTTTACTTTTTTACAATTTGTACACAGTGTATATACCATTTATGTATTTAATATGATTTTTATGGAACGAACTATTATTGTCGTACCAACAAAATTAGGTATATTTTTATAAACGTTTACTGAATCACAAATTACATCAAATCCATTTTTCTAAACGAAATCATAACGAATTGACGCGAATACTGATTTGATAAGAGGTTATAACGCGTAAAATGCCTTAATTTATTTTACTTCGTATAAAACGTGTAAAAATGTACTCTCATTTGTTGTGTAACACTTGTGGCCTAGATTGTTCTAAACACATGTCGCGTCAATAGAAAACTGATGTAACACTTGTTTTGTTGTAGCGGTTACAGTCATAGCGTAACATTGACTTTACTGAATGTTTCAAAAATTTCTTTTTAGTATAAATATACTCTGAATTATATGATATCAAGTTCTGGTAGACAAGCATTCTCAGCACTGGTGATTAAAAGAATTTATAGATAAAAGTGGAAGACAACAAGAATCAGTTTACCACATATCATGCATAGTGTCTTGATTTGCGCAAGTTTAATATCAGAAAAAAATTCTACCTATATGCACACCGCATAGTTTACTACCCTTAAACCTTCAAAGTTGATCATAATTATGTATATTACCCTATTACCTGAATTTCTGTACCTTTTTTACGAATTAGCAATTCATTATCATGCTATATATCACAATTGTTACAACTCTGTTGTTTACTAAAGAAATACGAAGGTATTACATTACCCAGCGAAATCAGTACAATATTATCCACCAATAATCATTACTTTTTACATGTATATATCAACAATAATAAGTATGGTACATATTTTGAGGACGTTAGCCATCAGGGAATTACGAATATTTTAAAAACTAGATTGGATATTCGCAATTTCCTGATGTTTCCACCTCTAGTGGTGTGGAGGCCACCTCTATTTGTTCAACGAAGTCATTAATGTATTTACAAAGTTTTGGTAAATGATTATAGATCTAAAATGTCCAGAAACTGACGCCAGATCTCATCACGGTTACTGAAGGTTAGTTTTGATTAGAATACGTTTCGTTTTACCGTCCGGGTACTGGTATATTCCGGCAGAACGCTTGTCATGTTCTCATTTCAATGATATTTGTCAGCACTGTCCTCATTCTGTAGGAGACGTCTCCGAAGAAGATTCGCTTTTCATCAAATATATTGAATGACACCACATAAAACGTGTTCATGGCATGGATGTAATCCTGTGGGAACTTGTAAACCACGGTCTGTTGTAGAACATGCACAAGTAGTTTCTCTGCTACTAAAGCCGTCAGGATGACCCTTCTGATCTTGTAATTCGTGCCATCTGTCCTCGGCTTAACACTGGTCGTGTATGTTCTTGTATTGAGAGACCACGCTGTCGATTTTCCCTTGGGGAATGTCACCTTCTTGGTCGCAGTTGCGGATGAATAGCGTACTTCACATGAGTTAGGATAGAATGGACCTTGAATTACAGGTCGTCATGTCACTGACTATTTTTTTTTGACTCCTGATAACCTTAATGATCTCTTTCTCCACAGACTTTGTAGCGTATACCTACGTGCAATCCTGTTTTAAAGTGTCTGACCTTGAGTATCTATTGTACTTGTTGATGCTGGCGTTCCTATCGTGGGCATGGACATGTATATTTACTGTTCAAAATAGTCACGTCCCGTGAGGACCCTGTGTTAGATAGAATAGGTCCTCAGCACTCTTGGTTGTCCTTCGGATGAGACCGCAAAAACCGAAGTCCTGTGTCACAGCAGGTGTGACACGATAAAAATCCCTCCCTGCTCAAAGGCCTTGAGTGCCGAGCATAGGCCTAAATTTTGCAGCCCTTCACCGGAATTGGTGACGTCTCCATATGAGTGAGAAATTCTCGAGCGAGACGTTAAACTATATATAATCAATCAATCTGTCAAAATAGTCACATAGACTCCTGGTGTCGAACAGTTCATGTTGTTGTCTCTTTCGTTAAGTATTCTTCACAAGGTACTTTGTGGATAGCATGTCCAATGCACACAACTTTCTTTAGCGTAACGTCTGCAGCCATGCTTTGTATTTGCGAGACTGGGGATAGACCCTAGCTCTTTCTTCGCACATTCCTATCTCTTTTTGTAAAGCGAGTTCACAGAGGAAATCCTTTGTTTCTGATTCCGTGGAGATCCGGGTTAGAATAGGTCCTCAATACCCCTTGCTTGTCGTAAAAGGCGACTAAATGGGGCGGTGTTTCTGATGAGACCGCGAAAAACGTGGTTCCGTGTCACAGCAAGTGTGGTACGATAAAGATCCCTCCCTGCTCAAAGGCCGTAATTGCCGAGCATGGACCTAAATTTTGTAACCCTTCACCGGCAATGGTGATGTCTCCATATGAGTGAAATATTCTTGAGGAGGACGTAAACAATATATAATCAATAGATCCTTCGTTCTTGATACAGCAGTTGTGAACATGGTTGTCAATTCCAATTGATCTTCAGTCCGAAGCTGTCTTGTAGGCGGGAAATGTGCGCTGCTATCAACCCGGTACTTTAGGCAGGTGTGGCTCCATCGCGCGTTTGCAAGGAATGTCCCGTTCCGTAGGTACTCTCTTCCAAGCACAAGAATGTCCAGATGCATATGACAGATGACTGAGCCGCACATGTGACAACAGCGAATTTGGACATTGAAAGGCGTCTTACGGTATCTACATCAACAGGTCTAATGCAAGCTCAAGCACCTCTTTATAAATCAGTCACTGTTGTTTCGCGTGGAACTGTTCCTCTGTAAGGGAAAACGAATCCTGGAATTTATTGATTCATCACGGGTAGTTCCAACTTCAACGAACTATCACTTTTTAGGGTACTCCCTTGTGTTCTGAGTGTTCTCGGTATCGTGGGTTTAGTACGTGGTCTGTGTACAAACAAATGAAGAATGATAAAGGTCCCCTTTAACATGGGTCGTCTGAAACGTTTCTGCCGATGTAAGGTTTGTATAATGGGGGTGTATTTAACAGTAACTTACACACAGTGTACACCCGCTTCCCTCTCATTCACTGGATAATAGACTAATCATTGTCGTATGTATGAAACACTATTGCAATGTCGTGTTATCACTTTCATTATTGTTATTACAGTTTTAAACATGGATAATAACATTACATGTTGATGTATTGCAACAAATATATTTATTGTTTAGACAGTTGGTTAGCCTCTGAGGTGAAATGACAGACCCACGTTTCATTCCTAGTAACAAATTGCTGAAGAAAATTGGCAGGGTCTACCTTTAAAAGGCTTAGATTAGCATGCGAAAAAATGCGCCTGGTGTTCTTCTGATCAACTGTCAGAATAATTAGCCTAACAGGCTGAAAGCTAATTGCAAGGTCCTCTGTCAGAATGTAATGTACTTTGGAATGGACTTCATGGGTTGCAACATTGGCAGGCCTCCCAAGACGGGCTGATTGACAGGTTGTGAACTTTGTATTGAAGTAGGGTTTTAAAGAGTCTCGGGTATAATTAGTAAGTAATAACTACATATTGAAATGAAAGTAAAATTCTTCCACGTGTCCCATATTTCACATATGTGATTACTGTTTAGCGCCGTGCTGTGGGCTGCTTTACCTCATAGTCTTAACCCAATTTTCTCTTTTATTACAATAGTGCCTGTTTGGAGATTTGGCTATCTCTTACAGGAGACTTTATTTGACATAATTGCGGACTTTTTTGTCTTAAAAACTTACATTTAGGTTAATTTTTTAGTGTTATTTTTACTTATTGTGTCCATTCATCCGTGACTTTTACTACGACTTTCACTTGTTCAGATTGCTTTTATCTGTTTATACTTTCATTTGTTGAGGCGTTCCATTATTTGTCGCATACGAAATTTTTCCTCGTACGTTTTGTTCAACACCATCATTTAACCCATCGTACGAAAGAGTTTCGCGTGCAATTGGGTACATGGCTCCACTGATCAGCTATAGCGGCCATGAACTTCACGAATTGAGGTCACCTGCCAACAGTTACATACCACTATCAACACTGCGTGCTCTCAGGGCACTAGATCTTTGTCAAGTGGCTTGCACCTCGAGAGGGACCAGAGCTGGAATACACAAACAAAGGAGGATACAGGTCAAGGTGACCTTAGAAAGAAGTGTAAAGATGAAACAGGAGAGTGGTATAAATGTACACAACTTACATGTAGTGCAAATACATGAGCAAAGGAACATACAGGTCAGGGTGACTCTCGAAAGAATTGCAAACATCAAACAAGAGAGTGGGGTTAAGGAACACAACTTGGTGTGAATACCTACCATGAATAAGCATGACAGAGCCATCGGTCTACATCTCATTAATGCAAGATCTATTTGCTTATATACCCTGAATTGTAGATCAGTAAGAAACAAAACCACTTCTATATGTGACTACATAACAACCAATGACATTGATCTGCTTGCATTGACAGAAACCTGGCTTGGGTCAGACACGGATCAATGTGTTATTTCAGAACTCCTACCAGAAGGATACAAGTTCGTCAACAAACCAAGGACTTCTAGACGAGGAGGGGGAATAGCTCTTATTCACAAGACTAACATCAATGTGAAAGTTAGCAATCATGATGACGATTTCACGCACTTTGAACACCTAGAGTGTGTTGTAAATCACATTCGTCTGTGTATTGTATATCGACCTCCCCCATCTGTAAAAAATCAACTGCGGAATGTGGTCTTTTTTGATGAATGGTCCCATTTTCTCGACAGCTTGGCGATTGATAATAGGGAATGTATCATCACAGGTGACCTCAATTTCCATGTTGATGATGCGGAAAATCCAGAAGCTGGTAAGTTTCTTAGGATTTTAGATGATCATGGGCTGGTTCAACGTGTCAAGGGATCAACACATTCAGGGGGCCACACCTTGGATGTTGTTATAGTGAGGGACGAGACATCTGTTCTAATTGGGGATCCTGGTGTAAGGGATCCTACGCTCTATGACAAGAATGGCAACCTTACCTGTGATCATCTTGCTGTATGTTCAAAACTTGCCCTGTCAAAACCACCAAGGGATAGCAGAGTTATCAGATGTCGAAAATTACGCAATATTGTCATCAGTGATCTAAAGAATACCATTAGCGCCACTTTAGAAGAACAAAATTGTGAAGATCCTGTTGATAAATCAGTGCGAGTCTACAACTCTACTCTTCTAACTGCTCTGGATTCTGTCGCCCCTGAAATGACGAAGGTAGTCACCTTGCGTCCAGACTGTCCTTGGTTCACTTGTGAATTGTCGGACATCAAAAGGGAACGCAGGAAGGCAGAGAGGCTAATGCGCAGGACAAACCTAACTGTCCACAAAGAAATCTATAAGAATATTTGTATTCGTGCAGCAAAATGTGCTGTACGTTGCAAAAAAGAATTCTATTCTAACAAAATCGAGGAGGCTGGTAAAGATCAGAGACAGTTGTTTCGCTTGGCCAATAAACTATTGGGTATCAAGGCAGAGGCAGTACTGCCAGATCATCAGGAAGAAGATGCGCTAGCTAACTCATTCGGCGACTTCTTCCACTCAAAAATACAAAAAATCCGGAGGGAATTGTGTATTGGCATACAGTCTGACATCGACCCACTGTGTGTCGATCAGGAATTTACTGGAGTGCGTTTGTGTACGTTTGAGCCAGCATCACAGGAAGAGATCCTTGAGGTCATTATGTCAGCATCACCTAAATCCTGTGAATTGGATCCGATGCCAACATCCTTACTGAAACCATGCATGGATAGTACTAGTATACTTACCTTCGTAACAAACCTTATTAACCAGTCTCTTAATCAGTCTGTATTCCCATCATCTTTCAAACAAGCCATAGTGCGTCCCCTCATCAAAAAAGCTGGCCTAGATTCTCAGGAATATCGAAATTACAGACCTGTTTCGAATCTTTCATTCATCTCAAAGATTCTTGAAAAGATAGTCGCAAGACGCTTGGATCATCACATAGAATTGAATCATCTTCATAACAACGTACAGTCGGCATACCGAGCCTGTCATTCTACAGAAACGGCCTTACTTCGCGTTCATCACGACATTGTCGCAGCATTAGACGCGGGTTCCAGCGTCGCATTAATTATGTTAGCCCTTTCCGCTGCCTTCGATGTCATTGATCATTCTATTCTAATAAGACGTCTTGAATTTGCTTTCGGTATTTCTGGCTCAGCACTTGAGTGGATTAAGTCATATCTTTCAGATAGGACCCAAAAAGTGGCCATTGGATCCACTTTCTCCAATGATTTCCTTCTCAAATGTGGCGTACCTCAGGGATCTGTCCTTGGACCTCGGCTCTATGCAATTTTCTCCAAACCAATTGGCGAAATTTGTCGGCGTAGCAACGTCTTACATCATCTTTACGCCGATGACACACAAGCCTATCTGGCTTTCAAAGCAGGAGAGGAGTGGCGAAATACTGCCAGCCGCCTTGAGTCATGCATGGATGAGATTAAAATGTGGATGTCAGCCAACCTGTTAAAACTTAATCAGGACAAAACAGAGTTTCTTGTTTTCTCTCCGAAACATCTAGCCATTGACTCATCATCATACCATCTTAACTTTGGTGACACCATCATCCGTGAAACACCGTTTGTGAAGAACTTGGGTGTTTGGTTTGATAAATCTTTATGTATGCAAAAACAAATATCATCTTTATCCCGTGCATGCTATCACCAGCTTCGTAATATCGGACGAATACGGTCACTCATTACAGAAGATGCGTGTAAGACCTTAGTCTGTGCCCTTGTGACATCTAGGCTCGACTATGCCAATGCTCTTCTGTTCGGCATTAACGCATCTGACCTGGCAAAACTGCAGAGAGTGCAAAACATGGCGGCAAGAATTATCACGCGAACTAAGAAAAATGACCACATTACCCAGTGCTGACTTCCCTACACTGGCTTCCCATAGACAGTCGTATCAAGTACAAGATTCTTGTGTACTCGTACAAGGTGGTTTACAAGATGGCGCCACAATACCTGGAAGAGGTGATTACCGTTTATAAACCTCAACGTTCTTTAAGATCGGAAAATTCCCTGACACTGATTACACCTAGATGTCGAACTTCCACATATGGGAAAAGGCGGTTAGACGTGGCAGCTGCGACACTATGGAATGCATTGCCTGATAACCTTCGTCGTTGTCAGACTTTGAACAGTTTTAAAACGCAATTAAAAACATATCTTTTTAGACTCGCTTATTATTAAATGTCTCAATTTTAATCATTTTCACTTTTACTTAATTTCAAAAAAAAAAAAAAAAAAAAAAAAAATCATTTACTTCTAGTACTATGTAACCTGTCTTTTAAAAATTAGTATTTATGTAACCTGTCTTATGATTTATGATGTACAGCGCTTTAGAGCGATTATTTTGATCGAATAGGGCGCTATATAAAATGATTATTATTATTATTATTATTATTATTTCACTAATAATCAATTGTCAATATATAAACAAAAATCATGAGACGAGGGGAAACAAGTGACGTAGACCTATTTTTATGTTTTAGACTTTCAGTTGTTTATCTCTTCGGTACACATGGACTATGAACTCAGATCACTTACAGTTTGATATATAGACTTTGATACAATAAATTTAAAAATTGCTCCGGACCGGAACGATTGTCTCGTACTTAACTATTTCCATAATCGTTATCAAAACATAGGGTAGTTTCCATATTCATCACCAAATCTTATTTAAACAAGGTCAAACATCCCACCTTCCGTATCAAAATACTGTATCTGCAGCTAGTTATCTTCTGGAATAGGGGCCTACGTGGCCGAGTAGTTAGAACATAGCGCTCAAAATCACAAGGCCTCTCATCTCTAGTGAGAAAGTTTGCCAGTTTCCTTTCGGTGGGTCGGTGGTCTCTTCCCGGGTACATTGTATCTGGGTTCTCCTCCTCAAATATATCGGCGCGAGCGAAAATCGAACCCGCACCGACTAGAGCTGAGAGGCCTTGTGATTTTGAGCGCGATGCTCTAACCACTCAGCCACGGAGGCCCCTTTATATATACATCACTAATTGTTTTTGCCTTTTATCTTCGATTACAGCAACCCCGTGGGGATCCAGGTTAGAATAGGTCCTCAGTACCAAATGCTTGTCGTAAGAGGCGACTAAATGGGGCGGTCCTTCGGATGAGACCACAAGAGCTGAGGCTCCGTGTCACACTAGGTGTAACACGATAAAAATCCCTCCCTGCTCAAAGGCTATAAGCGCCGAGCATAGGCCTAAATTTTGCAGCCCTTCACCGGTAATGGTGACGTCTCCATATGAGTGAAAAATTCTCAAGCGGCACGTAAAACAATATACAATGAATCAATCAATTACAGCAAAATTTCCTAGACGTGACTTTAGAAATCACAAGAATCAAGCTCTGAGAAAATCGAGATCATGCCAAATACGACATGATGCTAATTAGCTAACAGAGAGAAGACGTTTTGGAAGACTACACTATTAGAAAGGTTGTGTTAGCCCTTTTTACAACAGTTCATGGTCGTATACATTTATCTGTGACTATATATATATGAGGGAACGTGTGCTTTACTTTCATACCGACAGTATCATCTATTAACATGACGAAAGCTAATTTAATCCGACTTGTCCACAGTTTAGGAGGACGGACCAATGAATTAAGCGGAGACTACATTATCAAATACATTTTGGGAGGGCCTAAAATTACGTTTAGGAGGCCCAACTGGGGAATTGTTGCAAAAGAACACGTCATGTTCATACCATCCCCTTAGAAAAAACAAATACCGCATGGTGCATCGTTATAACACTTCCTTTCGAGTAACCGTCGCGGTAGCTCAGTAGTTAGAGCGTTCGTTTCGTAACCGGGAGGTCGTAAGTTCGAGTCCCGCTCGTGACATGGTCGCGTCAAACCTACGACGAAAAATAGGTAGTGATTGCTCCTTCGCCAAAAGCTCGGCATTTAGAAATGAGAACCACGGGTCTATCGGATATGACCTTAAAAACGGAGATCTCGTGTCACGGTAGGCGTTGGCACGTTAAAGAACCCTCAATGCTACGGCCCTGAGCGCTAAGCATAGGTCTAAATTTGTGGTACTTTACCTACAGCTGGTGACGTCTCAATATGAGTGACAAATTCTCGACGGGACGTAAAACAAACAATCAATCAACAATCCTTACGAGTATTGCGGATAAAAAGGAAAAATATCTGGAGGGAAACGTCAGTCTGCACAATTGAGTAAATATGGGTCACTACGAAATTGTTCTATGCTTGCTTATGCCCGATAACTTTATCGCTTACTGTCTTGTCAAGAAGCATCTGATGTCTTACAGAACTATTTGCTGAGCTTGCTGAAGCTGGATTCTTTTACAGAGGGAAGGAGGAAGGTGTCTGTAGTTTTCATTGCACATTGTGTTTCAAATATTTGGGATATGCAGACGTCCCTTGGATAGAATATGCGTATTGGAGACCTCACTGTGCTCAGGTATTGTGCAATAAAAGTCCTAAATGGGTACCACAAGCTCCCAATGCTTATGTCAGAGCCAAAGACTGAGATTGGGGAGACTTACCTTTCAACGATGCAGGAAATTCAATATGTGCCTACAATTGTGACATTTGTTTAGAACGAGACTTGTGAATTGCTTTTTTTAAACTTCTGGTTATTTATGTTTCTTGTGCTAATATGTGCTGCAAGAATTAAGAATTGTTGTATGTGTCGGAATATGTTGAAGAAACAGTTACTTACTCGTTAATGAATATATGATTGTCGTGACTTGTGTCATGTATCAAACTGTATACTTACGAGACACTAGCTCCGTTTCAATTGAAAAATGAACTTACTAAAATGATAGCAAGTCCTTCCAAATCTGGTAAAACGGGATTTTTGAAGCAGCTAGTGCAATATACTCAATGTATTTCACCAACAAAAAAAATAGTGTGGTGTTATCATGATTGACAGTTGGTTTACGAATCATTACAAGATTCAATGACAAACATATAACCTTTCATAAACTCGCCTTACAAAAATTGAAACTTCCCACACTGTAAGTAGGCACAGAACAATGCGGTACTTCATTGATAGTTTTGGTATTATAACATACATGTACTAATATTTATTGGCCATAGAGTTCATGAAATTATCTAATACTCGATCGCTGTGCAAGGCAGTTTGAAGATTGTCTCCGGAAAAGGCCAAGTGATGTTACGTTTGCGTCTTGGTGGTTTATGATAAAGAGTCAAACCCCCATGTTCATGTATGTCTTCTTACGCAAGTGATGCTTGCATAATATATAACAAAGTGAAGCTAACGAATACAGAGAGAGGATTGAGAGTATAACGAATACGTTTTTTTCATTTTTCAGAACAAATTGAACAAATACATCGTATTGTTAATATCAAGAACATTACATAGGTTTGATTGTCAAAAATATTCTGTGTTCCTCATGTAAAGTTGCCTCTTTGTTGTTACAATATTCTCACATACTTTCCAATGCGCTGGATAATGCACATATACATCAGGCTACCCCTTGTTCTACCCCTTGTTCTACCCCTTGTTCTATAGAGTGTCCTTCGAATCAAGCCTTTTAAAGTCTGTTGATCTCGAGTCATGGTCAGATACTGGTATTCGCTCTGGATCATTTTATCTATTGTCTAAGATAAAAGTCTGACACACACACACAACCCCCCCCCCCCCCCCCCCCACACACACACACACAACACACGAAGTATAAACATTGTTGCTTATCTGCAATCTCAACTTGGTTGAATACCATTATGATACACGCACCATTAATCATCAAAAACCCATGAGAACCCTGGTTAGACTAGATCCTCAGTACCCATTGCTTGTCGTAAGAGGCGACTAAATGGGGTGGTCCATCGAATGAGACCAAAAACGATGCCCCGTGTCACAGCAGGTGTGCCACGATAAAGATTCTGTCTGGATGAGCGGTTCCTGGTAACACCTAAAGTGAACAGTACTGTTTTGAAAGTAATCATTCTAAATTACATTGAACTTTCTTTATTCCACTTGGGCATTTTTTGGAATGAGTTGATTAGCTATATATTAAGACAACAAAGTGCAGGTACATCTACTCATAAGGAATACCATGGTGACGGTTACGGTATTGACGAAGTATATTATCTATAAATAGGTGGCAAATTACGGCGACATAGATATTTCTGACTTGCAAAATCAATATTTTTTAAAATTGAAATTTCTTGTTGGATTGAATTTCGCTGTTTATTTTCGTAAACACGAAATTAACGAAATTTAATCCAAGACAAAATTAAATACATATATACGTCTACAGTATACCGAATTTGAATTTTATGAAAGAAATTCTAGGAGTTCAATGTAAAGTTTCTAATGATGCATGCCGAGCAGAGCTTAACCTTTTACCACGAAGAAATCTAATCTTGCCGTCTTGTGTTAAATTCTTAAATTATATCGAAACTCAGTAAAAGTCTTTAGTTAATAAAACATATCAAACAACTAAAATATCCAATTTATCTGTAAAAAAGCGTAAAAGAAGGAAAATTACATTATTATTTTCCCATAAAAAAATTCAATATAATGTTGGGTATTAAATAGATATAAAATTTTTACTTTGATAAAATTTTAAACTTTGTTTTATCTTTATTAATGATTTTGCTTAAAGTTTAATTTAAAAAAAACTATCATCATAACACATTTTTATAACAAAATAAAATTTTCAGATTTAGAGCTGTATATATTTAGAATTTTCTTTCATTAAAGAAAACGATACTCTTGTAAAACCTAATATTAACTCTATTAAAGAAAGAATTACTGATCAGTTTTTGCAAATCTACGAGGGCTGATTGATATCTTCTGAGCCGCGTATGTAAGGATTTGAAGTGTTGAGGACGTATTGCATTATTTTCAACATAATCCCTTCCAAATATATACACATTTACCAACGATGTTTAAGGACCTCAATGCCACTTTTAAAGAAATCCTTTTCGTTACCGTTCCGAACAATTTCCACTGAGTGTATGACGTCATCATCAGAATGAAAGTGAGTAACGGAAATGGTCATTTTCAGTTTTGGAAATAGATGAAAGTCTGATGGAGCGAGATCAGGCAAATAATAAATTCGAAGTCTTAATCGTTGATGGCATTCATGGAAATGGCAGACTTGTGAACAAGGGTATCTTCCTGGTGGAACAACATACCTTTACCAAGTTTTACGCGGCAGTTGAGTTTAATATTTTCCATACAGCGTAGTTGAGTCTTTCCGCGAAAGATTACAAAGTTTACCTTAGTGCCCTTCCCAATATATGACATCACAATATAAAAGTACGTCACGATGTATATGTCTTTAGTTGTATCGCGGGGAAAATGTCAAAATTTTTTGTTGCTATTTTTTAGATGATGATGCCATACATGCGGTGGAGTACTTCCTGAACGGCCAAGGAAAGGACTTCTTTGAAAGTAACATTGGAGCCTTTAAACAACGCTAACAAAATTGTATAGATACTGAAGTGGTTGATGTTGAAAATAATGCAGTATGTCTGCCAAACTAATGAGACCTCGTATAATGCAAACAATACAAAAAAAAAACAAAAAAAAAAACAAAAAACAAAAAAAAAAACAAAACAAAAAGAAAACAAACAAACAAAAAAAACCCCCAGCTATTAGAGATTATGAAAACCGTAGTGAAAGAAAAGATGCCAAATATTTATTAACTTTTTAGTGATGGAATCTTTGCATTAAAATAGCGTGACTTCATGTAATTTTTATATATAACTGGCGAATATCTGACCTGTAAACCTACAATGTTTATTTTGCAAAATACCGCTTTTACAAGTAGTCAGAGCGAACATTTTATTTTCTAAATAGCCCGTTCACGGCTTCATCTGAGAGCTTAGTACACTAGGCTCAATTATTGTGTAATTGATAGCCAGGACAAACAGCAGCAATCCCGATGACCGAGTTAAACAGCGATCTCGGTACAAAGCCAGTAACGCTGGAACAACCCACAAGAAGGAAATGACGATTTTAAAAAATGTCTTGCTTAAAAACGATGTTAAACTTTTGGAACTTTCAAAACTGAGTTTATATTATTTTGCTCAAATTGAATGTTCAACTGTGGATTTTGTGTTCATGTATTCCTAAAACTGCGTTCAATTTGAAGTTCTGAAATGCATAAAATGATTGATTTTTTTTTCGCCACACTCAACAATTTTTCAGTTATCTGGTGGCGTTCAGTTTTTGTACGTGGAGGAGATAACCCAGATACAATGTACCCGGGGAGAGACCACCGACCTTCCGAAAGTAAACTTGCAAACTTTCTCACATCTATCGGCGCGAGCAAGAATCGAACCCGCGCCGACTAGATCTAGATTTTGAGCGCAATGCTCTAACCACTCGGCCACGGAGGCCCCCTGAAATAAATTTAACAAATCTCCTATACAAATGGTTTGTATAGCTTCGATAACCCGCAATCAACAATCATGATTTTCATAATTATGTCCATTTGATATATCCCGATGAACCCGAAATAAAGGACACTACAGAATCTGACGTGTCTGCTTTTATGCAGCATTTATTCAAATATTTGCCTGTGTATAGATTTACAAACGACTTCAGACACATATCATATTTTCTTCAATTTCTTTTCTCCATTGTCATATTCCCTTATCTATATAGCAATATTCCATCATCACCTGCATATCGTGTTTATGAAAAGGCCAAGATAACTAACAGTATTCAATCTCGTAATTCCTATAGAAAATACAAATCAGACAGATGGCCAAACACGAACCCCTGGTCATACTAGATTGATTAATGATTATTTATTGCTTTCCGCCACACTAAACAATTAGAAGTGAGATCAGATGCCTAGGAGGAGTAAGCATCCCCTATCGACCAGTCACACCCGCCATGAGCCCTATATTCTGATCAGGTAAACGGAGTAATCCTTGGTCAGAATCAATGTGTCAAGAATGGTCTAACAATTGGTATGAAACACATCAGACAGCATTTGACTTAATGGTAAGTTGTAGTGACAAACTAGATCTTTATAACGACCATAAAATTTGCGAAATGCTGACTTTAGACGAGCATCTCTCAACAGATTCGATACGCAAGAGCTTGTTCTGCATATGATCAGTTTTTAAATCGAAGCAAGTTGATGTTATAGGAGTTCCTACATTATATACTGAAAGATTTTAAAAACGAAACACTTGATAATTTTATATATCATGAATTTGTTCATATATCTAATAAACAAATTTGTAGTAGTATATTATAAACCATGTTAACAGAACACTATTCTTTGATTTTGAACATCATTTTATTCACAAAGACGCTACAGTTGATATGAATGTCAATGAGGGGTGCGTCAAAAATGTGGTTTTGTTCACTACTACCGGGTATGACTTCCATTAGCAGTGATGACGGCCCGAAGGCGACGTGACATTGATTGACAAACATTTCGGATGGTCCTCTGAGGAATGTTCTGCCATTCCTCCAACAAGGCTCTCCATAATTCTTGCGGATTCTGAGGCTGAGGGCTGCACACACGTGTCCCCAGCTTCTCCCACAAATGCACAATTGGACTCAGACTAGAGGTGATTTTGAGCGTAATGCTCTAACCACTCGGCCACAGAAATATGTAGTCACTTAAAAAGTAAACTAAATGTATATACAGAAGTATACAAAAAATCATAACAAAAGCTATGCTAAAGTTGTGAAAGGCAAATTGTAATTCTTACATTTTTCCTTCTGTTTTAACTATGGAATTTTCTGCCATGTATATTTGTGAAATCTTAGGGAAAGAAAGGGTATAAAAGAGGTGTATATGCATATGTATCTTATTTTTTTGAAAATACTGAATTGACAGGAAGCAACTACTTTACTTTCAGTAAACATTCTCTATACACGTATTATGTTAGAAGTTCCCCTATCTTCATGTAGTGCTGCCGTAACGTCCTATCTTCATGTAGTGCTGCCGTAGCGTCCTATCTTCATGTAGTGCTGCCGTAGCGGTTCTGAATTGAACATGTGTTAACCTTTATATGGCAGTTCTGGGTTCCAGATATACAGGTTTCATTTCTCTATTTTGTTGTTGTTGTTGTTACATCATGCCAATGGTATTAATTAATTATAATACCGGTACATATGTGTGTATGTATATATGTGTATACATGTATGTGTATGTATGTATGTACAGTGTATATCTAAGATGCATCCTAGGTACGGGTTAAAACGGAGTCTTGGCGGAGACAAATGTACAGTCATCTTCCTTTTTTCTTTTTCTGGATTTTAATAGCTGCGTAAATTACAAAAACATGGTATCAATACGCAATACATTTGCATGGGAATGTTGCTAGAATCGTGTCATTTATCGTTAAAAATAATGAAGCTGGAATATCTGACTAAACCTTTCCCGTTTTTACCTCCACTTTCAACGTTTAACGATGAACCCTCGATATATTTGATACTCACAGGATTCTATCAGTAAAATTACACATCTTCAAGTATTTTTTATAGAAAAATATGCAAACGGAGGTTTTTTTATATGCGGGGTAGTGTGTTAATTTTTTTCAGTGTCTGAAAGAGGAAAATCGGATCGACATACTAAATGAACTTTTAATTCGTTAAGCAAATTGTTTTCGATTAATGGAATCAACATACCTCCATAACACCAGTTTTGAATACATTTAATATCCCAGTCAATAAAGCGGATGGATATGAGTTACTGTACCTATACTGAATCCCCAAACTCTACGAAAACCCTTACAAACAAAGATACACTACTGGATTCAGTAAATGTTCTACCAAGCCCCTGTCTTTGCTCCTTTCGAAAATACTAACTGATGTGAAGGAGAAACTTTAAACGCACTTTGCCACTATATATGCCAGAAGTGTTGTAAATCAAATCTGGATTCTTAAAAATTCGAAAGAACATTTAGTGAATTTGAAATCACAAAACTTTTTTTCAAATTCACAGCATTAAAACGTATGATTTTACAACACTTTACAAGGCCATACCTCATCATGAATTACAGACTACACTTTTTAACATCATAGACAGTTGCTCCGTCAACAACAATGGTTGAGGAAAGTATTCATATCTAGTGATCGGTCATCCAATAAATTATTTTGTTAAACACCACTCTGACTCCACGCACAAGTACTTTAAAGTTGATATTAAAATTAGAGTTTCGCATTGAAAAGATCTTCGTTGTCTTTGGTGATGAGGTATTCCAACAGTCTGTTGGAATTACCATGGGCACGAATTGTGCTCCTTTGTATGGTGGCCTGTTTTATATTCTTATGAAGCAGAATTCATTCAAAATCTTCTACATGAGAAAAACTCTTACTGTGGCTTTCAATTCGACATATGTACCTAAAGATGTAATTATTTTCTTATATTACCGTACAACTTGTTCTCATCCACCATCTGGATCCGCTCGCAAACGCCAAAAGCAGACGACAGGTGATTAGATTTGTTAAAAAAAACAAAATTGGCCACAGCTGAACATCGCAACGAAATATGCATAAATCATATTTCTTTTGAAGATAATTTATCTCTTGTTTAATGATTTTTGTGGTCTTTGCACGTGGCCACATCGGAATTTTTCCTGAACGGTGTCATTGAAAACACATTTTCTCCATCAGGTTTCCAGTAACTAGCCTCCATCAAGTTGAGATGAGTTTTTTTTTATATATAGTTTTAATTCATCCACCGAAAAAAAATCTCATCAACATTATCTCATCATCTTTACTTTATTATGCCCTGAAACTGATCTTTACCTTGAAAAAAGAAACAAATGGATATAATGTATATCAAATAGAAAAGACGGGGCTGAATAATTCATCGTGAAAGCTGTGTCTAGTGATGATAGCCATACAAAAATGGTTTAATAAATTGCTTTTTGAAGACAAAAATTCACTGTAAAATGAATTGAAATATCTTAGACAAAGTGAAATGATATTATGAGATGGTTTTGGAAGACACTGTTTCTTTCAGTATAATGTAATGAAAAGCATTAATGTATCACATCTACATAACAAAAGTCGATTGTATCTAAATTGCAGCTATTGTCTTCAATATTTGAAAAACAATCTGTTTCAATAGATCCTTCCTGATAACACACAACGTAACAACTATGAAGTGGTAACTATAAGTAACAGTTATCAATCCCATAACTTCTATAGAGAAAACAAATTTACGAATTGAGCAAACCCGGTCCTCCGAATCTACCAGAAGTGGGATGTGGGCTGGTATTCATAATCATGCTTTAAATGTACTTAAGTATAAGAAAATTCTTAAACCAATAAAAAACTTAAGTATTTCTAAGAATTTGAGTTTTTATAATTAGTTTTATTCATAAAACTACTTAAGTGTAAGAAAATTCTTAAACGGTGGGAGAGTTTGTCCCATTAAAGCACGGTGCTTTTACTAAATTTGTGTTATTCTCCAGTTCAGTGGTTTTTCATCAGATTTTCAAATTACCCCATCCCATTTTCACAAATGTGACATAAGACAAAGATATTATTTTCCTAATATAATTATAATTGATTCAATCATAGGTCTTACAAGAAGACAAGAAGTGTTGTAGAGAGAGGGATAGGCCAACTTAGAAGAAGAGTCCATGTTCTGCATGGTGAAATCCGCCTTTCTCCAGACAAGGCATGTCAAGTCATTATTGCTTACTGCATTTTGTATACCATATGCAGATCCAGGCGGATACTTTGTCCTGAGGATAGTCATGAAAATGCTAACAACCAGCAAGATGATGGGTATGCTGCTGGTAATCATCAGAATTGTCACACAGAACGAGGTAGAGATAACTATTTGCAGAAAATCACTTTTGATTGGTAAGCAGTATGGAGGTTGGGACATTTAAGCTACAGATTAAAATAATATCATATTTTAAAAATAGCCATGGCTATGTATAAGTCTCTCGTAAACATTGCAATATGTATTCATATTTTTAAGCTGAATTCATGCCTTATCACATGAGGCCGTAATGAAGATTGGTTTTTTTGGTGGTTTTTTCCCTCTTATATCTGACCAGCCTTGTATTCCAGAGTATTTCAAGTTCAACTCTACACTTTGTAGTTCCTACAGCTATACTTCCACTATTGCATCCAAACTTTTTAACTACAAACAAACTTTACAGTGCCTAGATATAGACCATCTTATACTCAACCCACCTACGTGTTCTTGTTCTTCGTCTTCTTTTAACTATAGTCTAGCTGGACTTGTCATTACTGGTAAAGTTGTTATACTTAAAAATGAAGCTCTAAAATCACTTATTTTAAAAGGTCCTACATTCAGAGAACTTCGGTCTTTCCATTGGCGACAGAACTTCATCTCTATTATGAACTCTGTCGAAGATTATGCCAGGCGATGGGCTGAATCTGAAAAAGAACTTGATACCTTGTCAGAATGGATAAAAAGTATAAGGAATATTAAAATCCCATATCAGACATGTCAAAACAAAAATGCGTATCATTTATCTTTCAGTGATTAATAAATCAGAAGTGATAAAATATACTGAACCGCAAAAGAAACGTCGCATCTTGTTTTTTTTATTTAGAAATATTTGATAATATGAAATATTGTTTGTAAATATTATAATCTATGCTCAATATGCATGAACACGAAACGTGAACTCTACAATTATTTAAAGGTAAATTACGCTTCACTGATTTTAGCGACACGTTCAATTGTCATTGAATCTCTCGCCTCCCGTGGTACACACTTTCCAGCATTAAATTGAAAAATGTTAATGCTCATGCTTTTCACGCTTCATCAGGGGTATAAATACCGCGAACATTTAAATGATTATCAGTATAAGTTTTGAAAGCAAAGCTATGCCACGTTTGAATCGACAACAGAGGGACCAAGCCATAGGAAGATTGCATGCTGGGCAAGCTGCCAGGGTGATAGCAAACAACTTCAACTGCAGTATACGCACAATTGAACGTTTACGCCAACATTTCAATGCAACTAACAGCACAGACGATCGCCCACGTAGCGGTAGACCACAAGTTACAACGCAAAGACAGAACAGGTTCATACTGCGCCAGCATTTGAATGACCGATTCACAAGGGCATCAGAAACAGCACGCAATACCATTGGAACACATCAGCAACCCATAAGTGACGACACAGTACGTCGTCAGTTAGCAGAAAATAACCTCAGATGTTGCCGTCCATACAGAGGTCCTGTCCTTACACAAAGACACCGTCGGGCACGTCTTCAGTGGCCTTTACAGCGGCAAAACTGCCGTAATTGACAATTGAGGAATGTCATCTTTTCCGATGCATTTCCACACAGGATAGTCGAGCAAGAGTTTGGCGATGGAAGGGTGAGCGTTACAATGGCATCTGTGTTATGGAAACTGATCCATGGGGCGGGCCGAGCATCATGGTGTGGGGTGGTATTGGCCTGAATTCGAAACTTGGCCCCGTTGTCTTCCATAATCTTGGTCCAGGCAGAGGAAATGGTGTAACAGCTGCCCGCTACATTGATTAAGTCCTGAGGCCTCATGTTGTACAGCATTTCAACCAACATCCACACAAGACGTTCCAGCAAGATAACGCGCGTGCACATACAGCCAGAATAACTAGGGACTACCTGCAGCAGAACAACATCGCAGTTATTGACTGGCCAGCTCTTAGTCCCGATCTAAACCCCATTGAACATTTATGGGATCACATCCAGTTGAAGCTAAACCAAAAACAAGCAAGACCGACAACTGCTGCTGAACTTTCTATGGCGTATCAGCGTGTGTGGGCGACTATTCCTATGGCCTTCATCAATCGACTCATCAACTCTATGTATCGAAGATGCATGGCTGTAATTAATGCCAATGGTGGCCATACACGTTACTAACGGAAGTGCACTCAGGACAATAGCAATCTGTGATATTGACATTATTTGACATTAAATTGAATGTGTATAACTCTAAGATAAATGTTAGATAATTAAAAACACATTACATCAATTACACATTTGTTATTTTTTATTTCAAAATACGTGCATTACCTTTTCAAAATTTAATGCGACGTTTCTTTTGCGGTTCAGTATAGTTAGATAGGTTACACGAGGAATATGTTTTGGTTCCAGCTGACAAAGCTGGCAACAACATTGTCTTTGTTTGTAAGACTCGTTATTACAACTGCATTCTAAATGAACTGGGCATTAATTCCTCATTTCTTAATCTCACATATACTCCAACTGCAATTTCAAAAGATGAAATTCTTCAAAATCATGCTTCAGTTTTAAATGCATTTAATATCCCAGTCAATGAAGCGGATCAATATGAGTTACCTCACCTATACTGGATCCCCAAACTCCACAAAAACTCTTACAAAGATGCATTGATGGATCTAGTAAGTGTTCTACCAAGCCCCTATCTTTGCTCCTTACGAAAATATTAACTGCTGTGAAGGAGAAACTTCAAACGTACTATACCACTACATATGCCAGAGGTGGTGATAATCAAATGTGGATTCTTAAAAATCTAAAGAACTTTTAGTGAATTTGACAAGCCATAACTTTTTTCAAATTCACGACATTAAAACGTATGATTTTACAACTCTTTGCACGACCATTCCTCATGATAAATTAAAGACTACACTTTTTTTACATCATAGACAGTTGCTTCGTCAACAAACATGGTAAAAGGAAATATTCATATTCAGTGATTGGTCATCCCAAAAATAATTTTGTTAAACACCACTTTAAGTATACGCACAAGTAATCTGAAGGTGATATTAAAAAGATGCTAGAGTTCCTTATTGACAATATCTTCGTAGTCTTTGGTGATCCCGTCTTCCAACAGTCTGTTGAAATTCCCATGGGCACAAATTGTGCTCCTTTGTTAGTTGATCTAGTTTTATATTCTTACGAAAGAGAATTCATTCAAAAACTACTACACGAGAAGAAAAAATCTCTTGTTCTTGCCTTCAATTTGACATTTAGATATATCGACGACGATATATATTAACAATGATCATTTTCATCCATATGTCGATTCGATATATCCCAGTGAGCTTGAAATAAAGGACAGCACTCGTACTCAGATGTTTTACTGAAAATTGATGCTGGCGGCAAGCGAATAACTCAACTTTATGACAAACGGGATCACCTCAATTTCTCCATAATCAACTTACCTTATTTATGTAGCAATATTCCATCATCACTTGGATATGGTGTTTATATCTCCCAACTGATTCGATACGGAAGAGTTTGTTCTGCATATGATAAGTTTTTAAATCGAGACAGGCTACTGAGAAAGAAGTTGATGTTACAGGGATTTGTACAGTCTCGTCTAAAGTCAGCAGTTCGCAAATTTTATGGTCGTTATAGCGATCTAGTTTGCTAGTACAACTTACCATTAAGTCAAATGATGTCTGATGTATTTCATACCAATTGTTAGGCCGTTCTTGACACACTAATTCTGACTACGGATTGTTCCGTTTAGCTGATCGGAATATAGAGCTCACAGCGGGTGTGACCGGTCGACAGGGGATGCTTACTCCATCAATGAAAATGGTCACTATTAATTGACAAAACGTCGTCGTTATATCTAAATGTCGAATTGAAGGACACTGCAAGATATTCTTTCTTCTTATGTAGAAGCTTTTGAATGAGTTCTACTTCATAAGAATGATGGAGTTTGTCAGTACAACCTTCCATTAGGTCAAATTTTGTCGGACCTGTTTCATACCAAATTTAGGGCCATTCTTGGAACATTGATTTTGACTGCAGATTTCTTTGTTTACCTGATCAAGATATAGGGATATATGTGAGAAAATTTGCCAATTTACTTTTGGAAGGTCGGTGGTCTCTTCCCAGATACATTGCATCTGGGTTTTCTCCTCCATCAATAAAAACTGGACGCCACCAGATAACTGAAATATTGTTGAGTGTGGCGGAAAACAATAAACATAAACAATCAACAGTCCAGAAACAAATCAGTTACAAACAATTAAAAGATAGAGAATTTATTGACAGTAAAATATAACAATAAAATATACTGACAGAAACAAAGTTCAAAAACAGTGTCTATTGCTTGTTTGCAACCGATATGAATTCACTCACAAAAATTAACGCTGCATTTATCACGTTATCAAAGTCCGTCTTTAGATCCAGTCACAATTACCACAAAATTTATGATTTATTTATACTTATTCGCACTTCTATAAAGCTCTATTTCTAGAACGCATACAACCAACTAGTCTTTTACGCTACCTTTACAGTGAAACCTTAATGGGTCGTTCTAAATAAAGAACTCCTGGTCTATTTTATTTCATCTAGGTCTATGCAATATCTAGTTTATATATACTATACAACAAAAAGTACAAGCAATTCTCTCTCTTCAATTAAAAACGATTACATTTTAAAGAAAAACAGAAGGTAAGTTATAAGTGAATGTGAAGTTGAAAATCTGATATCTTGTAAACAGAAGGTAAGTTATGCGTGTACGTGAAGTTGAAATCTGATATCTTGTAAACAGAAGATCAGTTATGCGTGTACGTGAAGTTGAAATCTGATATCTTGTAAACAGAAGATCAGCTATGCGTGTCCGTGAAGTTGAAATCTGATATCTTGTAAACAGAAGATCAGTTATGCGTGTACGTGAAGTTGAAAATGTGATATTTTGTAAACAGAAGGTCAGTTATGCGTGTACGTGAAGTTGAAATCTGATATCTTGTAAACAGAAGGTAAGTTACGCGTGTACGTGAAGTTGAAATCTGATATCTTGTAAACAGAAGGTAAGTTATGCGTGTACGTGAAGTTGAAATCTGATATCTTGTAAACAGAAGATCAGTTATGCGTGTACGTGAAGTTGAAAATGTGATATTTTGTAAACAGAAGGTCAGTTATGCGTGTACGTGAAGTTGAAATCTGATATCTTGTAAACAGAAGGTCGGTTATACGTGTATGTGAAGTTGAAATGTGATATCTTGTAAACAGAAGGTCAATTATACGTGTACGTGAAGTTGAAAATCTGATGTCTTGTAAACAGAAGGTCAGTTATACATGTACTACTAAGGATATGCATGTTAAAATATAATCCAACCTAAGTTCGACACCACAAACTAATGTCATTGCTACACCAATCCAACCACCATAGCGAAATTCATTTAAGTAGGCTACTAAGTTTAAATTGATTTGCGTTTTGAAGCAATACTTAATAATAGAAATGGAATATGTCTATACCCGTTCAAAGACCTCAACTTCACATAACACGAGATTAATTCGCTGTCCCGGAGCAGTATTTAATGTTATCTTTAAGATGTCTCCTCGTACTACTTCATTACAGATGACAAATATTATCTGAAAGTTTACCCCTGGTCCCTTAAAGAATCCACAAGGTCTCCACACATTATGCTCTGCAACCTCAATTACTGCATTGTGGAATCTGCACCCTGTAAATCAAAATGAATATATCATTTTAACAACAATTTCAGGATAGTTTTTTTTCGAATGACCCACCTATAGTAAATTATGACTTCATCACGCCGATCCCCTCACCGATCAATCAGCAAGCATGAGAATAATAATTAACACAATTCATCATTCATAATGAAAAAGTTAAGATAACTATCAGTTCCTATAGAAAATACAAATCAGAGAGATGGCCAAACACGGACTCCTGGTCATACCAGAAATGGAATTGAGTGTTTAGGAGGAGTAAGCATTCATTGTTGACCGGTTACACCCGCCAAGAGCCCTACATCGGGTAAACGGAGCAATCCGTAGTCAGAATCACTGTGCCACTAACGGCCTAACAATTGGTATGAAACACGTCAGACAGCATTTGACCTAATGGAAAGTTGTACTGGCAAACTACATCATTATAACAATCATTATATTTGCGAAATGCTGACTTTAGACGAGACTGTACAAATCCCTGTAACATCAACTTCTTGCTCAGTAGCCTGTCTCGATTGAAAAAAAAATATCATATGCAGAACAAGCTCTTAAGTATCGAATCATTTGGAAGATATAAACACCATATGCAGGTGATGATGGAATATTGCCACTTTGATAAGGGAAGCTGACGATGAAGAAATCGAAATCATCCCGTTTGTCAAAAAATTGAGTTGTTAGTTTGCCGCCATCATCTATTTTCAGTAAAATATCCAAGTACGAAGCAGATGTGGAAGACTCTGTGGTGTCTCTTATTTCAAGGTCATAGGGATATATCAAATCGTGATATGAATGAAAATGATCATTGTTGATAAAACAAAGTCATCGATCTATCTAAATGTCCAATTAAAGTCCACAGCAAAGAAATGTTTTCTACTCATGTAGAAGCTTTTGAATGAATTCTGCTTCATAAGAATATAAAAACAGATGAACTAACGAAGAAGCACAATTCGTGCCCATGGGGATTCAAACAGACTATTAGAAGACCTAATCACCAAAAAACTAAGAAGATATTGTCAATATGGAAATCTAGCACCGTTTTGATATCAACCTCGAGTACTCGTGTGCGTGGAGTCAGAGTGGTTTTTAACAAATTAAATTTTGGGATGACCGATCACTAGATATGAACATTTCTTTTTGCCATTTTTGTTGACAAAGCAACTGTCTATGATATCAAAACGTGTAGTCTTAAATTTATCGCGAGATATAGTGTACAGTGTTGATTGATTAAATTTTGTTTAACGTCCCGCTTGAGAATCTTTCACTCATATGGAGACGTCATCATTGCAGGTGAAGGGCTGCAAATTTAAGCCTATGCTCAGCGCTCATGGCCTTTGAGCAGGGAGGGATCTTTTACGCGCCACACCTGCTGTGACACGGGACCTCGGTTTTTGTGGTTTCATCCGAAGGAATCTAGTCGCCTCTTACGACAAGCTAGGGGTACTGAGGATCTATTCTAACTACCCGGATCCTCACGGGGTTGGTGTAAAATGTTGTAAAATCATACGTTTTAATGTTAATTTCATAAAAAAAGTTTGTGATTTCAAATCCATTAAAAGTTGTTTAGAATTTTTAAGAATTCATATTTAATTTACACCACTTTTGGCATATGTGGTGGCACAGTACATTTGAAGTTCCTCCTTCACAGCAGTTAATATTTTGGTAAGGAGCAAAGATATGGGCTTGGTAGAACATTTACTGGATCCAGCAATATATCTTTTTGAGGGTTTTTGTGGATTTTCGGGATCTAGCATAGGTATGGTAAGTCATATCCATCCGCTCCAGTGACTGGAATATTAAATGTATTTATAACTGAAGCATGAATTTGAAGAATTTTATCTTTTGACAGGGCAGTTGGAATATAAGTGAAATTTAATAAAAAGCTTTATCCATTGATTTACTGTGTAAAATTTTGAAATATTGTTATATGAAAAATACAAATTTATATTTTTTAAATAGAGTCTTCAACAAAAAAGTGTGGTTTTTCCTTAATTGAAAAGAACAACACCAAAGTCATTTTTTGAAATTCTTTTTGAATACAAAGCAGTGATTCTGGATTCAGTAAGACAATTCACAATATTGCAAATTATATGGTCGTTATAACGATCTTGTTTGCTAGTACAACCTATCATTGAGTCAAATGCTCTCTGATGTCTTTTATACGAATTGTTAGACGGTTCTTTGCACACTGATTCACATTCAAATGATGGACCTCTCACAAGTCTGAAATACAATCTGATTGCAGACTTTTGAAATGGGAGAAGCTGGTACGTTATTGAGACAAATTTGTCATCACGTGGGTCATCCCCATTCAACCATCTGTAGAATTGTCGGAAATTACCAGTTAATATATATGCTGAAGATCGTCTAAGACCTGGGAGACATCCTAAAACATCCGTTTGGGAGGACAATGCAATCAGAAGTATGGATAGACAAAACGTTTCCACATTGTTTGATTTCAACAGTACGGAATGGACTGAGGTCATTTAATTATTGTGCAAGGAGACCCATAAAGAGATCTTCACTTACATCCAATCACAAACAATAACGATGAATACATTTGCTGACGTTTTCACGTTTTTAGAGATCAAGTGATGCCAAACATATTTATCTTACACTGTGAAATCAATCATCATACTTGGCCTATGTAAAAATAACTGCCCTTTCCTTGTGTATACTACAGAACCATCTCCTTACGGTAAGTATTTATAATTTAAATTTTTGATAGATCTTACCTCCAAATCTTTGTCTGTTGTAAATAACTACCATAGCAACATCTACAGACTGATCAAGCATTATTTTCATCCACGGTTTGTGTTCATAACCAGTGTGGAGAATCAGGGGGGTTGACATACAATCTGTCAGAGAGTCCGTTGCATATTTCGGAAAGCAGTTACTGTATATTATATCTTTGATGACCTTGACGGTCTTGTTAGCAGCAACTGAAGTTTAGAATATTTTAGAATATTTGATTAACAAGTTCACTGATATAATATAGGCTGTCCGTTTTTAGACTACAAAACAATCTTCCTTAAGAAATAAAGGTTGGTGAACGTCGCTGCTTGTGTTTATATGCATTGCTTACAAAACAGAAAATCCCATATAATAAATGTGAAATTACTCTTGATTATTTTGTGTACGTATACATCGATTTTTCATTTAGAGAATAACATGGAACTAGCGGAATCATACCTTACGCCTCTTTCTATCAAAAAGCAAAGTAATGCAACATCACAAGCACACATTCTGTTACCACATCAAAGATGTACGTATATATTATCTATGTCATTCTGTTACCACATCAAACATGTACCTATATTATCTATGTCATTCTCTTACCACATCAAACATGTACGTATATTATCTATGTCATTCTCTTACCACATCAAACATGTACGTATATTATCTATGTCATTCTCTTACCACATCAAACATGTACGTATATTATCTATGTCATTCTGTTACCACATCAAACATGTACGTTTATATTATCCATGTCATTCTGTTACCACATCAAGTAAGTGTAGAACTATCAAACATGTATGTACATATATTATCTATGTGATTCACTTTTTTCTTAATCAAAATTAACAATACGTATATCCAGGAGAAAAGACTGGAAATGCTCACCATTTGGGCCCATCTGGTTTACCTACAATCAGATCAATTAATTACTTAAGTACTGGAAACTATCGTGCATTTAATAAGATGAATAAGGACGATAAAGTGAAAAAATAAGTATGTTATATATATATATATATATATATATAGAGAGAGAGAGAGAGAGAGAGAGAGAATTTTTAAACTGATGGACACCGGGATTAATAAAAAAAACAACAAATAACCTCAACTGAAACACATCTTTCATTTCCATGTCTGTAAATTGCGTTTTCTAAACTATTGAATTGGCAAATCACGTCACATTGAAATAAACGGGGTCTATCAGCACATTTCTGAAGCGCAATACACCACCAATGTTGTTTGCACACTTTCGAACAAAGATTCACGGCTGTTCCAAACGTAATATTGTAATGCGTATAAACCAAGTCGAGTCCATTATCATTTCGTCCAATAAACCGTAGATGAAACGGTATTCGGGCTCCGTCAGGATAATCAAAAGGCATCAATAAAATCAAACATATAAGTTCATAAACTCTGATGCGTAACATACTCTGCAATCGAGTTTTATCTTGATCCTATTCATATAACCGATCTTCAGCCTTTGCCAAAATGATCCACTTCTGATCCGATATATCTTTTTAATACGTTGCACGATGTCATACATCAACAAGAATCCCAAGCACCAATCAAAATCCATCTACCCTTTCATAAATAATTCATTTCTAAAAACAAAAATTAAGGCATGTTCTTAACATTCTTAACAAAAATGAAAGTCGAAAAAAAGAACCAGTCATAAACGTGATATAAAAATAGCCATCATGAAATTGTTATGTCAATGAGATTGTGCATTTACAATACACAAAGATATTTTCAACTATTTGATGACCACTATTCTCCATTTATTCATAACAGTTTAAATAATATATATATTTTGGCAGTAGACCATCTCAAATCACCAGAATTTCTTCTGTGATAAATCTGACGTTTATTCTTAAATTTCAGTAAATGGCCAAAACTTCCAAATATTCTATCCTTCTATCATGGAACTTTGAGAGATCTTTTTCTTTTTTTTTTTTTTTTTTTTTTTACATAAAATGTAATATACGTAATAAAATGTAACATGCCGTATATTGACTTCCAAGAACATTTACATGAATATAAATATCATTTTAAAATTTTTCTGCTCTTTAAACTTTTTCTTTTTAAAACAAACTCGGGATTCTCTAGGTTTACGACAGATTGGTAATATAAATATGAAGCATGATGTCGTATATTTTCTACGTTTGCAGAAATTTTCTGGGACTTCTATTTATGTTAAGAACGTAAGAACAATTTCCACAATACAAATTTACACGCCATTTTGCGAATAATTTTATCACTACAATGCTGCATTTATATAGAGCCTTATCTGACAATATAGTTACCCTGAAGCGTTTAACATGTTACACAAACTACTGACGAATAAACCAGTACATACATAAAAGGGACAAGAAACAATATTAAATTGAGGTTATCGAATTGGATTCGTTTGTAAAAACAACTTTTTATATAAATTTTAAATTACAATTTAAATACAAGTTTAAGGTAAATACCCATACAACATTTAAAAATTAAAAAGCAAATTATCAAGGATATTTTGTTTACCCTAATCTGCTATTAACAGACTGGGAAAACACCCATTGCCCTTGTCACAGCGACCGGTCCTGTGCCAACCTGTAGCATGCCAAGGGCACGTAACCTCTCATCCTGTGTTAGACGGCGCATGGTCTCTGTTTAATTAACGACTTCAATAACTGATAATAGGATGTTTTCTCTTCAAAATCTTCCTTTAGAGTGGCTCTAATCTTCCAATTCAGAGCCATGCAAATTTGTGGCATAACACCCTTGATCATCAGTAGCACCCCGTGCAGATCGTGAAAGTGTGATTGATGTGTTTGGGTGATGAATTTCTTTGGAAATGCTTCCTCGTTAAGTGACTATACTAACTAAATTGAGGCGGGCCACTGACAAAGAAGTTGATGTTACAGTGGTTTGTACAATCTCCTCTAAAGTCAACATTTCGCAAATTTTATGGTCGTTATAACGATCTAGTTTGCCTGCACACCTTTCCGTTAGGTCAAATATTGTCTGATGTGTTCCATACCAACACCGTTCTTGGCACACTGATTCTGACTGTGGATTATTCTGTTTACTTGATCGGGATTTGGGGTCACGGTGGGTGTGACCGGTCGACAGGGGATGCTTACTCCTCCTAGGCACCTGATCCCACTTCTGGTATGTCCAGGGGTCTGTGTTTGCCCATCTCTCTGATTCGAATTTGCTATAGGAATTAGGAGATTAAATATTGTTAGTTATCTTAAACATTGCATACAACAGCGTAAACTTATTCAGGTTATACTTGTATAATTTGCCCCAAAATTAAAGTCATTCTTTATAATTTAATGCATAAAGACAAAAGTACTAATATATGTTTATGAAAATGTACATAATTACTGAAAAATACAAATCATTTGAGCCGCGCAAAGATTGACTTAGCAACCACGACGAACTAGCATCTACCTGTTTTCGAGGCAGCCATCTTAGTTCTACGGAATCTGTTTATCAAAACTGTAAACATAGTTGTTGAAGTTGAATTTTACTACGAAGTTCATAACAGAAAATATGTGTAGGCTATGCATGCAATGTATATCTTGCTGTCCTTTTGATTCAATATTTCATTCCTCTTTGCAGAGAGTACATAGTAAATACATATATTACATAAACAATAAATCATATGGCATAACATATATACAATTATGAGAGTGTGAGAACAAATAAGAAAGGAAAGAACATCACATGGATAGAAGTAGATAAAGAAAATACTAGTAAGGTAAAGAAAGAACTCAGTGTAGTACTAGTCTATTTTAGTTTTAATTACATATGTTTCTTTTGTACATGGCAAATACTTTTATTAGATAATTCCCACAATAAAGTAGTAAATATATCTCCTCTTGTTTTGAAAGGGGATAGGTTGGGGCTTTACCTAACAAATATGTATAAAATTCTTCTTCATCAAGAGCACAGAATTCTGCACAGACACAGAGATCAAAGTTTATAATATCTTCCCAAAATTTATCTCTGTTAGCGAGAAGGTTTGGACAACTACAGGTAGTATGTTTGAATAAGTCGTCACATTCAGAATTACAAACTTGACATGTACATATATTATTTGAGGGGGGGGGATTGTCCAGAGTTTAGCTAAAGATTTTAAGATTTTGGTTTCTTGTATCAACCACTTGATTTTCCAAATCCTTGGTAGCCCCTTTCCATCATGTAGTTTTGTAAAACGTGTAAAATCTGGGTCAAAATTTGTTCGATTAGTCCATTCACTGTTTCCGTAAAGAGAAATGGCAGATTTTACAGTTTTTACCAGGTAACTTTATTAGGAAAGGCACCAGATTCTAAGCAAGAGGTAAGATATGGCGTTAATGAATATTTATCCATAATTAGTAGCATGTCATTTACGAAACCATGTGTGCGTTCTTTTTGGTTATACAAATATGTAAATAGAATGTGAAGAGAAATATCTGTTTCACCAATACATTGCGCGAGAAATTGCACAATTTTCCGAAAAACAATAATTTCTTTTTATCAATTTCAGATATGATAGGCCTTAGTCCTAGTAAACTTTCACACATATCTGACCGTGTTAATATCTTTAAGCTTTGGATATCTTTGACAATGAAATGTTGAAATCAATGTAACATTTGAAGATCCTGTGTCTTAAGATTATTCCAAATTTCACATCCATATAAAGCAGAGGGTATAACTACCTTTTTATAAAGATTAGCAACAGTAACTGGATTACAATTTTCTGAAGACAAGTGTTTTATAGAATAATAAGATCGTCTGCCTTTATCGCATGCATCCTTTGTTCTAGCAAAAGATTTAAGATGGGAATTTTAAATAATCCCGAGATGATTGTATTCATTATTTACAGGAATGATTTCGTCACCTATTAACCACTGATTTGAAACAGAATTGTGAGATTTTCCAAATACTAAAATGCATGACTTTTTTGCATTGAAAGAGAATCTCCATTTACATGAAAAATTGTATGCTACATCCAACATATTTTGAAGTGAGTGTGGAGTTGGGGATAAACAGGCAATATCATCGGCAAGAGTTGGGGTGGATGATTCTATACTATAATTCCAATTTTTTTATTTGTCTGACTAAGTTCGTTTAGTAAATCATTTATATAAACTGTATACAGAAATCCTGATAAGACACCGCCTTGTCGTATCCCTTGTTCAACCGGGAACCAGTCTGACTGGTGGTAATTTACAATTACAGCGCTTTTAGTATCAATGTGACAATCATCTAGTAATGTCCATAATTTTCCCTTGATACATATTTCATGAACTTTACAAAGCAAACCCTTTCTCCACACTGTATCAAAAGCTTTTCGGCTGTCTAAAAAACTAGCATATACAAATGATTCTTTTTCAGTATGATGTAAAATTGTTTCCTGAAGGTTAAATGCAGCCGTAATTGATCCTAAACCCTTATGGAATCCTTGCTGTTGAATATTAGGATATTTGTTTTTTAAATCCTTCGCTCATAATTCTCGAGTGGATATTTTTTTCAAATACTTTAAATACAGTAGACAATAATGATATAGGTCGGTAGCTGTCGGGAAAAGTTCTTTCTTTGTTTCCACCTTTAAATATTGGTACTAAAAACCTTGTTTCCACCCAGAGAGAATGATGCCAATTTTTATTATATTGTTGAATAGTACACATAGATGTTTTGCTAATACATTTTGTCCATGAATTAAATGTTTTGATTGAATTTTATCAGGACCAGGAACTTTCTTTAATTTTAATGATGATATAGAATCGAACACTTCATTTTTCTGTAATATGTCCTTCTGGAAGATCAATAGAACTTTGAGTTTCTTCTATCTTAATACGTTTATATTCTTGTATAATGTTGTTGTAGAATTGAACACCATACGTTTCATTTTGTTCGGACCCGTACACAGTTGAAAAGTATTCAACAAATAGTGACGCGACACTTTTGGGTGTATTTCCTACTCCGTCAGAAAATTGTATTTCTGGATATAACTTTGACTGACGTGGTTTTTGTCGACGAATTAATTTCCAAAATAATCTAATATCAATTCCGGCCGCGTTATCTATATCTTCATAGGGTTTTCGAGTAAATTCTTGCGAAGCGTTTTCTTGACAGTGACGAAATTGGCTTTTTGTGCGTTTATATTCGGCATATGATGCATGTTGCATGCCCCGAGGTCTTCCTTCTTTCACCCATCTGATTCTTAATTCCATTTCCTTCTTATGGGCTCTGTTTACAGAGGAATTCCAATAAGGTTTGGTATAAGGATTGCATGGACATATGGGGATAGTTACATGTAATCTGGCACTTTTTATCACAGTGTTTACAATTTCTGTGCTGTCTCACATTTTTCCGGAATTTTTATATCTGTTTTTCCGGAATTTGTTACTTGAACGGTTTTGTTTTTTAGTTTGTTTTCGACACTTCTTGCACGAAATTCGGAATCCATTTTCAAACTTTTGTATCGCTCACAAAGTATTGCTATGTTTGGGCTTCTATCGTGTAAGTTTTTCCTTATATCTTATGCATTTATACAATAATAGTCTATATCATTTACTGCTATTTAGATATATTTTGGATAAATTCTGCATTACGTTTAATTCTAGTTTACTTACATGTTTACTCTAGCACATGAAAAGTTTGTATATTTGCAGAGATTTATAGTTTCAAATCATGTATTTTTGTGTAAACTTTGTATTGTTCGTAATTGGTTGTTTGTTTTTTGCAGCCTTTTACGGTCACGTGTACTAAGGTTATGTACTACGATATTAAAACCGTAACTGCTGTCTAATGTCTTCGCCGTTATTGAATACGGAGGGCTGGGCGGTACAATTTCTGTCATATAGGTATTTATATCGTTTAAAGACAACACCTTATTTTCATCTAGTAGTGGTCTAAATGTTTTTTTAGTTGGTTACAGTAATTGATCTTTGTATCTGTGCATATTTTGTGCCATGCAGGCCATTTAGACGTGTTTAGTAATAATATATTTAGATTTTCCAACATTTCAACCTTAGTTATTATTGGTAAGTGGTCTGAGGTACTAGATATCATACCTTCCTATGTAATTGCATAATCCACAATACGACCTTTATGGGATTCACTTACAATTATATAATCCAACAATGTTTTACAAGGTACAAATGTATAAACATCTTGATATTGATTTGACTTCTTAATAGTAATATCAGAATACATGTTATTTTTCTTGAAAAAGTCTGTAAGTCGGCTGATTTGTAAGGATTGGTCCTGTCAGCATCTTTTTGTAGTATGCTTCCATTCATATCACCAGCAAAAATAACATGATCATGATTTAAGTAGTTAGTGAATAATCCCCTCAGTACATTTAATATTTCTCTATATTGATCAATATCGTTTTCGGAAGGCAAATACACACCAAAATCATACACAGGGATATGTTTTGGAGTTTTCAAACAAATACCAACAACTCTATTGGAGTTTGTGTGTACTGAAGATGTGTAAAATTCTAAGGATTTTTTTGTATAATATTGCTACACCTCCTTTGCCTATTTCATTATTTTTTTTCTGATTTTTCAAATTGTGCTGTACAAATATAATTTTTGTCAATGCAACTAAAGTATTTTGAACATATTTCGGGTAACTTATGTTCTGAGATTACAGCAATATCACAGTCGGATATTCGTAAAAGATTGTCAAGCATGCACTAGAGGACATACTTCCTCTGACATTCCAATTCAGTATGGTAAGTAACATATTTTCATAGAATAAAGTACTGTACAACATGATGTATTGTCTGAAAATTTTCATTACCAAGGGTATGTCTATAAATTATTTTCACGACTTTGTTGTCGTTCGTGTGCATTGATCCATGGACGGCATTTGACTCCAGGAGGCCAGAAATATTGCGCACATTCTGTTTTACGTTCATCTTCAGGAACATGGATTTTTGCAGACAAACAGTCTAGATTATATTTTGACTGGAATGAGGACAGATAAGTCACGCGGATGTTACTGTCTCGCACATAGTTGATAATGCCATCTCGAGTAGTTTCACGTTTTATGCCTGTTAATAAAATTTGGCACTTCTGCGTCTACGATGGGTTATTCCAAGAAACACATCTTGTTTCTGATTGGAATAATCAGTTTTCTTTGGTTTAGATTCCTTTGCTTCAACTGACTTGGGCTTACGCGAACTGGGCTTGCACTGGGATGGGAATGTTATCTGCATGATTACTGTCTTTCGGTGTTGGACAAGGATTGTCACTTAATTTCACAGTTGGTTCAGCGTGAGCTTCTATATGAGTTTGATCAGAAGCTTCTTTTTGTACAAGACAGTCTTGCGTATGTCGTATAGTGTTCTCTGATGTACCGTTATCCTGTGTGAAGTCTTTTGTCGGGCCTTGTGAATGATTACTAGACCACGAAGTGGATTCACTTGTCTGGGTCGAACTACATTGGGCCCTCGGCGGGGTAACTACCGTAGCATATGATTTTTGTCATTTTTAAATCCGACATCTGCTTTTGTTGATTTTGACAGGTTTTAGACAATCTAGATATTTCGTTTCCATTTTTTTTTTTAGATTTTGCCTGTTCTTTAGTAAGGTCAAGACCATCAACACATTTGAGGCGTGTTTTCGTGGTTTTACGGAAAGTTTCACAAGAAATGGCATGTGCTTCAATGTCACTTTTCATTTTATCTATTTCCGCAGTCAATGTGGAATTTTTGTATTTGAGATATGTTATTATTTTTTGCATGTTTTTAATGATCTTGTCTGTGCCCGATGCGCTGCTTCTAGTTCATGCACACGTTCAATGTTTGTGTTATGTAGTGTAGATCTATTGTAACTACGCTTGATGTTTCAGAAGTATCTTGCTTCTTGTCAAAAACTTCTAATATATGCGAATTGTCATCAGTGCAAAACATATAAAGTGCAAAACAATCCTTTGCGTATCTAACCTAGCTTGGGTTAGGTTTAGTGTTTCTGCGCTGTATGAGGTTTCCCTTCGGACACCCTTCAATGGCTTTCGCTCTGCTACATAGAAGTGCTCTATATTTAATTATAAGTTGTTCACTATTGGAAGTGAATTGTAGCAGTTTTTCATTATACGTTTCTTTTGTAAGATTTTTCAAAATATTATCAAAAGACACGAAATGTACAATTTATCAGCACAGTATTGAAACATGTTCCCTCAACTGGCAAAATAATCAACATGTTGATGGTGGCCATTATTTGGGAAGAAGAAGAAGAAGAAGAATGGTGTTCGGGTTGGATTTCGCTCACTTCAGTACTTGTAAGTACATGCACAATTTCAGTGTTTTGTGGGCTATATGCAAATTGCATTATATCTTCCTCATTCAAAACACCATATATACTATTGGTAGAGTTACTTACAGAACCGGCGGTGGAACTCATATTCTGTAGATTCGTATAAGTTTTCACCGAACTTTCGTAACGTCGTTCATCATCAGACGCCTGTTTTTTTTTTGTGGTTTTTTTTTAGTTACTTTCCAATGCAATAATTTGAGGATTTTAAAGTTATAAAGATTTCTATTACATGAAATCTTACCCTTGCATGCACATTTGTCGCTGATATTAAATCTGACACATACTAATACATAGAAAAGGGTTAATCGCGATACACATGGCAAAGTGAGGTGACGTCATCTGATGAAATGTGACGCACGTTTTGGTTTTTATTTTGTTTTAGTTGAGACAGATTAAGCAATGACGTAGTCCCCTCCCTCATTTCCTTAGTAAGAAATGTATTTCAAAATGAGCAGGGTAATGTTTACAAATTCTTGGTAAATCATTCAATCGAATATAATATCTTTGTTTCAATCTATTATTCGAACATTATCTGCAGAGAATGTATTGATGTTTTACAACAGAAATTTGTTTACTAGACCTAAGTAGGTCTACTTGCTTAAATAAGTACGACTTGCTTAAAACGAGAAAATAATACCGAGGTATCTTACTGCACACGTTGACTTTATTTTCTGTAGAATACCCAAACCAGTGCTACGATGTAAATCAATGGGGTTGGACCCCATACCAAACCAGGTTATACAAAAATAACCTGCGTTCCTCAGTTTGAATCTGACCAATCAGAGACTAGAATACAATAAGTATTGAATTATTGAAGATATATTATTTACTATCATTTATTACGGGGCAGGAGGACCTCGAATGCTTTTATTAATTTATTTTGAGTAAAAATAAATCACAAATACTATTTCGTAACAATTATTAATGGGGAGGGGGGTACACACGTTAGATCATCGTATTCTTTCAAGGTTTCGTCTGCCTACATGGATAATTTGTTAGGAAAACCTAACAAAAATATGTGACCTTTGGTACATGCATCACACAAGAAGTAAGCGATTCTATATATAGGTACCCGTCATTGGTGATCTTGCAATCACACAACAGCAATGATCCAGATTTGATGTCAAGGTCGGAAACACGATTGAGTAACAACATAATCTGCAATATTTACAGAAGTCTTATTCAAATTTGGAAACGACTTTTAAAAGGACTAAATCATAACTTAAAGTGTATGGACAGTTTAGACTTCGCAGTATATAACCAGTTTGTTCTCATCGTTGCAAGCCGCGACTGAAATGTGCAACTCGAAATGTACGCCCCCACTTTTTTTATAAAAGGAAGAGGAGCGTACATTTCAGCCATGGCTTGTTGATAACTTGCAAATTCGAATAGATTCTTTTTTCTTTTCATTTTGTTGTTTTCTTTCAAACAATTAGTGCCGCTAGATGATATTAATCGTCTGCCTTATTCCGCTGGGTAATGCAATGTATGAATAACGTTTCTTTGCGTTATTTGATGTGAAGTTGAGAATAACCTTATTCTTTTTATATAGGATGTAGATTTTTTCACCTTCCGTTCTCCTCTTCCTTTGTCACATTCTACTGAATATTCTCTTGCTTTTGACTCTTGTGTTTGTGCTTATTTGAACGGAACCTAATCCCAGTCCAATTCCCCAAGGTATGTAAATCCGAAAACACTTTCATGAAATTCCTTTGCTTATCGCGTATTTAAGGGTGTGTAAGTTTAAGAGAATAAAAATAGACTATTGTAATTTTAGCAAAGGATAGGATTCAACTTAGCCTTTCACACTATATCAAATAGTTTGTGGTATCCTACCATAGGGTGTCACATTCTCTGTTTTTCCTAATACGTATTTTGACGCCAAGGCTGCGTACGTTTTGGTATGCATTACAAAATAACCAAATAAGCCGCTCTGAAGTCCAAATATGTTAATTTGAGCTTTTTTAGCTGAATACACAAAAATCAGAACCGTCACATGCCTAGAAATCCCGTTCGGTCTGCATAAAGTGCCAACACTTTGGTTTCACTAGACCCAAATTACGAAACATTCTGATTAACAGTAGCCGTCGCTGATCTCTTGTGGTCCCTGATTTATAACGTCTTTACACTGGGGATTGTGATAGAACTGTCTTGGCATGACCCTATTATATTTGTAGTCTTTATAGGAAGATAAACACTGTATCTTACCTTCTCGTGTTTATTGGCTGTTCATTATTGTTTAACTTCACTCGCTCATTCATTGCTCAATGTTGGTAATCTTCACTCGCTCATTCATTGCTCAATGTTGGTAATCTTCACTCGCTCATTCATTGCTCAATGTTGGTAATCTTCACTCGCTCATACATTGCTCAATGTTAGTAATCTTCACTCGCTCATTGATAACTACTGATATATAAGTTATTTAATGAAATAACCTTTCTATTGTATTTGACTTCATTTCAAGAAATAATGACCCCTTGTGATTTCTTCCATTTGATTCATATCTCTGTTCCCTTTTCTGTTTTATGTTTCTCTCTTTGACGAGAGAAAGAATAAATGGACACTAGATACGGAAATGAATGAAAAACCTTGTTACAATATGTAATCATCAGTGACGTGTTTTACTTCAACAATTAGCCATTTTAGTTCAAGATAGCCCGTTTCACATTTTGGATTACAGAATTATTATATTCTATGCGACATAAAAACTGACAACTCGGGTTTTGAGAAGATAGGCCATCGCTATCATTCAGATACAATCGATTTCTGTAGTGTAGACCTGTCACATTAATGCTTTTCAATCTTAATACTCTAACAAAAAATTCTTCTAAAGCCACTTCATATCAATTTCATTGTCTTTATACACACACACACACACACAGATATATATATATATATATATATATATATATATATATATATATATATATAATCATTCTACAATGATATGTTTTCAAAAAACAATTATTTCTCTCATCATTTGTATATGCTATACAACAGTCACCTTTCAACCTTTTGATGATAATAGGATTGCTCGGTCCAATCTATTTTATTTTCAGTATATGCACTAATTTCTTATGCTTTACATTAATCCATTGTTTAATAAAAACATCATGTCAATCCTTTGATGTAGACATTAGAGCACATTTAATTCCCTGTTTGACGACAATGGGTAACTTGCTTTTCTTTCAGGATTAAGTTTACGTTCAAAAGTTCGGTGGTCTCTTCCCAGGTACATTGTAGTAGGGTTCTCTCCTCCACCAATAAAAACTGGACGCTACCAGATAAGTGAAAAATTGTTGAGTGTGGCGGAAAACAACAATCAATCAATCAATCTTTCAGGATTATTTACACTGACTGTTTGATATAATTATTTCATGTATAGATATGTTGACACACACACACACAGACACACATACACACACACACACACACACACACACACAGACATATATATATATATATATATATATATATATATATATATTACTCCTTCGCTAACCGCTCGGTGTTGTGTGAGAATCGCTGGTCTGTCGAATATGACCTTAAAATAGTGGACTCGTGTCTAAGCAGGCTTTGGCAAATAACCCTCATTTCAACGGCCTTGATCGCTAATCATAGGTCTAAAACTGTGGTATTTCGCCTACAGCTGGTGACGTCTGAATATGAGTGAAAAATTCTCAACGGGACGTAAAACAAACAAATAATCAATCAAGATATATAGAGGAAACATACCGAGCGGTGTAACGTTAAAACAGAAGAATTATCCAAAACTGACCAATGACGTGAACAATTAATCTATATATATATATATATATATATATATATATATATATATGTGTGTGTAAAATTTTAAGATTACATATGAGCCGTCCCATGCGAAAAGGGCCCTTAAGTATTTCGACGTCATAATGAAAAAAACGCTGGTAAAGTTAACGTCATCATTTGCAAGTTGCGTCTGTAACATGTGTTTGTAACGTTGCTGATATTTACACGAATTTTGAAACCTGAAACATGTAAAACAACACAGAAAGATATATGAAATTGAGAAGAAGAAAATATGGACTTTTTAGAGGTGAGTTCAATTGTTTTTGTTCTAATTTGAACACTTAAAAACCGAGATTTAGATCAAGCCTATTGGATAGATTTTGGATCCGCCTAGATGTTATCCACTAGTTATGTGACGTATGCCATAAAAAAGAACTTCATGAAATTTAAGTTATACAATTGAGAGATTTATCATAAGTGAAAGGTTGTATCCGTTATTGATTTTCATGCAAACACGTATTGACAAGTTTGTAGCAATATCAATATGACATACATGTGTGAACAGCTCGTTTGTTTACATTCGTATCGCTCAGTTCTACGCTCTTCAATCTACAATGTGTATATCCTATGAGTAATCCTAATAATTTGTTTTAACAAAATTTGAAAAGATAGGTGAATAGTTTTTCCTACACCAAATAGGGTAATATTGTTTGCATTTCTAATCTTCATATAACATTGTCAAAATTTATTGGTTTTTATCGCTGCTATTTATAGGTCGATGCGTGAATATCAGAGTTACGTCCCGCTGTTTTCATGTCTAATGGGCGGATTCATCGGTGGCTGATCAAACAATGCATCTAACTTATAAATATGTATTTAGTTTGAAAATTAAAGAATATGAATTAAGTTTAATGTTTACTTTTGTATTATTAAACACACACATCAGAAAGTGAAAAAAAAAAATAAACAGATAAAAATGATTGAATAAAAAATGATAAAATAAAAAAGAAGAGTGAGAAAAAATAATAATAAAATAAAGAGATAAAAATGATTGATTAATAAAATGTAAATAATAAATACAAAAAGTAAAGAAATCGAAATGGAATTTTTAAAAAAAATCAATTTAGAATTTTATTCCTCAGATATTGCTAACATACAAGTAGAATTTGCGACAGCCCCTATGAATATAAAAAGATTAATGACATCACAATACAATTTTATATTAACTTTATTGCAAAAATAAAGAATCTTTATTCACAAGTATGCATATTATGTTTTCCACCTGATTCAGTTATGTGTCTAAAATGGTGAACAAAATCTACTAATAAATTTAAAAATAAAAAAGCATGTGTGTTCAGGATCTCTATTTATTGAATATCTTACACGGTTAAAGTTACTGGGGAAAAGGGTGGTGGTGGTAATAATCTTGTTTTGGAACAAAAGATAAATATTTTTTTTTTTTTTTTTTTTTTTTTTATTATTATTATTATTATTTTCATAGCATTTTACAACACAACATCTTACACCTTTCTCTCACACTCTCATACATGTTGGGAAAAAATACAAACATATAAATATATATATATACACACACAATAAACACATATAGTTATATGCATGCACTCTATGAAAAGACATTTCCATTTGGACCATTCATTTTTATAAAATGCATTTTTTGACATTTTTTCTTCTAAAATATAGTAGTTATGTAAATATCTCAAAATATCTCTAAATACAATTCTGTTATTATTTCTGGATTGTTGATATAAATATTTCTTCACTAACAGGATTATCAAGTCTATAGCTACATATTCTCTTTGAAAGAGACCAAAAATAACAGATTTCACATCAAATATAATTCTTTCTCCAGACTTTTGAAAAATCCAATCTGACAATGCTTGCCATATCACAGTAACCTGTGGACAGTAAAAAAATAAATGTTTAATTGTTTCTGGTTCTCCTTCACATACTGAACAAAGAGGAGAGTTTTTAATTTTAGACATGTGTAAGTATTTATTGGTCCCTAATATTCTATGGACAATTCTGTAGTTGAACCATATCAATCCTGAATCTTTGGTCAAATATTTAAAGTTTGTATAAAAATGTTTCCAGTCAAAATCTAACTCTAACTTTATATCATTAGACCACTTGTTTTCACAAATAGGTCTATGTTGTATTTTTGACATTAAGTAATCATAAATGTTTCTGGATCCCTTTCTATTCTTGCAAAGAATTTTGATAAATTCAGGTTGGTATGGTTTGATATTAGTATCATTATTGTATGACAATTGTTTGACATTTGGCCATGAATACATAATTGCTTGTTTCAACCCCTCATAGGTAGTGAATGGCAACTTAACTAAATAATCATTTACAATGCTTTCATAACAGTAGTAAGGGGGGTAGGGGACAGTCGTCTACAGTCAAGATGACGTCATGGGTTTTTCCAGACCCCACCCACATAGGTCATTAAGGTCAAGGGGTGAGTCCACAGTCAAGGGGTGAGTCCACAGTCAAGGGGTGAGTACACAGTCAAGGGGTGAGTACACAGTCAAGGGGTGAGTACACAGTCAAGGGGTCTACAGTCAGGGGTGACTCTACAGTCAGGGGTGACTCTACAGTCAAGGGGTACTCTACAGTCAAGGTGTACTTGGGTGTTTAAGAGCAGTGCGAGGTGAAAACCAAATTAAGATCATTGATACTACGTCCACAGTATCAGTAAAGACCACCGGACTCCGATTGATAAACTGAAAAATTTTCTCACAGTCCGAGCAGGATTCTAATCGATGCTGGCTGATAGTGAAAGAGGTCGTCTTATGAGACCGACGCCCTAACCACTCAACCACGGAGGTACCTATAGAATTGTTCAGTTGATACCTTTTACAACTGTGTAGAGACACGCGCATTAGATCTGAGTTATCTAGGTCACACCAAGTACAGGTATATCCATTCACCACATATGCAAAAGAATTTGTACGTAATTCATTTATTATTCCGATTAAAGCAAAGAGACTCGGTTAATGTTATCAACTGATAAGGAGTTACTGTGATGTGTAATTCATTCAATACTCATCCTCATCAAATACATTAGCCTTCTGTGGTTTATATTATAGAAAATCTGCCTGGAGATATTTTGTGGGGGAAACCCAGTGATTTTGGTGACCCAATTCAAAAAGATAATTTTAAAATGGCTATGTATAATATGTGAATGCATTTATCTTAAACACATCATAAATAAGATTTGAAAGGTTTTATGGAAAATGTTTTGAAATTGAAACAGAAAAGAGGATTATGTGTACACTGCAATAAACAACATTTTATGTGGAAAGGAAACTGTGGGAAAATAAGTATCCACGTGATCAAAGAAAGTACAAATTTACTATGGAATGTTGTTGACAGCATTAAACTTACAACAGTATTCTGTTAGAAAAACTAACAATGTTCAGTCTTTAATGTCATATGGTCTTATCTTTAAAGTTAACGTTTTGTTCATTTTATCTTTATTCTTCCATAAATTGTGTTCAGTTCCAATTCTACACATAATGACATTAGGTACATGTTGAAAACAATTGACCAATCATCTTTCATTACATTTCTTTTAAATAAGGTATAATGGAAACGGAACCATTTATGAATTCTATGGTAAGAACTAGTTGTCTAACATTTGCCACTTCCCCCTAAACTGGAAAGGGGGGGGGGGGGGCGCGGCGGCCGACCTGGATTTGATAGTGAATGTAAATGAAGGACGGAGACCGACTGAAATATTGATTGGTCTCAGACTAAGATGTACAGTTTGTTGTAACAGGACATATAGAGAAGAAAACAGCTAGAGTAATCAAACCATTTGTAACGGACAAACTCTTATTAGGTTAAGAAGCAAACCCTTTTCGATCATTGCTCATTTCATCATTCCATTGACTTTGTTTTCTGTATCTCTGTGTGAAAACAACGATAACTCCCTACGATGATAAACAGTACACTTAAACTCTACCATATACACGTTGGTGGTCATTATGAAATCACATCATTTGATATTCCTGTTTAAGACCATAAATAATATAAATGTATATACACCAAGACACACGTTATTTTGTCACACATATTTATTGACTTTGTTATCAATTAATAAATACATTATCTTAAATTTTATATAAAATGTCGATTGTATGAAAAAAAAATTGAACTTAAAGAAGAACATTTATTCTTTCGTTTTTTCGTCGCCAGCTTCTTCCTCGGTATTGTCCTGGTAAAAGCTATCATCGGCCTCCAACAGTTGGTCAAACTCTTGTCTATATTTATTAAGAACACGGGAAACTGCTCTTCCCAGATCTATATCTTTTTTCTCCATGAGGGTTGATACTTCCTTTGTGATGTCGCGGTGGAGTTTGCTCTTATTCAATTGCGCAAAAATTACCAGGATCCTTTTGTACTTCTTAAGAAGCAAGTTTCTGTCCTTGGATAACATCATTTCGCTTACTTCATCTCGAGCTTCTGTTTTTGAAAGTTTAGGATTTTCCTCCATGAGTTGATCAAGCTTTTTGTCGAACTGTGATTGATTTTCCTCCCATACTTCATTAACAAGGGAAGTGAATCCCCTGTCATCATCCTCGTCACTGACGTCAGACATGGTATCATTTTCATCTGAATTTTCTTCCATTGGACAACCATTTTTAACATGACGCTGTAAATCATAAGCGCTGGCATACATGGTTCCACATTCGACACACGATGGGTATTTCTCGTCAAAATGCATGTATCTTGTATCTAGTTGTGATGGCCAAGAATAGGTTTTATGATTTTCAGGAGGTTCCCCTGATTTCTTCTGATAATGCGACATAATTTGTTCATGTTGATCCTGATATGGTTTCTGGTGAGTCATCTCCTCTCGATTGTCAGTGTGAACAGTATTACTATCTGACAAATAATCTAAAGACGTCCCTTCTGTTTGATGCTCGGCAGTCGAGTGACGATCAAAATTTTCTCGCGCTCTGATATACGATTTGAATATATCTGTCTGAAATCGTTTTGACTCTTGTGTCGTTTGCTTTAAATCTAACACCAGTGCTCCGTATGGAACTGATGCCGCTTTTTCATAAGCGTCTAGAAGTTTCTGGGCGTTTCCCGGGTACATTTGCCGTGCTAGGACTCCGATCTGTTGTCGATCTCTGGGATTTTTAAACAGAACTATGTACTGACTGTTTAAACTCATTGTTCGATTTTCTTTTCCTTTATTGAATAAATTCTGCATGATACAGATCACACTTAGGTTGCGATGATGTGCACCCTCTGTAAACAATTCACATATTTCTTTGTCCTGGGTGGCATCCTTCATCATGTCGTCAATAACCAAAAGAGTTCTTTCCCTTGGGTTGATAACTGTATCTGACTTGATATCCTCTGTGATACCTTGAATGAATATAATTCCAGGAATCCAATGCTTCAGTTCATCATACAAGGGTTGCCATCGCTTATAAATCCACAAAATTCTCTCTGGTATAGGGCTTATAATTTGATCTTTGAGAATTAATACTTTCTTGATCCAAGTGGATTTTCCTGACATTGTTGGTCCAGCAACAACCATTGTAAAGGGATGGATGAATCTAAACTGATCATCTTCAGGTAAGTGTATTGGAGGAGGTGGAGGCAAATTCTGAGGAGTAGGAGTAGGAGGAGGAGGCAATTCCTGAGGAGGAGGAGGAGGAGGAGGAGGAATTGCTACAGTGATCTGTGAATATGGTTGGTTTTTGCCATGAGCAATACGTTCATGCCTCCTCTTGTTATCATATCTGGAAAATGTTCGCTGGCAAACAGAGCACGATGTTGACCGCATGACTGTTTTTGATAGATTGAATAAACGTTTTCTTTATCGTCTTATATATCTTGTAATCCACCCTAATTACAAATGAATTAATTGGGAGGGGATATTCCGCCATTTGACCAGCACCTCGTTTGACTTCTGTCCTTGTGTCTTTTCAGCACTTTTCCCCATAAGATAAAATTTCATACAATTATGTATTTCAAAAAAAACCCAAAAAAACACACTGCCGTATCTACATATGTTTCATGATTTATTTTAATGATACAAAGAATAATCATATATAAAACGTTTTACAAAATTATCATTGGATTTAATATCTTTTGAAAATAAAGCATATGTATGATTTAAAGAGTTTTTGAAACACAATCTCAAAATCAAAAATACCAAGACATAAAGTCCACACAAATCGGAATTACGGGGTTGAAGTATTATAGATTTGAAATTACATCGTACACTGTTCTTCTTCAGAAAGGTTTGAATGTCTAGATTGTAATCAGTCGGTGATTTTCCAAGGCTGTCAAAAAACTCTGCTTGGGATGGACTGTGAATGATTATTGTCACCCAATGTTCTCCGGGCATTGGTAAAGGTTGTGTATTGACGATGAAGGCACTCGGATACTGTGTAACAATTTGAGGCAAAGTATTACTAGCAAATACTCCTTTCACATAGCGTCTTAAGCAGGGGTCCAGTTTTACCATATCTAGCAATTGTGTTGAATTCATGGTTGAATGTAGTTGATGTCACGTGATTTGTCGACTTCTAGTAGAGATGAAAACGTTGCAAATACTATAGCATTAGCGGCTTTGACTGTTGCTTGTTTGAATTTCAGTTCCAGTCTGGTGTTTCCTCGACGAATCAGGTTTAAATACTCTTCTCCAAATCCACAAGGATCGACGGTAAAAACAAATAGAGAATAGCCATTTCCAAAATTATTACGACTGATAATCAGTCCGGCATCATTGTTCCATTTTCCAGAGGCTTCAAATAAACGAGCATAAGCTGCTGAATAGAGTCCAGCTGAGAAGTCTGTCTTTAATGGTCTACCGGGTACACTTTCTCCGTTAACGTATATCCCAACATCAGTTAATCCCATATGTTCAAAGTTGAAGGGATTGGACGTGTAATCCCCATTGACGGCTTTCTGGTCCACTAAGGCCACCACGATGCGATCAGGAACCGCTTGGGGGAAAATGTTGTCCCAGTAAAACTCTGTGGATCCTTTAGGAATGGTATTCATTTTCAATTCATTTCGCATAATGGTATATTTTACAGGGGTTGCTTCTATCTGTTTACTATGGTTCAGTAGAACGCCAGGATCTACTCGCACCTTGGCTACTTTGTACACGACGTCCAGCAACTCTAGTTTGAAAGCCGGCGTAGATTCTGCTGACATGATGACAAAAGGAGCACTGGATCTGAAGAGTTTGATGTAAATGTCTACTCCGTTTATCAGATATTTATCTATATCAAAGATGTCTTCCATCAGGTTTCCTTCCAACTCAAAGACTGCACTTTGTTGGGTGTATCCATACCGCAGGACCAGTCCGGCATTGCCCCCATTGTAGGCATTGGCATCGCCTAGATTTCCCTCGTCTTTAAAGAACAGTTCGGATTGCTTCTGTGAACCGAGTTCGTCTTTCCCGCTAAACAAAATTGTCTTGAAATAAGCCTTCCACGGATAGTTGTTCGTATTGAAAGAGACTAGTTTGTTGTTCAAGTAGACATCCATCTGGGAAAACATACTTTGAAGTGGTAAATTCACGATACCCGTTTTTTCATTACTGGCCAGAGCCTTTCCATCTGCTTTCAAAATTCGGGCCTTTAAGTACAATTTACTTCTTTTAAAATCAATGTATTCTGCTCCCGAACCAGACACTACGATTTCGATGGGTGTATCGGACATTCCTATGCTAGAAATTGGCCTTGCTTCTGTAAAGTACACTTTTTCGACCGCTACCTGATTAGTTGGAGACGCAAAAAGAGACAGTTCCATGGGTTGAGCTATGTCTTTATTATCACTGCTTAAAAAGGCCATTTCTACTGTTTAAAGATGTTTTGTAGCTATCAATCTTAAACTCTTGTTTTGGTTCTTGATTGCCTTTTCTTGTCTGGTACTCCTCTCTGTTTCTTAAATGACTTCTGCTTCCTTTTTCCCGACTTTTTAGGTTGTTTTGCAGGCTTAGATGACTTGTTCTTCGGATTTTGATATGTTGTTGGCTTCAATTTCTTTGAAGGAATGGCAAAAGATTGAGAAAGTGATCTTTTTATACTACCCTGTACCTTGACGAATGGTACGCCTTCTTTTACATCCTTGGCATGTTCAACCTTGGCTCTTTTCTCCACGGCAGCTACTGGGGTCATTTGGGTGCTGGTTTTTTGTATTGATTCTAATTGTGAGTGGGGTCTCAATGGAATGACGTAAGACTTATAACTTCTCACGCCTCTCCCAATTTGTTTAGGTTTGTATATATAAGGGTTGAACTTTTTCTCTGCCATGTTTTTGTAAAACGCTTCCCATATTTTGGGATCACTGACGTATGTCTGACTATTCATTATTACAGAACAAATGGAAACTTCTTGAAATGAAGTGTTACAGTTACCGGTCCGTCTAAGAATGACACTAAGTTCCCGTCTCTATCTGTTATATATATACCAATCTGCTGCAATGGACCGATTTTTACTGGAATGTTATACGGCAGTGTGTAAGTAATATTTCCCGGTTTCTCCCCAAGGTATACGCGTCTTAGGAGTTGTGCTTCTTTTCCACCAATAAGAGTTTCTTCACAAATATCACAACACACAAACAACT
>JAMZEH010000028.1:3173619-3256119 GCA_024699665.1 Ostrea denselamellosa | reverse complement strand
TTGATTTTACTGATGTCAATTTAATTAGTTAGGGATATTTCAGTTGATTTTACTGATGTCAATTTAATTAGTTAGGGATATTTCAGTTGATTTTACTGATGTCAATTTAATTAGTTAGGGATATTTCAGTTGATTTTACTGATGTCAATTTAATTAGTTAGGGATATTTCAGTTGACTTTACTGATGTCAATTTAATTAGTTAGGGATATTTCAGTTGATTTTACTGATGTCAATTTAATTAGTTAGGGATATTTCAGTTGATTTTACTGATGTCAATTTAATTAGTTAGGGATATTTCAGTTGATTTTACTGATGTCAATTTAATTAGTTAGGGATATTTCAGTTGATTTTACTGATGTCAATTTAATTAGTTAGGGATATTTCAGTTGATTTTACTGATGTCAATTTAATTAGTTAGGGATATTTCAGTTGATTTTACTGATGTCAATTTAATTAGTTAGGGATATTTCAGTTGATTTTACTGATGTCAATTTAATTAGTTAGGGATATTTCAGTTGATTTTACTGATGTCAATTTAATTAGTTAGGGATATTTCAGTTGACTTTACTGATGTCAATTTAATTAGTTAGGGATATTTCAGTTGATTTTACTGATGTCAATTTAATTAGTTAGGGATATTTCAGTTGATTTTACTGATGTCAATTTAATTAGTTAGGGATATTTCAGTTGATTTTACTGATGTCAATTTAATTAGTTAGGGATATTTCAGTTGATTTTACTGATGTCAATTTAATTAGTTAGGGATATTTCAGTTGATTTTACTGATGTCAATTTAATTAGTTAGGGATATTTCAGTTGATTTTACTGATGTCAATTTAATTAGTTAGGGATATTTCAGTTGATTTTACTGATGTCAATTTAATTAGTTAGGGATATTTCAGTTGATTTTACTGATGTCAATTTAATTAGTTAGGGATATTTCAGTTGATTTTACTGATGTCAATTTAATTAGTTAGGGATATTTCAGTTGATTTTACTGATGTCAATTTAATTAGTTAGGGATATTTCAGTTGATTTTACTGATGTCAATTTAATTAATTAGGGATATTTCAGTTGATTTTACTGATGTCAATTTAATTAGTTAGGGATATTTCAGTTGATTTTACTGATGTCAATTTAATTAGTTAGGGATATTTCAGTTGATTTTACTGATGTCAATTTAATTAGTTAGGGATATTTCAGTTGATTTTACTGATGTCAATTTAATTAGTTAGGGATATTTCAGTTGATTTTACTGATGTCAATTTAATTAGTTAGGGATATTTCAGTTGATTTTGCTGATGTCAATTTAATTAGTTAGGGATATTTCAGTTGATTTTACTGATGTCAATTTAATTAGTTAGGGATATTTCAGTTGATTTTACTGATGTCAATTTAATTAGTTAGGGATATTTCAGTTGATTTTACTGATGTCAATTTAATTAGTTAGGGATATTTCAGTTGATTTTACTGATGTCAATTTAATTAGTTAGGGATATTTCAGTTGATTTTACTGATGTCAATTTAATTAGTTAGGGATATTTCAGTTGATTTTACTGATGTCAATTTAATTAGTTAGGGATATTTCAGTTGATTTTACTGATGTCAATTTAATTAGTTAGGGATATTTCAGTTGATTTTACTGATGTCAATTTAATTAATTAGGGATATTTCAGTTGATTTTACTGATGTCAATTTAATTAGTTAGGGATATTTCAGTTGATTTTACTGATGTCAATTTAATTAGTTAGGGATATTTCAGTTGATTTTACTGATGTCAATTTAATTAGTTAGGGATATTTCAGTTGATTTTACTGATGTCAATTTAATTAGTTAGGGATATTTCAGTTGATTTTACTGATGTCAATTTAATTAGTTAGGGATATTTCAGTTGATTTTACTGATGTCAATTTAATTAGTTAGGGATATTTCAGGTGATTTTACTGATGTCAATTTAATTAGTTAGGGATATTTCAGTTGATTTTACTGATGTCAATTTAATTAGTTAGGGATATTTCAGTTGATTTTACTGGTGTCAATTTAATTAGTTAGGGATATTTCAGTTGATTTTACTGACATCACATTAATTAGTCTATGGTCATTCAGATGAAGGAACTGATCTCGCTTTAGGTAGTTTGCGATATTTCAGATACTGATACTGATGTCGTTTTAAGAGTCATTCTGTGTAATCAGTGACGGAAATGTCACCTCTCTGATTTTGCTGAAATTTGAGATATAGGCTTAGTAATTATTTGATACCCTATCATAGAATTCTGTATCAAAATTTGTTGTTGAGGTACCGTTGCCATGGTAACATGGACACCTTGAAAATGGCTCGAAAGACATTTAAAAATGTGATATTTTGGCCTGTTTTCTATTTTAAAAACACAAATTAAATTTGCTGGCGTATAAATTCATTTATTACTAACTCAAAGATTTGGTTCATTTTAGCAAATACAAAGTAAAACATTATTAAACTGATATTCGATTATCTAGTTTTTTGAAGTTGAAAAATCGATGTTTTGTCAATTTGACTACTTTTGGAAAAAATCAATTTTAGGTCAGTTTATGACAGCATGCACAGAAAAACGCACCAGCAGAAATCTATGAGAATTATGTATAATTTAATTCATCTTCTGGTGTGTAAAATATCTAAAAATAGCAAATGTCATATTGTACTAAATAAAATTATACGGCTTCAAAACTGGTAACCATGTTAACATAAAACAGTCTCGGGAGCTGGGTATGTGTGTCACCTTTCAATATTGTTTTGATGTAATATCGTCAATCTATTAAATGTATCATCATTACAACGTACCTGTATGTTTCATAAATATTTTAGTCTCCATTGCAACCACATACCAGTATTTTACGTCATAAAGTTGTGAGATTTTAGTATGCTTTTTGTGCCGGAAATATTGTGTGTCAGGGAAAACTGTACCTTAATATTACATTACCTTTGAATGTACAAATTTATGGAAAAAAGTACTAACATTTGCTCAAATTAGCAACATCATAACAACCATAATATGATTCGTTTTAGTTTTGAAGAAAAATACTTAGTATGGTTTTAAACTGGTTTGTGAAAGCATAAACATGTGTCTATGATTGTTATGTGACAATATTCCCGTCATGTAATAATCTTAATAATTGTTGCAGTATTTCCATGGATTATTCATAGGTGGATGTAGCCACCATATATAAAGGCATTGGTAGAAGATTATACTTCTAAACAATGATTTTTAACGTATTTGAACTGTATTGTGTTAAACATGCCAATGTATTTCGGTAGACTGATCCTATGATATCATAATTTTATTTCTGTATTCATAGGCTAGCTAAAATATACTAAATAACACAGTTACACAGCAGTTTACCTTCTTAAACTCGGTTAACTCAGTTTTGACCATAGCGGGTACAAAACTCTTATTAAAAGATAGTAATCAAACTGTTTTATATCCATAGAAACATTAAATGGGAACTGTTAAACTGCAACATGTAACTCTAGTACATTAGGCGTATTGTAACATTTTTGACAGTAATTTATATCATTTATCAATATGATGAATAGTGTTATATATGTAATATAGATTTTCTAATATTGTTTTGTGCATCAACTAAATCAGAAACTTAAATGATATTTTTTGTCATAGCCACCTTACACTACCTTTTCATTTCATATCATTTTTCTATCGATTAATCCCACTTTGGTGGAAATAAAAAAAAATACAAAAAGTAATTAAAAAAACCACCAAAAAAAAAAACAAAACAAAAACCAAAAAACACACAAACAAACGAACCGCAACAACAAGAAAAGAAAAAAAAATACCCCCCCCCCAAAAAAAAAACCCCAAAAAAACAAAACTAATCTCTCTCCATAGATATCATGGGAATACCAGTCCGCTATTCTGCCTGTTTTAAACATTTATTTTGTTGAAAATCATTATATTTCCATGAATATCATATTCTGTGACACAGGCATTAAAGAGAATAAAAGATCCATTCGATACGCAATGCAGAAATGATGCTCTATAAAATTTAGTGCTGTTAATTGTCAAAACAAATTTAGCTTATGTATCAGCATATATATATATATATATATATATATATATATATATATATATATATATATAAGAGGTGGAATTCAAAAGAACATGGATTTTTGTTCTATATATGATTGTTTCCATGACAAAAGGTCCTATAGAACCGAAAGATAACATCACAAAGATTTGACGTTCTGTTCCGCCGTAACGACGCATGCACTCACCACTGAAAACAACGGTTAGGTCTAATAATGCAGAATAATATATACGCTGTAAAACAAACCAGAAAGTCAATTTTGAAGCAGTATGCTTCAATAAAATGTTAATAGAATTATTCAATATTTTTTTTTTATGATATACAGAATCTTAATTATTCTGTGTCGATTTCTTTTCTATAGGTCTACGAACTAAAATAGAAAAACATAAATATTAACTCCATGAACGCTCATCTATGATTGTGTTTATTTCTTTGAACAATTAACCATGCATCGGAGTTGTTTGTTAACAGCTCTTGTGTCAGAATGTTTGTGGTTTGGTTGACTGGATGTTTCAGGGTGTTTGATTAAGCAGTGTTCTTGGAATCTATTTCTGTGGAATCAAACATCCAAGATTTTTGTCAGTCCGAATGATTAAATGCAATGTCAACTTTGCTGGTACTAGGCAATTTTAATCAATGAAATCCTACTTTTCCGGTTCGTTGCAGATTTAACCAATTAAATCATTCCAATTGGTAAATTTCAAGAACACTGATTGACAAGAATCAAATTGATGCTTAGTTTCTTGCAATAAAGTATATTCTAATAAATTGAAAAGGAAATTAACGTTTACCATTCGTAGTGAAAACATAAAACACCCCCCCCCCCCCGAAAAAAAAAAGAAAAAGAATTGTGTTAAGCTGGAGAGACCATGCGTGTCAGACTGTTTAATTGACTGTGTGTGTCAGACTGTTTAATTGACTGTGTGTCAGACTGTTTAATTAATTCTGTGTGTCAGATTGTTTAATTGACTGTGTGTGTGTCAGACTGTTTAATTGACTGTGTGTGTGTCAGACTGTTTAATTGACTGTGTGTGTGTCAGACTGTTTAATTGACTGTGTGTGTCAGACTGTTTAATTGACTGTGTGTGTCGGAGTGTTTATTTGTCCATGTGTGTCAGAATGTGTGCCAGAATCTGTGTCAGACTGTTTAATTTACATTGTGTATCAGAGTGTTTAATTGGCCGTGTTTGTCGGAATTTTGTTTTTGTCTTTTGCTGTATTTTTTTTTTTTTTTTTTTTTTGTGAGTCAGTGTGTTTAATTGACTTTTTATGTCAAAGATTTTGATTTGCCAGAGTGTCAGCGTGTTTAATTGACCTTTTGTGTCAGTGCTTAATTGACCTTGTGTGTCAGAGTGTTTGGTTTGCAATGTGTCGGATTGTTTTGATCACCGTGTTTGTCAGAATGTTGAATTGACCGTGTGTAAATGAAAGTGTTCATTGGCTATGTATCGGATGGGTGTTCACTTTACAAGCTAAAACTTTAGAAGTGAATAAGGCTATATATTTTACACATTCATAACCTCAGCCCCAGTGTTGTTTTGAGTTTCAAGTAGTATATTTATCAATATATTTAAAGAGTTCAGTTACAAAAAATGGGAGAATGCGTATTGAATTAGAATCAATGATAACAAGGCAACTGATAAAACGTCTCGCAACCTCACGCTGACTAACGCCTGCTTGCAGCATACCAAGAGTCTGATTGCGCATTTCATTGTTTAAACGCGGTATAGTCCTGGTTTTGATTTTTTTTTTCTGTTAGTGGTGAGTAAGCATTCATTAACAAAGTTGTTTTATCGCTAAAAACTCCTCTATTACCGTTTCACGTGTTTGAAAAAAAAAACCTGAATATTTGATGCGATGCTGTTCACAACGCGCAAACAATGAACACAGGTAAATCGAGAGGTGGGTTTTAGAAATCAATACGATGTATGATGGGTAATTTTTGCAATAAAAGTTTTATATGTTAAGTTTTCAATGAATGAATAGGGGGAAAAAAAAGTGTGTTGCGTTTTTAATGCCTGTTGGTATATTTGGTGTTAAATTTCGTCAAAGATTTTGATAGTGTGTTTTCGCATCATGTTGATGCTTACAAAGAATGATTTACTTTCAGATCTCTCAGATGTAGATAGTCGAATTGTTTTGAGATATTTCAGATGAAGTTGCTACTAACGTTGTTCGCCATTATCATCTGCTGTCAGACGGGAGGTATGTAGTGCGATTTTTTCTATAAAAATAAATACAAAATAAATTGTCCTAATCTTTAACTGTCTACATCTGAATGGGTAAATGTGTATCTCTTTATTTTTTTTCAGCTGCTACATATTTCTGCAATGTACCAGGTAAGATAAATGACATCAAGAAGGTGTGTCAGAAATTCGTTTCCATGATACCAAAGTTTAGAACATTTGGTGCTGCAAAGGAATAAAATGAAAATAAATTTTTAAAAAAGATAGCCAAACAATGATACAGTTGCTTAGGACAGACATGCCTCCGTATCCAGTTTATACATGTATTGTTTAGTGAATGTGATCACTACTCACATCATTGTAGACCCATGTGGGCAGGCGGATTCGTCCGATCTCTTTCAACCCTTAGCTAGATACGAACATTGCTCATATGGTACGAATTCTGAAAACTTCTGTGACCGCCACATCACTCCACAGTGGTACCGTGTAGATGACGCAATGCTAACACATTGCCCGTCATTGCTGAGCTGTGGGACTATATACCCGGTTTGGCTAAATGGTGAGTTGTTGATGCTTGTCTTTGTAACTGGATTTTTTTGTTTTACAAAAGTACCTGATTATATTGCCTGATTTGATATTTAGGGACATTGCCCGCGATAAGTGAAGGCACCGTGACTAGGACAGCCTGTAAAGCAGGGTTCAGTGACTGCTGCACACGTGAATACACCATTCAGATCAGACACTGTGGTTCATTTTATGCTTATTGTCTGGGGGCTTTGGACTCGTGTCCGGAGAGATACTGCTTCGGTAAGCCATGCCATAGTATAGGTACTTCAGATTAAAATACACTTGTTGTACCACGAATTACCAAGCATTTCGATTGACGATAAGATTGAACATAGATACATTTACAAAGGTTAGAGATGTTAATAAATAATTTCAACCCGAATGTTGCTTTATTATCAAAGTGAATTTGAAATTGACTTAGTGTAAAGTCTAAAAGTAACAGCATGGCAGCGTGTTCCTAAATTTAGCATAAATAATACATCATATTCAGGTGAAAACGGAGAATGCGAACTAACTACAACAGCTATGGCTCCCACATCGTCTGCGATTGCAGCAACCACCGCCACATCATCATCGGCAAGCACCACCATGACTAGTCACGTGACATCAGTCTCAGACCCGGCATGTTCTGACGGTGGGCATTAACATTCTGATAATTGAGAACTATATTTATGACATGTGCGTTCGTGGAAAATTTCAGGTTCTTTTTCTTTTTAGATCCGTGTATAGAGAGTAATATAAAGACACTAACGGAACCGGATTCAAGAAGTAAAAATTGTGAATACAAGCAGGAAAACAATTACTGTGATAATACATTAATATCGGGATGGTACAAACCAGATGTTCCTATGCTGACGTCATGTCCGTCTCTACTCAGTTGTGGAGCAATATACCCAGTGTGGCTTAATGGTAAGTACTGCTACATCCCGGTGATGCCTGGTACTGCTTCATAATAAGCGCTGCTTCACTCAGATAGTATAAAGTGTGTCCAATGATAGGTACACTTGTATATGGGTTATGCCTGATAGTATTTCTACACTCGGGTAAGTAGTTCTGTGTACGGGTATTATCTGGCATATTCAATGCTGATCACAAGTGCTTAAGGACAGGAAATATCACACACCTAGCCTCCATCTTCCGAGAATTTTAACAAGTACATATACATTCGGAACTTCTGTGCATACCAAGATAGTCAGGGACCTTGACCATGCTAACATTTACCGACACACGGAATCTCTGTCTTCATGGTCCTATACGAAAGATGCATTACCAGTTCACTTTTAATAACCAACGCTTGACGAACGAATGAACACACGCTCCGCTAAAGTTTGATGTAGTGCTAAAAATTCATGAAATTGTTTACGTTATCCATATCTATTTTCAGGATCACTTCCAACTTTTAGTGACGGCGTTGTCCAACGGAAAGCTTGCAAAACAGGTTTTGGAAACTGTTGCGCGAAAACATACGAAATCAAAGTGAGAAATTGTGGAAGTTATACAGCCTATTGCCTGAAAGACCTCGATTCATGTCCCGAGAGATACTGCTTTGGTAGGAATGTTAAATGTTATATCTATATGATCATTGATGAAGAAGACTAGCATCAATTGTATGGACGATTAAACCCACATAAATATGATTGTATTGTAGGACAAGGTAACACCTGCCAGAGGACAGAGGGAACAGCAGATTCGGATTTGAAAGGTAAATATCATTTGCTATATCTAGATATTCTTCTTAATGGCGAACGTAGGGAGCTTCAGTTCACTTAGTGGATGAATATGAATCAATGAGGGTCGTGACAATTTGAAATAAAAATGGTATATAATTTACCAGGGGATACAAGCGTTACATCAAACAAAGTTATAATGACATTGAAATTAAAGACTAATGGTAGTGGTCAGGATTGGGCCACAATGGTGTAACCCTTCCTGATTATATCTTCAATCAATTTTCTTTTCTGTGATGAAAATGAAAATAATAATAACATTTTGTCAGTATAAATTATGTTCATAAAATGCAAATTTGAGTCTTACTCAATCATTGCCATCTGAAAGCAAGATGCAATATTGATAACAAAACAGCTACATAAAAAAATACCTGAAATATCAAGACTTACAATTCAAAGTAAAGGCATTATAATAATAAAAAGACAATGAAATCACTCATTAATCAATCAATGTTTGGTCAGACATAACTGTTTGTTTAAACTTTGTATGCAAATATTTTTTTCATATCTTCTATGGATTTATTTTGAATGTTTATACTTCTATTGAAAATATTCATGCATGTAAATAATATATACACCGACATTTTGATATGGATGCTCATATTTGTATTAATTTATGATGTCATTTAGAAGACGCTGATCACAATCATACGAACTTGACAGCCATTTTTGGAGGAACACTGGGCATTATGGTGGTGATCTTTATCGCTATGATTATCATAGTCAGTGCTAGATTTGGTAAAAGGTATGTAATACAATAAAGGTCCCTCTCCTTCAGATGCGCTAGTCTGGATATATCTTTGTGAAAAGGTGAAGAAAAATGATCAATCTCATAACTCCTGTTAGGAATACAAAATAAAAAGTTGGGCAAACTGAATATTCCAGAGGTGAAATCGGGTGCCTAGAAGAAGTAAGCATTTCCTGTCGACCGGTTTCATCCCCCAAGGGTCTTGATCAGTAAACAGAGTAACCCGAAGTCAAAATTAGTGTGTAAAGAACGGCCAAACAATTGGTATGATTGATTGATTGTATATTGTTTCCCGCCACATTCAACAATGAAATACACCATTTGATACAATGACATGTTGTACTGGCGAACTACATCGTTATAACTATCATATAATTGCGAAATGCTGATTTTAAACGAGACATTTGAAACTCCTGTAACATCAACCCTTTTTTAATGTAGGCTGCCTCGATTTAAAAAAAAAATGACCATATATATAGAACAAGCACATGTTACTCCTCGCTGTCTTCATAAATTTGTTAAATTATGAATTGATTTCATACTTACCTTCGTTAACCAAATCAATTTCAATATGCTTTTTATCCATTCAGAAAGCGTTTCTCTAAAAGTCGCATCGCACCGGATGGTGAAAAAAGAATGAAGAAGAAAACACAGATAAGCCGAATTGTGGTCAGCCCTCCTCCACCGTACGCTCCATGAGCCATGCTGCTTGTTGACGCTTTTTCTGACCAAAATTGAACATTTACTTCCTCTCTTCTTCATCTTCACCATAGTCACCTTTTCCATATATTATTGTAAAGCAACATGGTGCGTGCTTCATTTTTTTTTCTCATAAATATATTTATATTTGTTTCTGGCACATCCAAAATGACATTTTAAAAAGTAGAATGTGCAATTTCATTTGAGAATGAACAATCGAAAACGAACACAGTCTTATTAGTACATGTAAGAAGTTGTAAAAAGGATCACCATTTTTCGTTTTGATGATGTATTGTTTTAGTGTGTGTGTGTGAGAGAGAGAGAGAGAGAGAGAGAGAGAGAGAGAAAGAGAGAGAAAGAGAGAGACAGAGAGTTACCCTTTAGATGTGTGCATGTAGCTAGACAAAAAATAGTCTTTGTATTAAAATTCATCTATGGAATTTCAAAATGTTATTGACGTAATCGTCAAGTATGCAGTTGTAATCTAATCGTTTTTTTAGTGTAATCAACACTAACTGCAGTGCTCGACCTGATGTTACCACCGCTAGTCCTGAACAAACCGTCCAGGGAAAAATTACGACAGTCTGATGGTTTCTCCATTTAATAATCTACTAATTCAAATAAGAAAAACAGCACATTCTCTGTTAACTTTTAACTTAAACATATGTTCTGTCTATCCACGGACATTCTTCAATACATTCTAAATAAAATGATCTCAGTCTTTTTTTTGTCTTTTTTCATACTATTACTTTGTTTTCTCCTTAGCTTTTTAGCTTGCCTGAGCAGACAGATCTAAGTTTTTTTTTTCTGATCACCCGTTGTCCGTCGCCGTCCAAATCTCTATCCATCTGCCCGTCTGTTTGCCTGTAAACATTTTACATTTTCAAATTCGTCTCCAGAACCACTAGACCAATTTCAACCAAATTTATCACAAATCATCCTGTCTTCAACGGGAATCAAGTTTGTTCAAATGAAGGTCATGGCTCCTTCAAAGGGGAGATGGTCATAAAAATGCAAAACTAGGGTGGGGTCATTTAAAACTTTTCTTCCCAAAAATCACTCGGCCAAACAGTTCACACATTTACATGGCTGCTTTCTGACATAGTGCGAATTCAAGTGTGTTAAAATCATAGCCACCTGTGATAGGATGAGGCTACAAAAGGGGATCAAAGTCTTAAATGCGAAAATATAGTAAAGAATCTTTAAAACTCTTCTCATGAACCACATGGGAATTTCAATCAAACTAGGTACAAATTGTCCTTGGGTAAAGGACATTCAAATTTGGCCAAATGAAGGGCGACGTCCCTTCAAAGAGGAAATGATCACAAAGCTACAAAAGTAGGGTAGTCATTTAGATATCTTTTTCTCAAGAACCACGAGGTCAGTTCATTTTACAATGAAGCTTCCCGACATAGTGCCAATTCAAATTTGTGAAAATAATAGACCCCGGGGATAGGTTGGGGCCACAGTAGGGGAAAATGTTTAGAGGTACTGAGAAAAAGTTCATATTTACATGAAGCTATCTAACATGGTGTAGCTTGAAGTGTGTTAACTCAGGTTAGAGTGCAGCCACAATGGGGAATCGAAAGTTTCCATATGATTATATAGGGAAAATCTTCAAATATCGGCCAAGGTGACTCAAGTTAGCGATATGGCCTATGGGTCATGGGCTTCTTATTGTTTTGGGATGTGTTTCAGTGAGGACGTAAAACCATATTCCCGCACATGGCTACATCGAAAAATGGACGTCACAACGAATTTGATAAAATATTTCTCACATTTAATTCAAATCAACTATTTTACATTACATGAATTTAATTGATATCTATATAGCTATTATAAAACAAAACTTTACACAAGTTTACATTCTTAACTAACACTGAGTAGAAGTCGCAAAACGTAACTTCAGACCGAGACTAAAAAATAGACATTGTGCATTAAGCGGTTCAAGATTTTTAAACGTTTTTGCATATACTTTTATTTTAGTGCAGAATAAAGCATTGGTTTAAAGTGGGAAGGCTAACTATTCAATCTCGTAATTCCTGTAGAAAATCAAATAAGAGATGGAAAACACGGATCCCCGGACATATCAGAGATGAAATCAGGTGTCTGGGATGAATAAGCATCATCTGTTGACTGGTCACACTCGCAGCAAGCCCTATATCTCGATCAGGTAAACGGAGTAATGCACAATCAGATTTTTGTTTATTTTCTCAACACGACCAGTTGTGCATATAAACAGGCAATATATCCGACATGACCTATCATTCAGTAGACTCGGTTGCTCAGACATGCCTTAGTGTCAGACCCTCAACTACATGAAACAAAATAGTTAATTTTGCATACGATTGGATTGAATAAATTTTCATAATTTTAGCTATTCCATTCCATCCACGTATGGTAAGTATATTCAACACTGAAATGTGTCATGCTCTTGTCTGACTGATCAACTAAGTGGGCTAATGCTTGACGGGTGGTTGATAATTGAAGATATAAAAAAAGACAAAGAGCTGGACAATCTTTAACGTCTAAAGTATGAACTGTGATGGAATGCCTTGAAGACTTCATCTGCAATTTCATTTTATGAAAATGTGGAGAAACAGTAATTAATCTCACAATCTCACAAAGACTGCTAAATTAAGATTAGAACAAACACAAATTCCAGGCAACACCAGCCAGTGTACCCAGAAAGACTAATCATTCCCTGTTGACGTCATGAACTTTATATACCGTGTAAATGTAATCCTTAGTCAAAATATTTGCAGAACTGTCTAATAATTGGTATCAAATATGTCAGCATTCGAACGAATGTCAGGTTGTATTTGCAAAGTAGTAGTTGGCCGTTCTTCAAATATTGATTTTACCTATGAATTATTCGAATTACCTGATCCAGACAGCGGGTGTAACCAGTCAACTGTGGATGTTTACTCCTCCCGGCACCTGATCCCACTCTGGTGTGTCTAGGGGTCCATGGTTTCTCTAAACTTAATTTTGTATTATTTATAGGAATTGTGATATCAATCACCATTCGTTATCTTCACTCCCTCGAAATAAAGGACACTACAGAATCTGACGTGTCTGCTTCATATTTGGATATTTTACTTAATATTGACTCTAATGGCAGACTGACAACTACATTATATGACAAGCGAAATGACTTCAACTTTGCAATCATCAACTTCCAATATCTATGTAGTAATATACCACTTTTGCCTGCTTATGGTGTGTATATCTCCCAGTTGATTCGATACGCGAGAGCATGCCATACGTATTATTATTTTTTTTTTTTTTGAAGCGAGGTCAACTACTGGAAAACAAAATTGACGTTGCAGGGTAATAACGAATCTCGTTTGAAGTCATCATTTCGCAAATTTTACAGTCGTTATAATGACCTTGTTTGCGATTACAAAGTGTACCTGGGACATATGTTGAATGATTTGTTTCATACCCATTTTTAGACTGTCATTTTTCATACTAACTTTGACTACGGATAATCCCGCGTACCTAATTTCGACTACGTGCTCACGTCGGGTGGACCGGTCAGCAGAGGATGCTCACTCCTCCATGACACCTGATCCTACCTTCACTTTGTCGGAGGTCCGTATTGCCCTACACTCGAACTTGTATATGTCTTGGGAATTTATGATTACGATTTACACATTTTTTACTTCGCCATTCGATATTTCAATTTTTACTACATACAATTTGTGAAAAGCTAACATTAACGGAGATTGATGAGATAAGTTGCAAAACTCTGTTTAAAAATCAACATTTAATAAGCGCTATCGAATCAGTTACAATACATAAACACCATATACAACACAACGTTCATGAGATCTTGATAAAAGTCCGAGTGATCAAAGGTTGAGTCAAATCAAGAAATTAATTATCATGTATAAATGGAAAAAAAAAGTTCTTGAATTTATTTATTTCTTCGTTTCTTCGTTTTGTGAAGATAGACGTACTTGTAAAAATTGACACGGCAACTTGCTCTTCTGTATAACGGAATGTCAGCTATTAACTACACAGGACACAATGGTCACAGTTTCCAGTCGCCTTACAAAAACCAGATATTTTAATAAATAACTATGTCCTTGACAGGTCTTTAAACTATACCATTAAAATTGCTGTCTCCTTAACAAGCCCAACCAAGTGGTACATTCTATCTGTGGTCGAATTGTATAACAAATCAATGCACAACCTTTTGGAGGTTTAAATGGACCAATTAAACGATTAACTATTCATTTTATGAGACAATGCACGCCTATATAAACACATGATGACACAACCGAACAAGCCATACTCATTTTGAGATGTCAAGAGCTGTAGTTGGTATACCACAAATTTCGACCTATGCTTAGCGTTCAGAACTATAACAGTGATGGTTCTTTAATGTGCCAATACAATACACACATATGTATTAAAAAATAATTAGCAATGCGTGTTTCTTCTTTTTGTAGGCTTAAAAACATACTGCACAACTTGTTATACAATTCATAGTAATTATAGAGCTCTGCTAGAGGCATGCAGAAATGAGAATGCTACATCAGTAGACTTAAAATAAATGCTTCAAATCTAAATAAAAAATAACAAAAATAAAATAAAAAATATCGTCAACACTTACATAAACGGTTTAATCTGGATGACCTTTTTTGATGAGTTGACCAACTGTTTCCACTGTTCCCATTTAGCAAACAATACATGTGAATCAATACAAAATTAAGAGTTCAGCTAACATGGAATCCTGGACATATCACAGGTGGGATCAGGTGCCTTGGAGGAAAAAACATCGCTTGACGACGAATCACACCCGCCGAGAGCGCTGTATTTTGATCATCTGACGGAGTAACCCGTCGTCGAAATTAATGTGAAACGAACAGCCTAACAATTGGTGTGAAATATATCGGACATTATTTCACCCAATGACAGTTTGTATTTGCAAACTAGATCGCTATAAGGAAAATTTGCGAAATGCTAACTTTGAACGAAACAGTTGAAGCCCTTGTAACATAGATTTATTTGTCAGTAGTGTTCCTCGATTTAAACACTAATTATACGCAAAACAGTCCACTGCATATTGATCAGGTTGAGAAACATAAACACAATATACAGACTGTTACATATAGTCAACGATGACGAACCTGAAGTCATCCCTTTTGTCATGAAATTGGATTGTTAGTTTGCCGTTTGCAATATTCATTTTGGTGAAGTTCTATTACGAAAATGTGATAAAGTGGTAATTTTCAGTATGTAAAAGAATATGCATAATTTCTTGTTTGAAACAAAATAAATAACGAATTCACTGTTATATGATTTGATTGATTGATTGATTATTGTTCTTGTTTTCCGCCACACTCAACATGTTTTCAGTTATCTGGTGGCGTCCAATTGTTATTGGTGGAGGAGAGAACCCTGATACAATGCACCACCGACCTTCCGAAAGTAAACTATATGATTTGAAGTTGGAGTATAAAATTAAGAAGTACTATTTTCTCAATGCAAAATAAAATATTGAAATGGAATGTACAAACAGAAGATTTGATATGAATGGAAAAAGATATTTTGGGCATCTGATAGAATCTGATAGAATAGAGTACTGCTTTACTTTATCTATGTCCATGACTACGATATTTGGCATATATTTATGTTGCGTTTGTTTTTAACAATAAATCGCATGTGCAAACAATTTGATGACTCTCTGTAGTTTGAATGATAGGAATGACATGCCATATAAGTATCAATATTTTAATATCAGTATGCAATGGTCTTTCATATCAAAGAAATATGGAGAGCGCAGAACACTTTCAATAATCAATATTAATTGTTGGGAATGCACCAGTACCTCATTTGAAATAGAGAACCATAGGTTGCAACATCTCATTTCATCATGCAACACTCCTTGTTTCCATTCTGTGGTATCCTATCCTGCCGTTCCTTAATTTCCACCTTTAAGCAATCTTCGGAATCTGTCCGTGTAACGATCAATGACAATAAATACCCTACATCAAATGTCGTGAAAGAGATAGTGCAGATATTTAGCTTGACCAGCTGTAGCGCAATCTGCACCAAGCGCGCGGATTGCTCGTCTTTCTTCTACAACGGAATGCTGCAGAAATGTGTGTGCACAGGACTTACTAATCAGCAAGGGTTGCAGTCCAGTTTAGGATATATTCATTATTCTTCACAAGGTCAGCTGTCTATTGTTTTCTGTCGTTTTTCTGAAGAATCTCACAAAATATATTTCATTTCCTAGTCATGCACATTCTTTTGATAACTTCATTTATTTTCTCAAAACTAAACATAACGAACTAGAAAATTAGAAACTAATTAAACACCGATAAAGAAATGACAAGAAAAGTATTTGGCGGTAAGGAAAATTCAATCTATTTGATCGATGCAAAGGTAAAGATAACGAACAGTATCAATCTCAAAACTTCAACAAAGAATACAAAATTAAGAGTTGGACAAAGAGAGACCCTGGATAGACCAGAGGTATGATCAGGTGACAAGTAGGAGTAAACGTCCCCTGTCAACCGATCAAACCCGCCTTGAGCCCTATACCATGATAAGGTAAACAGAGCAATCCGTCTTCAAAATCAGTGTCTAACGAATATAACAGTATGAAACACATCAGACGTTATTTGACCCAATGACAGGTTGCAAAAGTGATCAAATTTCAAACATTTTCGAAACCTTTAGAGCAATATCATATTGAGAGATTTAACAAAACTTGTATTGGATAACGTTTAGGAATATTTAATCTAACAACGATATTTAAGGATTTATCACTACATTCATTAAATCGCAAATGCGCAGCAGTTAATTTTTTTTCTTTTAAATTAGTTCTCAAATCTTCTTTCCATGACACCATGCATTAGGTTTCTGTTTAAGTGTTATAGCTTTTCTCTTGACTCAGGCCATAAAAGTATACAAATTCACGCAAATTAAATGTCTACTACTAGTTAAAGGATCGAAATATTGCCGTTTTAACTCATGTCGGAAGTATATGTCATAAAACGCGCATTAAATATATACATAGTGTAAGTAACAAAATTACGCTGAAGTGATAGGCAAAGAATCCAATCAGTGTCATAAACTTATTGTCACAAGTTAAACTAAGTTCAGTGGTGACCCGGGTTAGAATAGGCCCTCAGCACCCATTGCTTGTCGTAGGAGGCGACTAAATAGGGTCGTCCTTCGGATGAGATCGCAAAAACCGAGGTCCCGTGTCACAGCAGGTGTGGTACGATAAAGATTCCTCCCTGCTTAAAGGTCATAAGCGCCCAGCATAGGCTTAAATTTTACAGCCCATCACCGGCAATGGTGACGTCTCCATATGAGTGAAATATTCTCGAGCGGGGCGTTAAACAATATAAAACCAATCAATCAATCAATAAACTAATCCCAATATTGCTGGTACTCTCGTTTCTTTGAAAGTATCCATGATTATCTCGGATGTCGTTCAAATGCAAATATAGAGTGACTTTGTTGCGAGTGCATGCATCCGAGTTAAAGCTATTCAGCTCATTGTTTGGTGTAATAATAATGATATTTATCTACAGTATATCTAATGTAAAACATAAACGGTACAACTTTTGATGCAACAGATGCGCATTTCGACAAACAATGTCTCTTCGGTTACGATCAAGTCAAAAATATTGGAAAACCGAAATAATAACAAACTTGGAAGACCTAAAAAAAAAGATGCCATTACTAGAGACAAATCCGGTTAAGGATTAGAGTTATGCATGAGGGAGATCATTCTTAATTTTGAAATGAATTTGAATTTCATCACAACAAATTTTTATCCGTATTTATTATTAGTATTTAGTTTTAGTACTTAGCAACAGTGCTGGTGAGTACCCTCGGAAACTAACAGTCCACCATCAGAGGCCCCAGTGGTTGTAATATAACAAATAAGCGGTACCAATTTTCATGAACTAGATGCGCACTTTGACAAATGGTGTCTCTTCCGTAACGCTCAAGTTAAAAATGTAGGAAACCCAAAATAAGAACAACTTTGGAAGACCTGAAAGAACCAAAAAACAAATACCAATTACTAGAGCTAAATCCGGATAAGGATTAGAATTATCCACGAGGGAGATAATCCATACGTCCATATTATATTCTTGTTTCACCACAATTATTTAACATTGTATTCATATATTGTTTTAAACAGATTATTTGTCATTTCTGTGTTGGATGGTCTAAGATCAAGTTTAAACTATTTGTTATTGTATCTAGTGTTGGATCCCTCTATGTATATGCAAAGTGAAACGATGAACATTGTTATCTATTATAAAGAATATCAAATTAAGAATAAGACAAACACGAACCCTTGATATACCAGTGGCGGGATAAGGTGTCTAGAAAAGTAGGCATCTCCTATCGACCGGTCAGGTCCGCTGTTACCCCTATATTTTGATCAATAAAGTAATATATACCCAAATAGTCAGAAACCTGTCTCGGTTTAAAAACTAACCATACGCAGAACAAGCTCATGTATATAGAATGAATCGCGAGACAGAACTCAACGAATGTCTACACGGATATCCATCAAACGTACTACATGCATTCCATCTTGTCGATGAAGGTCAGCATTCTAAAAAAAAAATCACCATCATACAAACTATCGTACTTTAAGTACCCCTTTTAAGACACAAGGAGAAGAACGCTGGATTAAAACTTTAGGCACTGCTTTTCCAAATGGAAACAACGATAATATATCCAATGTCGGAAATTTGACAAGTTCACTAGGAAATAATGTTAATGTGATGTGACTTTTCCCAAATACACATAGACGCAAACGCAGTCATGGACATCGTTCATATAAAAGATGTAGTATACAGGATGTCACACTTGACTCATTTTTACCTTACGTCAAGAAATAATTAGGTCCACATCATATTCGCACAAAACTTTATTTTGTTCCATTGAGAGTTATGAATAAGTTATTTGAAGAAGACAAATCTAGTCCATATGTGGATTTTCGCACACCAGAATATAGACTGAATCCGATGTTTATGCATGTTGTCCATCACAGCCTCTTTAAACCACCGCGGGTTTTGGATATTACTTCCGAATCTAACCGCCGGTTCCTTAAACTCAAATTTACTAACAAAGGAATTGAGGCCGTCAACATAAGCAACATTCTTCATCATAAAAAAGTTGAGTCTTGTATTTCAGAGTATCTCAAGTTTAAGTCTACACCCTGTATTTCCAACAGATATACTTCCACTATTGCATCCAAACTTTTTAACTACAAACAAACTTTACAGTGCCTAGATATAGAGCATCCTATACTCACTCCGCGACCCCTTTCTTGTTCTTCGTCTTCTTTTAACTATAGTCCAGCTGTAAATGTCATAACTGGTGATGTTGATATAGTTAAGAATGAAGATCTAAACTCACTTATTTTAAAAGGTTCTAAATTCTGAGAATATCAGTCTTTCCATTGGCGACATAACTCTATTATGAATTCTGTCGAAGATTATGCCAGACGATGGGCTAAATCTGAAAAAAGAACTTGATAACTTGTCAGAATGGATAAAAGTATAAGAAGAACATTAAAATCCCGTATAGGACATGTTAAAACAACAATACGTACCATCTATCCTTCTGTGTTTAGTAAATCAGAAGTCATAAAAGAGTTAGATAGGTTACATGAGGAATATGGTTTGGTTCAAGCTTTCAAAGCTGGTAACAACATTGTATTTGTTTGTAAGGTTCATTATTACAACTGCATTCTAAACGAAATTGGCATTAATTCCACATTTATTAATCTCACATACACTCCAACTACCTTTTCAAAAGATGAAATTCTTCAAAATCATGGTTCAGTTTTAAATATATTTAATATCCCAGTCAATGAAGCGGATGAATATGAGTTACCGTATCTATACTGGATCTCCAAACTCCACAAAAACTCTCACAAACAAAGATATATTGCCGGATCCAGTAAATGTTCTACCAAACTACTATCTTTGCTCCCTACGAAACTATTAACTACTGTGAAGGAGAAACTTCAAACGTACTGTGTCATTACATATACCAGAAGTGGTGTTAATCAAATTTGGCTTCTTAAAAATGCTAAAGAACTTTTATTAAATTTGAAATCACAAAACTTTTATCGAATTCACAACATTAAAACGTATGATTTTATAACCCTTTACACGACCATACCTCATTATAAATTCAAGACTAGACTTTTTGACATCATAGACAGTTGTTTCGTGAACAAAAATGGCAAAAAGAAATATTCAGATTTAGTGATTAGTCATCCCAAAAATTACTTTGTTAAACACCACTCTGACTTCACGCACAAACACTCTGAAGTTGATATTGAAGAGATGCTAGAGTTCCTCATTGACAATATTTTCTTAGTATTTTGTGATCAGGTCTTCCAACAGTCTGTAGGAATTCCCATGGACACGAATTGTGCTCCTTTGTTGGTTGACCTATTTTTATATTCTTACGAAGCAGAATTCATTTAAAACCTTCTACACGAGCAGAAAAAAAATCTTCTTGTGGCCTTCAATTCGACATTTCGATATATTTACGACGTTTTGTCAATTAATAATGGTCATCTCCATTCATATGTCGATTCGATGTCTCCCAGTGAGCTTGAAATAAAAGACACCACTTCTGCTTCGTACTTAAATATTTTATTGAAAATAGATGCCGTCGGCAAACTAACAACTCATCTTTATGACAAACGGGATGATTTCAATTTCTCCATCGTCAACTTCCCTTTTTATGTGGCATTATTCCATCATCACCTGCATATGGTGTTTATACCTCCCAACTGATTCGATACGCAAGAGCTTATTCTACCTAATCGGAATATAGGGTTCACGGCGGGTGTGACCAGTCGACAGGGGATACTTGCTCATTCTAAGAACCTGATTCCACCTCTGGTATGACCAGGGTCCGTGTTTGTCCATCCTTCTGATTTTTATTTTCTATAGGAATGACGAGATTGAATACTGTTAGTTATCTTAGCCTTTTCATGCAAGAGGTAGTAAAAACTTACCGACATTCCACTATCGACTTTGCCGAAAATCAAGAAGCTTCTACGTTCACTTACCCTAAATTACCGATCAGAGAACAATAACACAGTCTCAATTTCATACCTAATTATTTCAAATAATATCGATATACTAGCCGTCATGGAGACTTGTCCTGGAACCGATATTGATCAAATAGTTTTTATGAAGCGGAATTTGTTCAGAAATTGTTACAGGAGAAAAAAAAAAAATGCCGTGTCCTTCAACCATACATATAGATATATCGATGACGTCTTATCAATCAACAATCATAATTTTCATAATTATGTCCATTTGATATATCCCGATGAACTCGAAATAAAGGACACTACAGAATCTGACGTGCCTGCTTCATATTTGGATATTTTACTTAATATTGACTCTAATGGCAGACTGACAACTACATTATATGACAAGCGTGATGACTTCAACTTTGCAATCATCAGCTTCCCATATCTATGTAGTAATATACCACTTTCGCCTGCTTATGATGTGTATATCTCCCAGTTGATTCGATACGCGAGAGCATGCCATACGTATGAGAATTTTTTTTAAAGCGAGGTCAACTACTGACAAAAAAGTTGACGTTGCAGGGTTATAACGAATCTCGTTTGAAGTCATCATTTCGCAAATTTCACGGTCGCTATAATGACCTTGTTTGCGATTACAAAGTCTCTCTGGGACATATGTTGAATGATTTGTTTCATACCCTTTGTTAGACTGTCATGTTTCATACTAACTTTGACTACGGATAATCCCGTTTACCTAATTTCGACTTAGGGCTCACGGCGGGTGTGACCGGCCAGCAGAGGATGCTTAGTCCTCCATGGCACCTAATTCTACCTTCGCTTTGTCGGATGTCCGTGTTGGCCTACACGAACTTGTATATGTCTTGGGGATTTATGATTACGATTCACACATTGTTTACTTCGCCATTCGATATTTTAAAGGAATTTATCCCTTAGGTATACAACATAAATCACAAACTTGATCCTAAAGGAAGAGGAGTAGCTATTCTCGTATGACTAAACATTAAAAATTGTTGACGAAACGCGGGGATGTTAAGGTAGGTTGTGAAAATATTTGCTGGGATCAAATCTGCGAACAAATGTGACGTCAAAATGGAACTAAGTACATCACTACTTATACATATTTAACTCCGATTTTATATTCAAGTAAGTTTTATTCAAACATAAAATAAATCATGCAGCTACTAAGATCTAAAAATACAAATGTAAAACTGTTGTTGCGTAAATTATGTCTCTGATCAATATGACGTAAACTAGTGACGTCATAACTATTAAAAGGCTTAGATAGGTAACGGTATTCATTCACGTTATTCCTATAGAAAATACAAATCAGGGAAATGAGCAAACACTGACCCTTGGTCAAACCAAAGGTGGGATCAGGTGCCTAGGAGGAGTACGCATCCCCTGTCGACCGTTCACATCCGTCATTAGCCCTATATCCCAATCAGGTAAACGGGTTAATCTGTGGTCACAATTAGTGTCTTAAGAACAGCCTAACAATTAGTATGAAACCCGTCAGACAGCATTTTACCTGATGGAACGTTGTATTTGCAAACTAGATCGTTATAACGACTATAAAATTTGCGAAATGCTGACTTTAGACGAGACTGTATCAACCCCATGTAACATTTATTTCTTTGTCAGTAGCCGGTCTCTATTTTACGTATGTATCGAATGACGATGACACCTGTAAACAATTTGTGAGCTATGTGATTATCGACAAAAATGTGGAGTGTTTGAAAGATATGTCATGGAATATATATGCGAAACAATGAGAATTTATTTATTTTTTTTTTTTTTGCATTTTTATTAATTTATCATCGATAAACACCTCGTTTCTTCGAGCATAATTTCATATATGTGCATGGAAATGATGAGAAACACTATTTTCGAATATTTCTTTTAGAGAGTTTTCCTTGGATGGTTTTCGGAAAATCACAATACCTACACATTCAAACAAAGAAAAGCTGGTTGGATGCACAGGTAAATTGTATTTTGTATTTTGTTCAAAAAATCTCTATATGTCAACTTTTATATCATTGTGTATGTAAGATTTTTCAATAGGAGTCACTTAAAATGATTCAAAATTTCAAAATGTTTTTTTTTTATAATCTTTCTTGATACAAATAGATTGAATGCCGAAAACTTGGAGCAACATTAGCGGAAATAGATACTCTTGAAGAAAACAGCTTTTTAAAGAATGTAGCAAGGAAAAATAACTACGGTATGGATCTTCTCATCCCCTATGCATGTTTATTGTTTTTGGCTTGGACGAAGAGATAAAGTATGCATTTTAAGAAGACAGATATGTATATGGCATATTGTAAAGTAATTTCTTATAATGGTGGATTGTTTCTGAACAATTTCTTAACAATAATATTTGAAAGTATCATTCGAGCGTGCAAAGATGCGAAATAAAATAATCCTTAAGTTGGATAGGTGAAGGATGTACAGAATAGGTTTGTAGATTATCTGTGCTTGCTTTAAAGGGAGTGCCTACATCGGAGGAACAGAGGCCCTTACACCAAACACATGGATCTGGTTCACAACCTTGACCCCCATCCTTGCCACCGATTGGTCTCCCGACAGACCACAAAACCTTCCGGCTACTGATTTCTGTCTGGCTCTGACTTATAAATTTGACTACTTGTGGGATGACTGGGACTGTTATCTTCATCATTTCTCTTTCATTTGCGAGAGAAAAATCATTTAAAAGAGTTAGTAGCTTGGTATTAATCCGATCAATATGAAGAATCTACTAATATTTTAATATTTAGAATAGTATGACTTTTCATATTTAGCGCATAATGAATACCAAGACGCAAACGATAAGCATGTTTATTAAAAATAACACTGTGTCCAGTGAGAGACCAGTAAATCTGGTGGTGGGGGCGGGGTTGTAACTGAAGGGGTTATCTACGCTGTACTGTATGGAGGCCTGGGTGTGCAACTGTAGCAGTGAACTGAATTGTTTAGTCAAAAGTATCAATTTCTCTGTGTAATCAATTAATATTATAACAAAGAACTTTGAAAGAAAAATGAAAGTATAAAAGTTATTTGCTACTTTATGAACTTTTTGCTAGGGTTAAAAAAAATGTTGTCATTTGGAAACATTTTGTAATACTGATACGTACAATGGAGTGTAATTAAAAGTAATCCCATCCTCAAACACTCGAGCTGGACCTCGCAAAAAAGTAAATTGTTATAATAATGAATTCAAGAAATAAATTTCTTGTGATAACACGAATCAATATTAGGAAAAAATATCAACTCAATTTTTTTTTTTTTTTTTGGTATTGCTGACCACATAAAATCCATAAAAAGAATTTCATTAATTAGATACTGATAAAACAGGTTCTAATAAGAATGGATTTACATTTGATGATTTGGAATGACGTAAGTTTTGATTATCTTTAACTGAATTTAAACATTTTTAAGTTAATGTGTTGAATTGTATGTTAAAATCTAAAATTAATCAATTTATTTTTCACCGTAAAACAGCCCTTCCTTTCGTGTCAGTTTCCTTTGTTAATTTGATTTTCAAGGAATTCCCTGGGATAACATCTTTGTAAGGGCAAGACAAATATCCAGAATTTTTATATCCGATATTATCGTGCAAGGACTTCTGGCTAAATTATATGAATTATTATTTCTGGTGTGCAGCACGAATCGAATAATGAACATTGTTTGATATTCGTTATCGATTATAATTCCATTACCATGACGTCATAGTCTGGTCCAGATTTTGAAAAAAGAGGCTAGAAATGGGTTCTAACGGCAAATTATTATTATTTGGTCCAACATAACTTTTTAACCTAATTTGCGTATGCTGAATCCGAAAAAATATGTTGAACTTCATGAAAATGGCGTTAAATAGGTCAAAATGGCGGTGTTGAAATTTGCAAAATTATCTATATGGCTTTATTTTAAAAAAGTTTATTGCAAATTAAAGCAATTTAAAGGCTTGTACTAAACTTATATGTGTCTGAAAAATAGAATAAATTGTTCAATGTTCGTTAAACAATTAAAATTGTGAAAAAAAACGATTAGATCCCAATTAACTCATTTTTTCGCAACCGCATATTGACGCACAGTATATATATGCATTTTGATATGATATTTAATGCTTATTTCCTTCTAATTGTGCAAATTATTCAGTTAACGTATTGCATACTTTATGATATAAATGCACTTGAAATTCAACACATTGTTCAATGGTTTTCACAATAGCGCGACCGACACAATCGAGGATCGAATTAACAAATGATTCTGACATAAGGTATAAAACTGATGGCCGAGGTTATAGGCTTGTCATATCTCACCACTCATTGATTAGAAATCATGACTGAACGATCACTTAAGCGAAGTTATCAAATAGATACAGATTTGTGTGTTATATGTCAGGAAAAAAAGACAGACACGTTAGAATTAAAAAGCAAAAAGTCTATCGAAACGTTGACCGAGAGGGCATCTCGTCGTAAGAAAGTTAAAGATGCCAGGAACTATGATGCCATTGACAGAATAGAAAAATTAAGTCCGAATGATAGAGTTCTATGTCATAGGAAATGCTATAGTGCATTTACTCACCCCAGACCAATTCAGTTAATGGAAAGAAAAGCATGTTTGCTTACAAACACATCTGATACAATAAACGTCGATACAGAGGATGATGTACCGTCTACGTCATCTTGCTCACACCCTTCTGCAGCAGCATCCCGAACTTTGCGAAATGCATCTACACCAATAGATTGGGAGTTATGCATATTTTGTCAACAACAAATTAAACAGAAGCTATTCAACATTACAACATTTTCTGTTAGCGACATGGTTCTTAAAAATGCAAAGTATGACAACATACTTCGTGTTAAGTTAGGAAACGTTAGCGATTTGATAGCTGCAGAGGGTAAGTACCATCTAAAATGCATGAATGCTTTTAAGTATGATACACAAAAAACAGAAAAGGAGTCAAAATGTGAAGATCTGGCCATGATATTTCTTGTTCGAGAACTGGAGTACGCAGCCAGCAAGTGCCAAATCTTACAGCTCTCTGATACATGGAACAGGTACTCCAAGTTGGTAGAAGAGGTAGGATCTGAAATGCCACAGTCTTTTATCACTCGTAGATCAACGTTTAAAGAAAATCTGCAAGCCAAGGTGCAGAATATCTTCCAGTTTCTTCGTCCCCTCGATAGAGCAGTATCTGAACGCGAAACTCTTTTAGTGCCCCATATTCTTTCTAAATCTCATTTTGGAGATATGTTTCATGATGACCAAGATACCATGGATGACGAATTACTCACTATGCCATGTTATAAACCTCCACACAACTCATTTCATGAACTGGTACATGTTGCACTAAGATTAAGATCAGACCTGCAAGATAGACCTGGTCACATGGGTTTGAATGTTTGTGAGGCTGGTGCCGTAAGTTGTGTCCCAGATAGTATCCTCATGTTTCTGAATCTTCTTTATGGCGGACAAGAGGTCTTTGATTGTACTGATGGCAATGACAATCCAGATTGCAGCAGACAGAAGAAAATAGTGAGCGTAGCTCAGGATATTGTGTATGGGGTAAGTAATGGAAAAAAGTGGACTCCAAAGCATATTGGCCTTGCATGCACCTTGCATCAAATGACAAGGTCAAAACAGCTGTTAAACTTGTTTAATAGTGCTGGTCACACCCTGAGTTATAAAGATGTTCTGCGTGTTGACACTGGGCTTGCAGAGGAAAGCCTTCAGTCTATGGACGAAAGGACTGGACATTTCCTTCCCTCGAATTTAAAGCCAAGCGTTTTCACACACTTTACAGCTGACAATATTGATATTAGTGATTCAACACTGGATGGCAAGGAAACATTCCATGCAACGCAGATAGCATGTTGGCAACGAGGGTCGGGAAATGACATTAACCTTCAGCACATAAGTCCATCTTCAAATGAGACATTGAAGGTACCTCCTCAGATGGACAGTATTGTCATTTCCCCAATAGTAGAAGGAAAATCACAACCTCACTATCCCAGACCAGTTACGTTAGATATCTTCCAACCTTCTGACTCAGAGAATCAATTGTCCTCTCAAGAGTTTGCTAATGAATTGGCGTTTCATTTGCACAGACATAAGCAGAAAGTCCCAGCTAGTTGGTCAGGACATAATCAGTCTGTCAGTAGTAAAAACCCGGATCTCACACTTGTTGGTTACATGCCTATTGTACAAGCACCTGCTCATGAAATGGATACACTTAACACAGTTGTCCAGAAATGCATGCACATATCTGAGCATCTTGGTCAACGTCATACAGTTATCACAGTTGATCAAGCTTTGTACTTTAAGTTGATGGATTTAAAATGGTCAGTTCCTGAGTATAGAGACAGGCTTGTTCCAAGAATGGGTGGCTTACATATAGCTATGAATTTCATGAAATGTATAGGAGATCATATGAGAGGTTCTGGTTTGCATGAACTGTGGATGGAATGCGAGTTATTAGGACCTGTGGCTGCTGAAAATGTATTAGGTGGAAAGCACTACAGTCGTGGCATGAGAGCCCATAACATTACTGCTCAAGCAATCTGGAAGATTTTACTGCCAGACTTTGTGTTATTTGTATCTACCAAAAATGTTGATCATTCGCAAACATTGAATGGCATCATGACTGAACAGCAAGACATACTTTCTAGCATTGACCAACTGCAAAATCCTGTTTTCAAAGAGTATTTTTCAAGTTTCAGACAGGAAATTGACAACCCAAATGTCCTGTTTTGGTGGTCATATTTGGACATGGTTTCTATCCTTTTAATGTTTACAAAGTCAGAAAGAGATGGGCTTTGGGATTTATATTTGAAGTCTTTCCGTTCAATGCTCCCATGGTTCTTCCGATATGACCATACAAATTATGCTAGGTGGGGTAGTGTGTATCTTGCTGATTGCCACCAATTGCCTATTGAAGTACTATCAGAGTTTCAGGATGGAAATTTTGTCGTCAAGAGAAGTGCTGGAACTTTCAATCAAGTTGACCCAGACCAAAGTCAAGAATGGCTAAACGCCACGGGTAAGAAAGGTGGTGGAATTGTAGGAATTACTAGGACTCCATCTGCTCTCAGTAGGTGGTCCCTTTCCTACAATCTGAGATCTCATATAAGTCTTCTTACAAAGGTGATGTACGATGTGAATCCAGATGACATTCTCACACACAAGGACGCATCAAAGAGTCGACAAGTTACTGATGCAGTGTATGAGGATTCGCTCGTTGATGCAATGAAAAGGTTTAGAGTATTTGACCTTTTGTACGAAAGAGATCAACTGATCAATATAGTTACAAAAGACAAAGTTACAGATATGATCAAGGAGTCCTTACTTTCTGCAGCAAATTTGGGACAGATATCATTAGAGAATTTCGTAAAAGATCGTCTGATACCAAACATAGAAACAAGTAGTTTACAAGTTCCTTTGAGAAGTGTTCTGAAAAAAAGCTGCTCGTTAACATTTGACTCCTTATACAAGGTACAAGTTGTACCAAAAGCTGTGGAAAAGAAAAAAATTCTAAAGGCAGATCGGAACATACTGCAGAGACTTGTCATTGCATATAAGGCCGGACGAGAGGTTGATTTAGAGCAGATTTTGAAACACGAGCTCCTTCCTGTGCCGATATCTATAGCGGATACCAGCGGTGCACTAAAGTCTGGAAACAAATCTGTTGTTTTAGAAGACATACTTCAAGATGTTGATGTAAGGGCGCGAGTCGAAAATGTAGGCGAATCACCAGCTTTGATCATAGATGGCCAGGCTTTAGTTCAGAGCATGAAAACACATGGCATGAAAACATTTGGAGACTTTGCAGATGAGTTTGTTTCCACTGTGGTGAGAAAAGGGGCCATGTATTCAAGAGTTGATGTTCTGTTCGACCGTTACAGGGAACAATCTATAAAATCGGGCACTCGTTCTCGTAGGGCAAAAGGGCAGCAGCCAGTTAGAAGGGTTATTGAAAATAAGGATGTGCCACTCCCGAATAACTTTTCAGCTTTTTTGTCTTTGAATGACAACAAGAAAGACCTAGCTGCCTTTTTATCTGAGCAGATAATTCTTCATGCACCCACAGAGAAAACTGTTGTTACTGCTGGTGGGTTTCTCGATGAGAATAGCGTTAAATGCAATGACGAATTCCTCGATATATCTGCCCTACATGCGTCACATGAAGAGGCAGATACTAGAATAGTTCTTCATGCCATACATTGTGCGAAAGAATCCACTTGCAGTTCAGTTGTTGTACTAGCATCTGATACTGATGTTTTACTGCTACTTGTATCTTTCTTTTCAGAAATAAATATACAGTTGTGGATGGTTGCTGGAACATCTGCAAAGCCCAAGAACATTCCTATTCATGCTGTTGTAGAGAAAACCTTTACCTCTCCAGAAATGTGCACGAATCTGTTAGCATTCCATGCTCTGACTGGATGTGACACAACTTCTTTTTTCTTTGGGATATCCAAAAAAACTGGATTTAAGGTTTACAAAGACAATGTTGGGCTTCTTGGGGGTTTTGGAGAGGGCAATTTAACTGAACAGAAAATAGTCGACTGTGAAAAGTTCGTATGCAAGCTGTATGACCAGGGCACAGTGTCGTCAACTGACTCGGTTAGGAACATTTTATTCGGAAAATCCAAGAGTCCCGAAAACATGCCCCCCACTAGCGATGCCTTGCATCTGCACATTAAACGTGCACATTATCAAGCGCTGGTATGGAGACAAGCAAATATAAGTAACCCCACATTACCATCTCCAACTGAGATGGGGTGGAAGTTGAATGAAGGTATTCTAGTGCCTATTCTGATGACTTTAGACCCAATTCCAGAATCTTGTTTAGACTTGATTGCATGTAGTTGCACAACAGGTTGTAAAACATTGAGGTGTGGGTGCAAGCGTAACAATTTGCTGTGCATGGACCTTTGTAAGTGCAAAGTCACAAGCAAAGAACAATGTAGGAACAGTATACGTTGAATTTTGAGGAAAAACAGAGAAAATTCGGGTTTCCTTTCGTGCAATGGCTTTTTTAGGGTCGCATGCTTATTTCTATCTTTTTCTCGATGCTATTGTATTTTGTAATCATAGTTTTTACATTTTTTTTTCTACATGCGCGTTTCAAAACGATTTGAAAAAAATTACTGTCCGCCATTTTGAATCGCCATTTTGACCTATTTAACGCCATTTTCATGAAGTTCAACATATTTTTTCAGATTCAGCATACTCAAATTAGGTTAAAAAGTTATGTTGAACCAAATAATAATAATTTGCCGTTAGAAGTTCTTTTTAGCTGAAATCGGACCAGACTATCAGGGAATGCTAACTTAACTTCTACCCGATTCCATTGTAAATTTTAATGTAGCGTATTCAGTCATGTTATTATAAAATATTAAATGTTTTGTTCCAATGTTGCCTTAGCTTATAACTTTAATATCAACTTCATAGTACGTGTGTGGAGAGAGAGAGAGAGAGAGAGAGAGAGAGAGAGAGAGAGAGAGAGAGAGATCACAACATAAGTTGCATATTTGTAAACTTTTATTGGGAAATACTTGTCAAATTATTATAGATTCTTTCTTTTTTGATGTCAAATCACCCTCCATGTTTATACATTGTATGGTGATATTCATATCATATTATGACCTTGAAGTAGAATGTTCGATGCTTTTGAAAATGAACTCATTTCCATAAACATTGCCCGACATACACAGTGAAAGTATCGGTGCATCACCTATAGCCAGCAATACATTTTTTTATATATATTCTAGATATGTTTATGCGCTTGAAAAGTGCTGGGAACACCTTCTGCTTTATACATTAGTGGTGTGGTATCTACAAGAATGGGGCGGTCCTTCGGATGAGACCCCAAAAACTGAGGCCCCGTGTCACAGCAGGTATGGCACGTTAAAAATCCCTCCCTGCTCAAAGGCCATAAGCGCCGAGCATAGGTATAAATTTTGCAGCCCTTCACCGGTAATGGTGACGTCTCCATATGAGTGAAATATTCTCGAGCATGATGTTAAACAATATATAACCAATCGATCAATCAATCTACAGGAATGTGGGTGATCTGGAGCATCCAGTGGGGACTGCTGCATGGCTTGCTAATGTATAGCATATTTAGTTAGAGCGTGCACTGTTGTCAGTAATTTTCAATTTTAGGCTTATAGGCTTGTTATCTCCTTTTCAGTATATCAATATCAATAAACGTTGAGATAGTAACCGCATGTATCTGAACTTTTGTTTGTACATAGAGCAGTCTTATGTTTACAAAAACAACGTGTTGCGTGGTGCTCAGATGACGTCACGAGCAATCATCGTGCAGGCGATCTATGGTAGCTCGGTGGCTTCAACAAAGCGGTAGTGTTGTTTTAGTGAATAACAGTAGCCTTTAATTATATATGAGGTATAATTTCACACCAACATGATAGTAATTACACACCAACATTATAGTACATGTACTATAGAAACCCTGAACCTATCTCCTTCATGAGTTTTCTCGGTGTGTTAGCATTACGCGATGTACCTTTAAAAAAGTGAATTCTATTTCACTTCTCATTACACTTCAGCAGTATAAGTATTCTGAAACGTCTACTGGCTTGATATAACATCACAGGAGTTAAAAGTAGATTCGCACTTATCTCGTGTATCATCTAAATGGTTCTTTATATCAAGAGCACACAACTCTAATTTACAAAGTTACGCCCACTTTATTTTACATTCATTCTACAAAAAAATTAATATACATATTTTTTTAATGAACGTCTGTAGAACAGACGCATGTAGTGTTTTTATCGAGTATTATAGTATTATTTTGAAACAATAATATATATGTGTGTGTGTGTGTGTGTGTGTGTGTGTGTGTGTGTGTGTGTGTGCTATTTAGCTCCCAAAATTGAACGTTTCTCTAATTTAATACTTTAATGCTAAATCATTCATCTCGTAGTTGTCTTTCTGCATAACTAAGTAAGTAGTAAAAGGAAAAAAAAGGCAGTTGTTGATCTCTCCATATGATGTTTTAAAAAAAATCTTAACTAATTCATATTACTTTTACATTCAATCCCTTGTCTGCGTTAGCTGATTAAGATACTGATTTTTAATACTATTTTAAACATGATAAATAAATTAAAGATTATTGGTTTACTTTAAAAGGAAAACATAGCTACAAGCATCACTTGAATATTCACCGAAGCAGAAAAGATAAGTTCTACAAAATTATTAATGACATATTTGGTGACCTCTAGATATAACTTTTTTTTTTTTGCAAACATGAAGACAGATATACCATATGCAGTAATATATATATTATTGAAAACTGCCTTTGAACAAATGGATATTTTGAAAACAAATAATAAACGAACAAAATCAAATTGTTTGATTTGCAGTATATATTGGTTGTACTCGATTCGTTCTAAATTTAAATGTGAAGGATAAAGAGCAAATTGCCCAATCTGCCACATCAACAACCAGTGAAGGAGTTGTTTTTGATTGAAGCAAATTTGAAAAATCATAAAACGCACAATACAAGTAAAAGGGTACTGTGGATCTTTTCTAAGACGTATCCCCACGGGACAAAATGTATTCCTGTAAACAAGTTATTCATTAAGTATCTCATGCTGCCGTCTTTTTTAACAGCTGTATTGCTTACGCATTTTGTAGAAGACATCGATGTACTATGCTAACGGACCACTACCGTTTAAAAGCAACTCTGTAAATGTATTTCCTCCCGCATAATCATGATAAACAGGAGGAAAATTTCATTTATCGGCCAAATTCGACAATCAAAAACCGTCTACTGCTTCTCAAATGTGGAAAAACAAAATTGAAGGGGGACGGTAGTTGACAAAATTTTGGGATAACCATTTTTTCTGTGGTCGATAAAATTGAATATAATAAATATTATAATTGGCAGTAAATATGTTAGACAGTAAGGTAATGGATATTGAATACTGATCTATTCCTATATATTGTATTTCTTTTCCCCAACATTACACATGATAACTTCAATGAAATCAGGCAATTCTTGTATTAAAATTGCCTGAAGTACAGGGGCTGATGTGTTATGAGATACATATGTAAGGTTTTTTATAGTTGGCGGACATTACATTATTTCTCAGGGGCCTCCGTGGCCGAGTGCTTAAAGCATCGCGCTCAAAATCACAAGGCCTCTCACCTATAGTCGTCGCGTGTTTGTTTCTCACTCGCGTCGATATATGTGAGAAAGTTTACCAGTTCACTTTCGGAAGATCGGTGGTCTCTTCCCGGGTACATTGTATCTGGGTTCTCTCCTCCACAAACAAAAACTAGACGCCACCAGATAACTCAAAAATTGTTGAATGTGGCGGAAAACAACAGACAAACAATCAATCAATCATTATTTTTCAACATAATCCCCAGTATCTATACATTTTTGCCAGCAACGTTTATGGGTCTCATTGCTACTTCTTTTTTTTTCTTTTTTTTTTAAAGTCCTGTTCTTGACCTTTAAGGATGTCCTTCACTGTGTGTATGACGTCAACATTTGACTGAAAGTGGATATCGGAAATGTCTATTTTCAGCTTTAGGAATAGATGGAAGTTTGATGGAGCGAGGTCAGGCGAATAAGGCGGAGTTCAATCAATTTAAAGCCACAATCGTTAATGGCAGTTATGGAAACGACAGACTTGTGAACATTGTCCTAGTGGAACAACACACCTTTGCCTCATAAGTAATGCATGCTATGTGACATTGATTGTTTGACACTTTCGGAGATACCTTCCATTAGCATACCATCAATATCTCTGTAAATAGAGATCATAGCCCTTTCCAGCTGATTTAACAATATTTGCCTTCTTTGTCAGGGGTGAAACAGGATGTTCCATTGTTTAGACTGTTGAATGACCTTTGGGGGTGAAACGATGAATTTCATCCATAGCGACAAATTTCTGAAGAAAGTTAGCAGGGTCCACCTCTAAAAGGTATAGATTATAACGCGACAAAGTGTGCCTGGCGTGCGTTTGATCAGCTGTCTGAAGTATTAGTTCTCAACGGACCAAACGCTTTCTCATTGCAAGATCCTCTGTCAGAATGAAATGTACTCTTTCCTGTGAAATGTTAACTGCACTGGCTATATATCTGTCTGTAACTCGTCTGTCAGTCATAACAATATCTTAGACTTTCTAGACCATTTCTAACTAATCCAAATCAATCAAGCGTCATTTCCGATACGTCGTGCCTGCTCGTGGTCATACGTTAGAAAAATGGTGCGATGAATATTTTACAGTTGCACCATTTTATTCATATTTATGAATGAATATCTTGTTAAAAAGCATTAAAATATCTAAAATCGTGGTATCAATTTCTTTCTTTTTTTATTTAACTTATATTTCTTTCAAAACATTACCGATTTCTTGTTTTTAATTTTCATTATTATGATTATTATTATTAATTTATTTGTTGATGTAACATACTTGATAAAGTTGTGGTCGCGACTTTTTGAGATACATCGACTAAAGTGGAACAGAGATGTTAGTGATCAAACTGTTTGTGTTTAGAATTATAATGTTAGTACTTCAATTTCCATGTGTTTTCTTCGAAATGGAGAGGGTGGCGATATGGTGGTGTGTGTGTGTGTGGGGGGGGGGGGGGGGGGTTCTGCGAGACAATTTGATGAATAAATGTGTTCAAAAATTCGTTACGTCTAGACTGGCCTCCAGAGAAGAGAAATGCAGCCTGTTGAATATTTCCTGCTGCTTCAGCTGGTCGATTTGTTGGACAGTCTATACAAGGTTCGACCGTCTGTGGAAGGTTAGACCGTCTGTGGAAGATTAGACCGTCTGTGGAAGGTTGGGCCGTCTGTGTAAGATTAGACCGTCTGTGGAAGATTGGACCTTCTGTGGAAGTTTGGACCGTCTGTGGAAGATTGGACCGTCTGTGGAAGGTTGGACCGTCTGTGGAAGATTGGACCGTCTGTGGAAGGTTGGACCGTCTGTGGAAGGTTAGACCGTCTGTGGAAGATTAGACCGTCTGTGGAAGGTTGGACCGTCTATGGAAGGTTGGACCGTCTGTGGAAGGTTGGACCGTCTATGGAAGGTTGGACCGTCTGTGGAAGGTTGGACCGTCTGTGGAAGGTTGGGTCGTTTATGGAAGGTTCGCCTGGCCGGAATGGTCCCTTGTTTTCTAACCGTGATTTTGAAACATTTGTTTATAGTGTGTATATTTTTTATGAACTGTAACTAAAATTCCCTCAGTAGACTTAGTGCTATTCCCTTGCAAATTCCGTGCGCAATAGTTCTGGTACTTGTAATCAGTTCACCATTTCGTGATCTTAGGATCTTTTTCTTTTTTTTCTTCTTATTTTTTTTTTGATAGATTTGATAACGGGCGTTTGTTTGATAAGCCAGTAGAGAGATCAATGATTACTATATCATTCAACTATAAATTTGATAAATATTGACGTAAAAATTAGAATGAATATTTTACGATTTTTTTTAAACTTTTGTAACATTTGATAAATAGGATAGCAAGCTATGCAGTATTGAAATAGAATTAAATCTCGGATCGGACAATGTCATAGACAACGGTAAAAAAAAAGGGAGGGGGTCATATCAGCTACGATATATCAAGCGCGATCAGTACCACACGTATAAGACATATTGCTACATCATCGCCAGTGTAATGATTTTGATGATGGAATCATATCGAGTTTAGCAATGTGTTTCTATTTTAGACAAAATACGATATGTGTCATATACATGATATGATTGTAACATAAAATGAGCAGTTTATAATTAAGGTAGTACGCAACACGTAACGCAGTAGTTTACTAGAATTCACATTTTTAACAATTACAGTACTTTTCCACAAGTTTGCCAGTTTACTTGCGGAAGGTCGGTGGTCTCTTCCCAGGTACATTGTATCTGGGTTCTCTCCTCCACCAACAAAAACTGGACGCCACCAGATAACTGAAAAATTGTTGAGTGTGGCGGAAAGCAATAAATAATCAATCAATCCATTCTATTATGTTGCATCTAATTTTATAAAGGTCACAAATCCACTCTTGGACACCCTCAGTTAAATCCACTAATTGTCACTACTGTACAAGTTTCATAAAGAAGATTAAGACGAAAAGGTAGATTTTATGAAAGTAGTTTATCAACAAGAGGTAAATGAAATATACATAAAAAACAAGTAAAATAGTAATTACAGTCACAAATAAATTTTTGTATAATTGTACAATCACACTTGAGGATAGGTACGAAGGTCAAATATGCAAGCTATTTCTCGTACTTATTACTCTCTCTCTTTCTCTCTCTCTCTCTTCTCTCTCTCTGTATATATATATATATATATATATATATATATATATATATATATATAAGAATCCATAATTTAATTTTAAAGAATAGCTAACAAATAACATTTCAAGATATATAGATCCAACGAGAAGAATATTATAAAAATTCAACAGAGAGATTTCGGAAGGCCTCGGGTACTAGCCTATCGTCGGTATTATTTGACTCAAGGACTGTAAAATTATGTCGGGTAAATGATTAAATGACACGAAGAGGCTCCGAAATGATAGATTTTCGGACACAGTTGAGTGCTACCTTAAGAGGCGTATATCTGAGAGATCACCAATACAACAATTCTAGTGTTTCAATACAGCATCACGATTCATAGTATAGGGCTAGTATTCCTAAATAATAGTGTAACATAACACACACACACAGACACACACACACACACACACACACAGAGATAGACAGATAGAGAGATACGTATATATATATATATATATATATATATATATATATAGTGTGTGTGTGTGTATTAACATATGAATATCCACAGTTATATGTGATAAAATAGATAAAGAAAACGACGAAGATGTATAGTTATCCATAGAATACACAACAATATAATGTTAACAGAAATCTTGTAATTTTAATGCTGTGGAGACTTGCACGTATTCATTGCCAACTTTTGCTAGGCTGGAAATGTAGATACGGTGAGGCAATTTGGCCCTCCAAGGGGGGCGTGGCACGGAGTGATTCTGATACTGGGGGCATGGCACGGTGTGATTCTGATACTGGGGGCGTTGCATGGTGAGATTCCTCTTCAACAAGAACTATTCTGCTCTGACTCACTTCTCTTTCACGTTTCCGTTTCCTGTATGAATATGAAATACACATAAAGGTCAGCGACAAGAAGTAGAGTTCCAGTTCTTCAACTGACATTTGAAATGAAACTTATTAGATACACATGACTTGACAGTTTAACATATTAGCATAGCATATTAACAAGGAAGTGCAACGAAAAACTTGGGAAAGTATGTATTGTAAATATTTGTTTCAGAAGATTAAAAAAAAAACTAAATCATTTTAGCAGGGTCGGAATCATTCTGGAGAGAGAGAGAGAGAGAGAGAGAGAGAGAGAGAGAGAGAGAGAGAGAGAAGACCTAAAACATGTATATGTTTCACAGGCAGTGACTGTTCTTTCGACAAACTCCCGACATAATGGATGAAAGTCACGAGTCTATTATATATGGTTTTAAAAGCGGAAGTCCTGTATCGCAATAGGCGTTGACAAGAAATTAAGAACACAGTCTGCAACAGTCCAGACTGCATGTCGTACTTCCCAAAGAGCTGGTGACGTTATGAGTGAAAATTTAATGAGATGAGATGTAATGCAATAGACACATACAGGTTTCTGAAAATATTGAAGTTGGAATTAAAAAATATAATAATAGTAATAATAATAATAAAAACCCGAGCGCACGACGTTCAGAGTTGTGTAGATTGCTCGTATTTCTCTTTCCATTTGTCAGGTAAATGTCTAATTGTGAACACCCCCAAAGATTGTTTTTTTTTTCAATGAAATGACTGACTGGAATTTCTCGACATTTTGTGTATTTCTACAATTCAGTAATGATACTGATACTTTTATAGTTGTTATTAACTTCGTGTCATATTCGTAAGGTGAACTAACACGGCAGATGACACAACATAGAATTCTCCATGTAAAATGTACACGTCACAAAGCGATGATCTAATACCTGTACAGCACATGTCTATGTATGTAAAATATGACAATTCCACTCACAGCAGACAAAATGACTAGAATACTCACCTGTAAACGTACAACGCGACTATTCCACTGATTGCAATCAGTATGATCACCAGCACTACAACTGCCACGATGGCTAACCCATACCTCGACTTCAGATCTGAAAAAAAGCGTATGGACATTAGATTCAATACACAAGGTGATTCTAATAAAACAGTTATCAGGATTGCAAAGAACTGACTTAACCTGCGTTTGATGTACAAGCTAATGATAAATATTCTCTAGCGATTTTTAGTTGTGTTTTTATTTTAATTTATTTAATCTTTTTTTATTTATTTATCCTATTCTAGTTTATTTTATTTATTATTATTATTATTATTGGTTGCTTTTTTTTTCTTTTCTCCTATGCACTTTGCGCTTTTATCAACACATTGGTCTACGTGGGTACATTAAGGCAGGTTATGGAAATATTGGCTGGGATAAAATCCTGCGAAACAATTTGACGTCATAATTGAAATAAACTCTTGTATATCACTATAAGTATACATATTTAACTCGGATTTTAAATTCATGTAAGTTTTATTCATACATAAATAAATAAGGCAGCTAAGAAAGGGATAGGAAGTGTTATAGAGTATCTGTGTCTGATCAAAATGAAAGTAAACTGATAACGTCATAGCTATACATCGTGTGATGATGGCACATGTAAAGACTTTGTCAAATCTGCCATGTAAATATCAACAATTTATGGAGATTTTGAATATATGCCAGGACATATGGAATATGTGTGGATCACTGAGAATTTGTTGATATTATAGAAGTATGTTGATTTCTTTCATTGATAAAAAGATTCCACTTAGGATGTCGATCCGATTTTCCTCGGTCACAAAATGAAATAAACCTGAAAATGTATCAAATGACGCCGGATAATTTTAGAACTTTTCTGTAAAATGTAATTAACAGTATTTACTGCTAAAATCGTCTGTTATAAAAAAAATTTTTTCGTGTGGTCTTTGATAAAATTTGAAAAATTTTAGATGATACCACGTATTTTTACAATTTTGTGACTAACCCCCCCCCCCCTCCTTTGAAGGTGGCATGACCCTTTCTTTCACAAATATGAATCTCCTTTATCCAAGGGTGTAAGTTACTGGTCCAGAAGATTTTAAATGGCCGCATCGTATTTTTGTGAGTATCTCCCCTTTGAAGACAGCATGACCCTTTAATTGAACAAACTTGAATTCTCTGCACCCAATGATGATTTTACTAAGATTGGTAGAAATTTGTCCAGAGGTTGTGGATAATATTTTTTTTTATAATTTGTCAGCATATATTTTGCTATTTCGCTATTATCTCCCCTTGGAAAAATGCATTACTCCTCATTTATACAAACATGATTTCTCGTCACCCATGGATGTTGTCTGCCAAATTTGGTTGAAATTTGATTAGTTGTTCAGGAGAAGAAGTCGAAAATGTGAAAAGTTTACAGACGGATAGCACGACGTAGAGACGGGCGACGGGCAACGGACGATCAGAAAAGCTCACTTGAGCTTTCAGATCACGTGAAGCTTGATTAAATCGGAAAATATCATTGGGAATTGAAAAGAAAAATGGATATAATAGATTTCTAATGTACGGATTTCTTCTCAATTTTTTTTTCGACATGAAAGGGGAATCAGAGGAACCATGGATCCAAAGTCCAGGTGACTGTCCAGAATTGAAATCAAATACAGAAATATATGTCACGAACAAGCAATGCGTCCTCAAACAGCTAAACTTCATATTAACTTCCACATCAGTGACTAGCTGTTCCTGCCTCCAAGATGTTTCAAACAGTCAGTATATAAATATACACAACACTATCGTCTCTAGCATACCGTCATATCTTTTTAAAGGGACATTTTTGTTTTTCATTGTGGTGATGGCAGACGTGCTTGTTGTGGTGGGAGTTGTTGTAGTAGGATATTCGCATGATCCATTTGTACCTGTAAGAAAACGCATAAAAATAACAGGGATTTACGGTAAAATAATTTCCTTACATATATTCTCGGAAAATATGAAGTGCGAATATACCGACACTACACTACAGTTTATAATTGTGAGATTAGCATGGCTATGTATTTTGATGACAAAGAATCGAATAAATCATAAAATGCTTGTCCATGACATATTTGAATAAACAGATAATGGTAATGTTGGAACATGATATAGTTATGTGTGTCAGTGTCATACCAAAGCAGATCCTCTCCGGACAGGCGTCTAAAGCTGGCAGGCAGTACACGTGACGTGTCCCACAATTCTTTATTTGGATGTCGTATGTTCGGGTACAGCAGTCCGAGAATCCAGTTTTACAAAGTTGTCCTGTGGTGACGCCATCCGCAACACTCGGGAGAGACCCTGTTAATTACAAGTTGTGCATATGATATCATGTAATTAATGTAGTACCACTTAACATCTCGCGAGAATTGAGTAGAAGGAACTTATGTATGAAGTGGAATTGTTCACGTTGGAGATAAGCCTATTTAATGCATATCTGGCATTTAACTTTCACAATTTGTAGTCTTTTTGCATTGATTATCCGTTACAGTCACATTGACGTTCAAGGATCACATCAGTAAGTGTCACCTAACCTATTTCGTAATCAGGCAATATCTATTTTAATCTTTCTAATTAGTAACTGGCACAACGCGACTTTCATTATAATGTTCTAACAATACCTCCTATCAAATTCAATGAGAAATAGCACATTACGTATATGTCAATAACACATAAACATTTAAATGCCTTGGTTTAAATGCAACTACGTGGACATGCATGCAATTGCCTTGTCGTAAACAATATCGAGCGAAATGAGAAAAAGGAGGCGAGACCAGCTGCGATGCATTTTTAATTATATGATTTCTAACAAGTCTGAACATGGCCCATACCGTTAAACCAAACTGGATACACCGCCCCACAACTTAGAAGTCCTGGACACTGGTCAAGTATCGGGTGGTCAGCCTCGTACCATCCCGGCGTAATGTATCTATCACAGGGTGAATGCTGGCCATCGTGTTCACAGTTCTCCGTTCTAGCATAAGGCTCAAATAGAGTACTGGCCTGTGTGCAGGGGTCTAAATCAGGAAAAAACCCAGAGACTATTGACCTGTGTACAGGGATCTAATCCACATATCGATTCTCAATGCTATTTTACATATATTCCCAGATGGTTGAAGGTAACATTTCCGTTTTTAAGGACAACTGATAAATAAATCAACGCGATTTGTTTTGAGCTCCAAAATTGAAAGTGAATGAACCTGGTCAAAACATGTAGATATCATTTTCCCCATAAACACTTACCACCACTACCGGAACAATAATAAGTTGTCTCTAAAAAAATAAAGATTAAAATATTTTAGCAGACAGACATATGCGTATACATGATATTCATATGTACTGCCGGACTCAGTCATACTAAATTGAACTGTGCTCGATATCTTGTCAGGACAGTAGCAGGATTTCTTCATTAATCTGTCTTTAATCAACCCAGAAATTATGTCAAGGAAAGTCAACATTACCTACTGCATGTGAAAGGAAAATAACGACAACAAAGTCGATAAAAGTGATGATCTGGAAGGAAAAAAAATATGTATCAAATTAGTCAGCAACACACGGAGTGACGTGTGTGACAATTCTAATTTATTCGCAGACGATAAATTTGTTATAATGATTGCATAAAACGACAGCAGATTCTTATGATATAGCAGATTGAAATAAACGATATTCATATTTCTTTGTTATTGGTCTTTAAGAATGGAACACATTGATAAACAAATTACACTGATGATTTAAACCTGCGAAGGAATGAATTTGATAAAACGTCTCACAATTTAGAAACCAAGAACTGAATGTTGAACAAAGGTCAACATCGTTCGACACTTTATCATCAGCCATAAAGAAAGTAATTACTTATATACAACTGAAAACAGTATGATGGGATTTACTGACGTCTCACCTGCATAGTGTACCTGTCCGTCACATTGTTATATAAGCTGCATGTTTCTCACCAAAGATCCAGTAGTATTAAATATTTTGTCAGCATCCTGGTTATAAAAATGAATACCACATCAATGTGCAGCAAGATCGAGTCCTACATTCTGAAATAGTCGATAAGCCTGTCAAAAAATATCGAGTCAGTCTGCAAGAAATCAATATTTAGTTGATGGTGGAAAAAAAACAATGCAGTTTAAAACCTCATGGGGAACACCCGTGATATCTCATTTAAATGTCTGAACAAACAACCTTTATGAATAAATCACCAACCAGATATTACTATCGATTCATTCAACAGCAGTATCCATGGGACACAGACGAGGAAGTAAAAAAAACCAAAAAAAAAACCACAAATGTTTTCAAATCTATATATATATATATATATATATATATATATATATACATATTAATTATATATATATATATATATATATATATATATATATATATATATATATATATATAAAGCACTAAGGATGACTAACCGACACGAACAATCAAAACTGTCAAATTTTCGGGACACCCAGTCCCTTCTTCAGGACAAACTACAGATATATTACATTAAGAAAACATAAAAGAAAAAAATAGCACTAAATCTAAAACTACAAATAAAACGAAACTAAACTTTCAAAAAACTACATTTTGGAGTTGATTAGAGAACAGTTTAATGATAAGGTTTATTTGTCCGGTCAGTCGGGTGTCATACTCAGTCATACTCAGTACACCCGACTGACCGGACAAATAAACCTTATCATTAAACTGTTCTCTAATCAACTCCAAAATGTAGTTTTTTGAAAGTTTAGTTTCGTTTTATTTGTAGTTTTAGATTTAGTGCTATTTTTTCTTTTATGTTTTCTTAATGTAATATATCTGTAGTTTGTCCTGAAGAAGGGACTGGGTGTCCCGAAAATTTGACAGTTTTGATTGTTCGTGTCGTTTAGTCATCCTTAGTGCTTTTTATATTCGATTTCGTGACGAAGTATCTACTCGTTAGATCCGACACTTTAGGATTTCTAGTGTTGTTGGTTTCCTAGTGCTTTTATATATATATATATATATATATATATATATATATATATATATATATGTGTGTGTGTGTGTGTGTGTGTGTGTGTGTGTGTATATATATATATATATATATATATATATATATATATATATATATAATCTAACCTTTAATTCCCAAATGCATAGTAGGAATTTCTGAATAGTCACAGTTCGGTTTGCCTATTTATTTGTTTGTTATATGTCGAGAACGTGCCCTACATGCTTTTACCTTCAATTCCCCACATCAACGATGAACTCGTCCATATAACGTTAGTGTGCTGGTTAGAAGAATGGTTGTTGTATCTCAAAGCTGAAATGAGTTAATAAATACGTTTACATTTCTCCCATTGTCCACTATATTTCTTTCAGATAGTATATCTTACTCTATCCGTAGGTACGCTAAATGTGATGGTTACACCTGACTGATTTTCTAGCTGGACTCAACCGGGTAAACATCTCCGTCAGGAATGTATAGGGAATGAGAAACAATTGAAGTCACGTTTTAGAACATTATGTAATGCTCAAAATCACAAAATATTCATTGTGTTCTAGTAAAACATTCTGAAAATTTAGATAAATGAGACAAAAATGTTATGAAATTTTGTTGCATGCTTGCATGTGCATGCAAGTATTTACAGTTATGTCAATAAAATGAGGCGTAAAATCGCGTAGATATAACTGTCACGTGCATACTAATAAAATGAAATAATCAAAGAACATAAACTATGTCACTGATTCCCTGTAAAACACGGACACACACACTTACGTAATATACCTGTAAAACACGGACACACACACTTACGTAATATACCTGTAAAACACGGACACACAAACTTACGTAATGTACCTGTAACACACGGACACACACACTTACGTAATATACCTGTAAAACACGGACACACACACTTACGTAATATACCTGTAAAACACGGACGGACACACTTACGTAATGTACCTGTAACACACGGACACACACACTTACGTAATGTACCTGTAAAACACGGATACACACACTTACGTAATGTACCTGTAAAACACGGACACACACACTTACGTAATATACCTGTAACACACGGACACACACACTTACGTAATATACCTGTAACACACGGACACACACACTTACGTAATATACCTGTAAAACACGGACACACACACTTACGTAATATACCTGTAAAACACGGACACACACACTTACGTAATATACCTGTAAAACACGGACACACACACTTACGTAATATACCTGTAAAACACGGACACACACACTTACGTAATATACCTGTAAAACACGGACACACACACTTACGTAATATACCTGTAAAACACGGACACACACACTTACGTAATATACCTGTAAAACACGGACACACACACTTACGTAATATACCTGTAAAACACGGACACACACACTTACGTAATATACCTGTAAAACACGGACACACACACTTACGTAATATACCTGTAAAACACGGACACACACACTTACGTAATGTACCTGTAAAACACGGACACACACACTTACGTAATATACCTGTAAAACACGGACACACACACTTACGTAATATACCTGTAAAACACGGACGGACACACTTACGTAATATACCTGTAAAACACGGACACACACACTTACGTAATATACCTGGCATCGTTTGTCAAGAAAATGCATCAAATGCGGTAAGATATTTTCCAGGGAACGACGATGTGCACTTAATGAAAATATTAGATTCTCTTTATTCTGATTCTGATAAAATTCACAAAAACAAAATAATAAACCCCATTTGTATCTATACTGCGTGATTATCAACAGTCAATTGTATACCACGATTGGACGAGAGAGAGAGAGAGAGAGAGAGAGAGAGAGAGAGTTCGAGTTCGGTGTACAATATAATTTTATAGAATAAAGAAAATTGATCACCAATATATATAGAAGGGAATTGCAGTCATAATTCTATCCATCCTTCTTGTATTCTTAACTCTAATTTTTATTTTACTACACGTCATTTTCAATTCTATGTTACCTTATAACATTTCAATTTTCATTCTTAATTTTAAATTTTGTTTTGTTTTCCTTAATTCCACATTGTTATATTTCAGTTTCTATTTGCTTTTGTCTTGCTTCATTCTAACATCTTTGATTATAGTATATATGATATTCTTAATTCCATCTCACCTTATTGCATTCTGCATTTGTTACATATTAAACCATAATTTATATTTTGCTACCTGATATTCTTAATTTTATCGGGACTCAATCCGTGATTCCGCATTCCTTGTTAATCCCATTATGCTTCATTGCCATCGCCATTTTATGTCTCATTATTACGTCAGAGGGCATTGTGTTCCCTATAACACCTGTTTCCTCGATACGAAACTTAAAATTTGACGACTTGTGGACAACTCGCATCCAGAATTTAACGACAAAGATTTTCCTCAGATAAACTTGTGCCTTAATGTAGATATAGGGTACTTCTCATGTAGAAGTAGTACCCAGACATACGACTTTTCCCATCTTCGCAAGCCAAGTGTCTGTTTCGTTTACTTTCATGAGAGTAAGCGAATCGTACACTTGAGTTTCGAAGTTGGCCCTCTTCACGAGAAATTCTGTGACCGCGGTCTCCTGCGTACTCAGTTCTCCTGAGGTCTGTTTCTCAAAATGGCATACAACCGGCGGTAAGCTTAGTCCGAACTGAATCAGGGACTAAACTTGAAAATCGGACTTAAACGTTTCGTTACACAGAAAGTCAGATTTAATCTAGACCATATCTTAAGTAGCTTGCTAATGGGTAAGCGTAGGTTCTTAGGTTTCAGTTTCCGGGGTGTTTTTTCCGCACTTGTTTTCGTGCAGCTTTTTTTCACTTTCGAATTAACGCCTTCCCAACTTTTTGTTTTTTTAACATTAACGTCCCTGGTCCCATAGATGACTGATGTAGAGTTTATTTTGTATTAAAATGAAAAAAAAGATAAAATAACATCATGAATTAATATGTCTTACACAAAAATGATATGAAACTGGATTAATAGACTGCTAATCATAATTATAATCCTTAACAGTTTAACTGATTCCAGGGTTCTGGTTCAGTCACATCAACCGAAAGCCGGAAATGTCGGTCAGATAAAAAGAGCAACTGGCAGTCAAAATCAGTGTGTAAAGAAGGGCTACCAATTGGTATGATTGATTGATTGTTGTTTTCCGCCACACTCAACAATCTTTCAGTTATCTTACGGCGTTCAGTTTTTTATTGATGGAGGAGAGAACCCAAATACAATGTACCCGGTGAGAAATCACCAACCGTCCAAAAGTAAACTGGTAAGATTTATTACATATGTGGACGCGATTGAGAATTGAACCCGCACCGACACTCTAGAGGTGATAGGCCTTGTGATTTTTCTCTCGATGTTCTAGCCACTTCGCCACGGAGGCTCCATAACTGGTATGAAGCACGCCTTGAGCATTTGACCTCATGCCTGGGTGTAATCTAGATTTCCATAACGACCACAGAATCCGCAAAATTATGACTTTAAAGGAAACTATTAAAACCCCTGTAGCATTAACTTATTGGCAGTAGCCTCCCTTGATTTAAGAACTGATAATACGCCATTGGATTTCGAAGCAGTTGAAAAGTGTAACCATCATAAGCAGGTTATAATGGAACGTTGTTACATAAATATAAGGCTGGCGATGGAGAAACGGAAGTCATATCGTTCGTCATATGGTTGGGTTATAAGTTTGCCGTTGAGATATATATTCAGTAAAATATCCAAATTTAAAGCAGATGTGCAGGACCCTGTAACCTGAGTGTTTTTCAAGTTCACTGCGATTCGACTTATGGATGAAAATCAATATTGTTAGTAGATAAGTTGGAATATTTTCACTAAACTTAATTCATTATTGCATGTAACAGTACCATCGTTTATGATATAGCTGTGGTTTGACTGAGAGTTCTGTTTTAAAACATGTATACAGTTAGCAATACGAACACAGCATAAACAAACTGATACGGGCATTTTTAATAATAATGTTCACTTCTTACTTTACGTTCGACATTAAAAAAGAGCGTTCGAAATTAATTAGGCCTTGAAGGAGATTTCTATGCATTATTCCAAACCCACACTAAAAGATAATACAGTTTTAGCAATTTTGTTTTCCTGCCCAAATGTGACCTTACAGAAAACTTGGAGTGTGACGAAAACAATAAATTCTTTGAGTGTGACGAAAATAATAAATTCTTTGAAAATACGGATCGTTACTTCGGCTTCAGATTAAAAATTTATAAGACGCAAGTACATTTTGGGATACTGGATCACAAATTGCTGCAACAAAAAGGTATCATCTTGATACAATGCATTGCTTTGCTTTCAGAAAAGTAATCCTGGTGTAAAATTTACTCACTACACACTACGACATCACGGGGTCATTCGGGGATAGATTTTTCATCCGGGTTCTCTCTTCAATGTAAAAGCTATACCGTCGTGAAAAAATCCTTACTAAATTACTACGCGTATATATGTGGACATTGTTTAAATAGAATAATGTTATCAAGACATTAGGAAAGTTTGTAGTGTGAAGAATTATTTGATGGCGATTTCTATTTCAGTTTCATAAAAAAAAAAATCCTTCGATAATCAATCAATTAACGCAACGACCGGACCCTGAATTTATCCCAGGTACCCATCACCTATATACGGCATATTGCAATTTCAATATATGAGTGGACATTTCTCGAACAATGGATTATTCAATATAACGTTTATGTTGATAAAAATCAGTCTTTAGTATATAACTGAATAGACACTGAATGAACATTCCCAGCCTGGCCAAGTATTACATTCAATAGATAAGATCTTATTTTTCTGGTCTCAATAGTTGCTAAATATTGTAATGAATTAAAATATAAAGACTCTATATATAAATCTTATTTACCTGGCCTCGATAGCTGCTAAATATCTACATTGTACTGAATTGAAATCTGATGGGAGTAGTACCGTATTCATATTATGACATTAGACTGGTCCGCTGATATCATTGATAAAATTATTTTTCGCAATGTTGAAAATATGAAATTGACACCCTTTTCACAAATAAAACAAAAAAGCAACAAAGAAACAAACAAAAAACAACAACCAACAATGATAATAATAAGCAGTATAAAAATGTAAAAGGAAAATAAAAATAAATGAAAAAGATCTCGAAACATCATGAGGCTATTACGTGAAGTTTGTGCGTTATCTTGATTTTATGACGCCCTGCTCACTATCTCCATGGCATCACAGCCTATCCTAATTTCCTTCCAGGCTCCCGAATTTTACACGGTTACGAAAAAAATGGTACGTTCTGAAGATATATCATCGATGATGGTTTGCTGCGAACATTCGACTGTGGGAAGAGAAAAGTACGCGTAAGGTATATAATATTTTGATTTCGACTTTAGAATGCATGGGGCTGTTTAAGAGAATGTAGAGCTCCAGAAATTTATATATATATATATATATATATATATATATATATATATATATCAGGGATGACTAAACTTACTTCGTATTTAAAGCTAATATGATTGTTTGTAAATACGTTTTCTTGAAGGGCTTTTCTACCGAAATTTAAATATTTATAACTACAATGTGTAAACAATGAATTTAAATAACATTTTGAAATTTATTGGCATAAGGCCGACTAATTAGACTCCTAGGTCAGGATATATATATATATCATCATCATCATCATCATCATGCGAATATCAACTTTTTCGAAATCGAAATAGTTTTCTTGATAATCAGGGCATTCATTTTTAATATCAGGTGAATCTACTTTAATATATCTAAATAAGTAAATACCAGAGGTGGGGTCATTTGTCTAGAAGGAGAGTAAGCACCCCATGCTGACTTGTCACAACCTCCGTGAGCCCTAAATCTTGATAAAGTAAATGCAGTAATCTGTAGTAAAAACTCCATTTTCTGTTTTAAATTGAATAAAACCCTCACCTCTTCTTATACTAGCGATAAGTTTTACTTACATAAATTCTGCTCTGTTTCAATCAAATGCACCTCGGTGACTTTTCTTCGTTTGACGTTTGATTTTATGTTAATGTAATAGATCCCCTCTCTGTAAATCGCAATTCTTATAGAAAATACAAATCAGAGAGATGAACAAACACAGACCCTTGGGCACCAGTACTTGTCACACCCGCCGTGAGCCTTAAATCCTGATCAGGTACACGGAGCAATCCGTAGTCAGAATCAGTGTACCAGGAACGGCCTCGCAATTGATATGAAAAACGTCATACAGCATTTGGTCTTCTGGATGGTAGATTGTTATAACGATTATACAATTTTCGAAAATGCTGACTTTAAACGAGACTATACAATCCCCTATATATATATATATATATATATATATATATATATATATATATATATGTATATATTATAATTGAATAGATATATTGACCTGCTAAAGCGCTTTACAGATAACATAATATGATAAAATATATGTAAACATACATGCGAATAGAATAAAATTTAGCACCTTATATTGATTGATTGTTTGTTTGTTTTACGTCCCGTCGAGAATTTTTCACTCATATTGAGACGTCACCAACTGTAGGTGAAGTACCCCAAATTTAGACCTATGCTTCGTGCTCAGGGCCGTAGCAGTGAGGGTTCTTTAACGTGCCAACGCTTACCGTGACACGGGACCTCCGTTTTTAAAGTCATATTCGAAAGTGATTCTCACTTCTAAATGTCGAGCGTTTGGCGAAGGAGCAATCGCTACCTATTTTTCGTCTTAGGTTTGACGCGGCCATGGCACGAGCGGGTCTCGACCTCACGACCTCCCGGTTACGAAGCGAACGCTCTACCAACTGCACTATCGCGACCGGTTATGTAATGAAACGATTACCATGCATAATAACATATAAAACTATGTAGAACAACCATTAGGAATATTTTTTTTTTATTTTATTTCATTAGTAAAGTACTTCATTTGAGTAAAACAATCACAGATTAAAAGATAATCTAACCAGACACGTTATGGGATTAACTTTAAAACTTGACAATGAAGTACACTGTCTGGATTTAAAAGGCAAAGAGTTCCACACACTCGATGCGGCCTTATTCAAGCCTCGATCCCCATATTATGTTTTTGTATGTGTCCGAGGTACCGGAGGAGATGCAGAGATTCAGATCGTGTGGGATGGTAAACTGTAAGCATGTCCTTTATGTAAACTGTAGATATCTGAAGGTATGATTGATTGATTGATTAAATATTGTTTAACGTCCCGCTCAAGAATCTTTCACTCATATGGAGACGTCACCATAGCCGGGGAAGGGCTGCAAATTTAGGCCTTTGCTCGACGCTTATGACCTTTGAGCAGGGAGGGATCTTTATCGTGCCACACCTGCTGTGACACGGCGACTCGGTTTTTGCGGTCTCATCCGACGGACCGCCCCATTTAGTTGCCTCTTAGGTTAAGCACGGGGTACTGAGGATCTATTCTAACAATCCAGATCCTGAAGGGGTACTGAAGGTTGGAAAAAAAGAAGGTATGGGAAATGATCTTATTTTGAATTCTGTATTCAGCTTGGAGCCAGTGAAGCTTTAAAATAGGAGTAATGTGGTCAGATTTTTTGAACGTGTTATTAATCTTGCAGCTGTGATTTGTGCTCTCTGGAGTTTGGTTCTGTGTTGAGAATGAATGTAATGCATTTCCGTAATCTAATCGGGATATAATAACGAGTCTTCACGAGTTTCACATGCATCATCGTTGATAAATGGACGGATACAGCCAATTCTGCGAATGTTCATATATGCTTAGCGAGAAATAGAGAGATATTGTTTTTCCATGGTCAAAGAATATGCCTAAATGTCTTACAAAAGATAAATCACTTACAACACAGTCACCAAATTCAAGATCAAAACTTGGTTGAAAATCATGTGAAAAGTGATTCACGTGAATTTCACATTAAACGGGTCATATAAATTCCACGGGAAATGTTATTCATCTTAAATTTACATTAACAAAAATCCACACGAATTTTACATGAAAAGTGATTCTCTTTCAAATTTTCATAAGAAAAGCTATTAACGTGAAATTCACAGTAAAATTTGAACCCGAATTTCTAGCCAGTATATTCACACGCAAAAAAAATTAAGGTCAAGGTAAAATACATAAATCCTTTTTAGTTTTGTTATAAGCAATGGTTTTCAAGGGCAGTAGTGTAGCATATCCGGATAGGAAGGTCAACTGAGAGCACTTTTGAGGTCAAGTTTTCCGCCTCGATGTTGGGGGTCAACTGAGTACACTTTTGAGCGTCTCGATTGGTGGCTCAACTGAGTGCCCCTTTTAAATCCGCCTCGATAGGGAAATCAACTGATTATAGTTTTGAAGTTTTCCTGCCTCGATAGGGAGGTCAAAGTGCATTCGAGAGCAGGGGTCAAGGAGGCATCAGATAAGATACCGCGTGCAGACCGGATGGAGGTGCGGTTACAAGGTTTACTCCGTGTCGTTATCTGAAAATGGAAAAGAGGGCTATGTGTTGACACCGTGATATTTTCTAAAAATCGATAAGAGAGGTATGTGTTGGCTCCATGTTATTTCGTAAAAATGTGATATATCCTATATTTTTCATTTTTTTAAAAAGAATAAATCATTTTTAAATGTTTACACTTTGTGAAAACAGTTTTAACACACTATTGAAGTCCACAGTTTTAAGTCCACAAACACACGTGCACAACGTTTTAGGAACACAGTGCTGAAGTCTGCGGTTTTTAAGGAACACAGTTTGCTCCAATTTCACACAGTGTTCGCAGATTCTAACAGTCACTCTGCTTAGTCTATTATACCAAGATTGTCCTTGACTTGCGGTGATTTGGAAATCTGGCTGTAACATCTAGCTTAGTGTATTATGTTGACGTTTCGCTTCTTGGAAAATCGGTTATTTCCGAGAGTCGGATAGACAGGAGAACAAACTATTGGCGATCGCCTGGAAAATCGATACAGCCGCAGGTGCTATGACGTCACAATGGCAATGACGATATAAAATCGGCCGAGAGCGCTGATACATAGTAATCCTCGGTGTTTTAATCCTCAGTGAGAAGATGTATCTTCAGTGTTCAACTCCTCAGTGTTGGTTTTTAATTTTGAAACAAACACACATAGTGTAGTCAGTAGTCACCGTTTGTTTAGATTTCACACAGTGCACTCACTCTGTTCAGTCTTCTACAGGGTTGCTTATGTACCGAAACGGTCCTAGACTCGCGGCGATTAGGAAGACAGGGTCCGCTGTAAGATCTCGGCTTGATATCTTGGAAAAGCGGCTATTTTTTAAAGTCAGACTTTGCTTCATGTAGGAAAACATGAAATTTTCTCTATCGAATAAAGACTTTATATAAATATTTTGTGGTCAGATCTTTAACATGCTTTTTGTGTATATTTTCTATATTTTGTAAGTGTTAAGGAAAGTGTGGGTGATGGTATGTGGTAAACGGATGGTGTGTCGGTGGTGGTGTGTGGTACATAGGCGGTAGTATGTGGTGTGTGGATCGTAGTTTGTGGTATATGGGTGGTGGAATGTGGTGTATGGGCGGCTCTTTTGGTGTATGTGTGGTGGTCGCTTATGGTGTATGTGTGCTGATATGTTGAGTATGCGTGGCAGCTTGTGGTGTTTGGGTGGTGTATGAATGGTGGGATGTGGTGTGTGGACGGCGGTTTGTGGTGTATGGATTGTGGTATGTGGTATATAAGTATCGTATGGGTGGTAGTATGTGATGTATATATAGCGGTTTGTGGTGTATGGGTGGTGGTACATGAAGCGTGTACGGCGGTTTGTGATGTATAGGTGGTGTATGAGTGGTTGGATGTGCTATATAGGTGGTGGTTTGTGGTGTATTAGTGGTGGTATGTAGTGTATAGGCTGCGGTGTATGAGTGGCGTGATGGTGTTAATGAAAATGGTGGTGTGTAGAGTATGGGTGGTGGTGGTGGTGGTGGTGGAGTATATAAAGAACCTCCAAGCCAACATTCATTCACTTTTATGCATTGAAACAGTTGAGATGTTTGAGTGCTCAGAATGTGATGCTGTATTTTCCCGCAGAGATGTCATGATGCATCATAAAAGACAAAAACATGAGGACAGCGATGATGTAGAGGATATTGACATGACTGATGCATCTCCAACACACAGCGACAATGCAAAGGAAAGCGTTATCGTCTTTCGCAAAATGGCACATAAAGCGCAAAAACATAATGCTGCAGAGTGGCAGAAGAGATACGAGAATTTGTTTTAAACCAAAACATATTAGAAAAAAGGCCAGTAGGAGGGCAGACGAAAAGAGAAACTTACCAACAATTTATAAACTGTACGAGCAATTCCTCTATGATATGTACGAATTGTAAGAGACACGACGCACGAATAGGTCACAGATGCCATTGATGAATTTGTGTCCGACAATCATGCACTGAAGAAATCTATGAAGATGGCTCTTCGCAAAATATTTACTACAATCTTATCTAGATAAATAGGACAGTGATGAAGACAATGATGAAGACGACGAAGAGGAAGACGAGGAGGAAGACGAGGAGGAAGTGAGCCGATAAGACAGAATATCTGTGCCCGACCATTAACGAACACCGTATTTAGCGACTTCATTCAAAACTTCTATACTTGAGGGCAGAGATTACCTCTTACTGATCAATTGATATTCTTATCAATAATAATGCATTAGAATAGAATTTGTAAACTACATAACAAAATGTGTTTTTCTGTTTGGTTTTTACAACATGGGTCTTCTTAATCAAACTCACATGAATAAAAAATCTATTCCGATATAAAGAGACTGAGGTCTTAATAATTCTTATGTATGTAACAATGGCCGAACGAGGAGGTTTTTACTAGACTTTCCCAAGTGATGGGTCTATAGAAGCCTTTCCAAATAATACGGCCGATCAATTCAAAATCGTATTACCACAATCCCTGGATTTTACGGACGGAGAATGGGAAGTCGCTTTAACCGAAATGATGTATTCTAATTCATCGAAAACATCAAGCAGGAAGAGGCTTATTTTGACATCTTTGTCGTTCAAAATTACGCTGCCCACGTGAAAGACCCTAATATATTTAAATGGTACATATATCAATTCCTTCTGAGTTTGATAGAAATTTGTAAAACTCATAAGTACCTGTATGTATTTTCAGTTGTAAAACTCCTTTAGGTCTTAGTATAGGCCTATAAAATATGTCATCGTCTTCAAAAATAGTGAATTCTACAGGATAAGGCTTTCGGGCGGGGCTCTGATGGATATAAAGTGAAAAGCAATAAACTCTTTAAATAATCGTTTAAAATCGTTTACATCGTATGCACCATCATTAGGAAGTCATCAACCCCCACTCTACCCCTGTGTGTGTGTGTGTGCAAATCATTTGTTTGGTGGTATTACATAGGTATACATATATTCATTTAATATTCTCTGTTTCATAGAAAACATCAAGATTTAATGAAGATGAGTCTACAAACATTGGATGATTACTGCGTATGTCCAAAAAGAAATCGAATGTGGTAGAGATACCTACATAAGTTTCGTCAGAAGGCGATGAATATATATATATATATATATATATATATATATATATATATATATATATGTATGTATGTATATGTATATATATATTACATACATAAATTGGATCGGCAAAGTATACCATGATACCAGTTATTTCGACAAAAAAAATCAAAATACAGGCTCGTGAAAATCGGACAGCATGTCATTTGTTTTATGTGTGAGACGTTCTGCACGATTTTATTTTTCGTTTTTCACTTAATACGTAATAAAATGCGTGAGACAAAACTAGTGTACGGTATTTCTTTACCCTGAAGCGGTATCTGCCAAAATCAAGGTACAAGCAGAGTGTACTCAACAGTGGATTTGTAAAACATGTGGTGGTCGCCGTCTCATTATTTCTTTTACGCAAGGATTTTTTTTTTCAAAATCTCTCATTAGCAATTCATTACAACATCTTAATGAACATTAAATATAGAAAACTAACCTTTTAGTGCGCAATCATTGTCTAACCCATCTTCGTTTATTTTAGCACGTGGGGTGACATTGAATGGTGGCATACGAGGAGCAGTACGAATTTTAATCGCCTCTTTCAAAATAATGCGATGTGTACATATTTCAAGTGTCACATTTCCTATAATTTTAGGCCTCAATAGTCATTTTCTTGATATAGATTTCTTTCGCTTTTAAAGAGGTGAACAGCATGGATGAAGGTTGTGTCTCGGAGTGAAACGTTATAACGCCGATTGTCAATAAAACAAAAAGGCGAGCAGGTATAATATTAATTTAAAAAAAAAATCTCTTTGCCATTTTCCCCAAGTTTATTGTGATTATCTTTATTTATTTTTAAGGATTAATTGCACTGCAAAGACCCAATATCGACGCGTGCAGGCTACGCCTACCATTTCAACTCAGCTATTTAGAACCACTCACAAGCGTGCAAGCCCCGCCTACCATTTTGTGCAAACCGTACAGACTATTCAGGAAATAGGAAGCGTTTCATGCAAACTGTTCATCGTTTCGTGCAAGAATCGTTTCGTTTCGTTCCGTGCAAGTGGTGTAGTAGTATGCTTCAGGGTCTGTATTTTCCTGAATCACAGGGGCAGAGCTTGGAATTGCCACATGACTACAGAAAATTACTTTTTGAGATGTTAGGAGAATCAATGCATTGATATCACTTCCCTGTCAAAAAACTGTATCCCGCGAACTAACAACTATTACACTTGTAAGACAAATCAACAGATTTCCACAACATAAGAAAATGTAGGAAACGAATCCCTGCTACAAATGCGTATAGCAAGGTCACTAGATCAATGGCTGTCCAGCACTAGAAATGACTGTCCCGGTACCAGATACAAAGACAGTGGAACAACCCTCAAGAAAAGACTGGGCAAAACGAGTGAAATAGGACTATTAAAACTTACCATTCATCAAATTGTTTTATGAAATTGAATGTTTTAAAAAGTTGCATGTTGTTCAATAAAAATGGAAAACTTAAAACATGGGTTATATTTTACTATTTCAAATGATTCAAGAATTATGAATTCAGACTGATTGTATGGCGTAAAACTATAAAACGTATCCAGTACAAAACATAGAAAATCTACACAAAAAGCGCAGATTAAAGATCTGACCACGCAAAATTTATATAAAGTCTTTAGTCTTTGCATTAAACTCTTATATGGCGATCGCGAGAGTTTTGTGTTTTCCTGCATGAAGCAAAGTCTGACTTTCAGAAAATAGCCGCTTTTCCAAGATATCAAGGCGAGATCTTACAGTGGACTCTGTTGTCCCAATTGCCGCAAGTCTAGAACCGTCTCGGTATATAAGCAACCATGTAGAAGACTGAACAGAGTAAGCGCACTGTGTGAAATCTAAACAAAAGGTGACTGCTGACTACACTGTGTGTTTATTTCAAAATTAAAACACGCTATACTACTAAGGGTGACATTCAGAAAATCTGTCACTTAAGGTTTTGGACTTGTGAAGAATTTGTACAGTTTCAAAAAAATATCCCTTGTGATGTAATGTATCAATGATAAGAATCATGGATTTTCTACAGCTTGTTATCAAACTTTCATATTGAAAATAAAAACTTGCAATGTACTTGCAGTTCCATATAGAACTGAGAGAAAATGTAGTCACCTTTCATCCTAGCATCGCGTTTAATATTGCTTCAAAAACTCTCGCGATCGACTTTATTCGCTCACTAGGGACAATTTCAGAATTCAAGGTTTCTCAATTTTTGTTCCACGGATTACCACATTTTGAGTAATTTTTGAAAAGAAATAATTGTTTAGGAAAGAACTATACTGGAGCTCAGATCGGGAATCGAACCCTGACCCTCTGAATCTCAAGTCAGGTGCTCTACTATCTGTGGTAACTGGCCACCAGCGTTAGAAACCGGCTGACCGTTACACATATGCAGAGAGTGAGAGAGAGAGAGAGAGAGAGAGAGAGAGAGAGAGAGAGAGAGAGAGAGAAAGAGAGAGAGAGAGAGAGAGAGAGAGAGAGATAATGACGTGTATAGTGTTTTTCGCTGTCCTCAGATGAGACTGGGTAACTTTTCCAACTGCTTAATTTCGCTTTAATTTTGATTATTCCTATAGTGATATACATTGAAAATAATTACCGTTGTGATATACTGGAAGCTTGTGTATGCATAAGGTTACTGGAAACGGACGTGAAAAAAAAATCTATCAGCAGTATTCGTCATTCAGAATTTGTAGAACATCAATCATTTGAAGGAAAACACAGTTTTCTAGCATTCGTAAGAAAGCGCAAAAATTAAAATAATCTTCAAAATTTAATATTTATCAGATATGGATAAATTTTTAAAAAACTTTACACTTCAGTCAGATTCCGGGAGTATTTACATGTACGAGACGGTGACGTCACACTCCAATAAACCGTCTGACGTCTGCATGGCAGCGAATGCAAAAGTACAACGATCACAAGAAGTGGAGAAGATGAAATAGAGTTTATATTGTTCAATGTACACTTAAGTCCTTCTTATACAATTCTTGAAATATTGACAGGGTATTTCAGATTGGCACGTGATCCTACCTTCGCTTTGTCGGAGGTCCGTGTTGCCCTAGACTCGAACTTGTATATGTCTTGAGGATTTATGATTACGATTTACACATTGTTTACTTCGCCATTTGATATTGATGAGACGATAGACAGGGTACACTAGCGAATAGGCGTGACAACGAAAATAGATAAGTCGCTGCATAGATTTCTGACGAACAGATTTACGCTACACGGTTTGTTGTTTGTTAATCTTGCTTTATTCATCAGGATATATGGTAATACAGAACACAGATTTTATCACTTTATTTATGTATGTATTTATTAAAAACCTTAACCTTCAAGGATTAGCTCAGGTTCGTAAAATGAGGAGGGGGCACTTATTTACTTATTTGTATAATGGACATTATTATTTAATAAAGCACCACCACCATCCCCCTTCACACACACTATTTTTAACAGTGGTATACTAGTAAATAAGACTAATATAAACATATACTCCAACTGCCTTTTCAAACGATGAACTTCTTCAAAATCATGCTTCCGTTTTAAATACATTTAATATCTCAGTCAATGAAGCGGATGAATATGAGTTACCTTACCAATACTGGATCCCCAAACTCCACAAAAACCCTTACAAACACAGATACATTACTGGATACAGTGAATGTTCTACCAAGCCCCTATCTTTGCTCCTCACGAAAATATTAACTGTTGTTAAGGAGAAACTCCAAACATACTGTGCCACTGCATATGCAAGAAGTGGTGTAAGTGGATTCTTAAAAATTCTAAAGACGTTTTAGTAAATTTGATATCACAAAACTTTTTTCTCAAATTCACAGCATTAAGACGTATGATTTTAAAACTTTACACGGTCATACCTAACGATATATTAAATACTAGACTTTTTGACATTATAGACTGTTCCTTCGTCCAGAAAAATGGTACAATGAAATATTCATATTTAGTGATTGGTCATCCCAAAGTTATTTTATTAAACATCACTCTGACTCCAGGCACAAGTACTCTGAAGATGATATTAAAACGATGCTAGTGTTCCTCTTTGACAATATTTTCGTAGTATTTGGTGATCAGGTCTTCCAACAGTCTGTTGGAATTCCCATGGACATGAATTGTGCTCTTTTGTTACCTGGCCTATTTTTATATTCTTACGAAGCAGAATTCTTTTAAAAGCTTCTACACGAGAAGAAAAAAATTCTTGCTGTGGCCTTCATTTTGACATTTAGATATATCGATGACGTTTTGTCTATCAACAATGATCATTTTCAGTCATATGTCGATTAGATATAGCCTAGTGAACTTGATAAATTTGTCAGATACTGGACGAAATCTGAAGGAGAGGAATTTGACACTTTGTCTGAGTGGATCAAAAGTATTCGAAAATTGTTAAAACTCCACATTCATCATTTGATGGGGGGAAATGCGCACTTTTTATCCTTCTGCTTTTAAGAAAGCAGAAGTGACGAATTAGTTACGTAGACTACATGGAAACTTTGTGCTAGTACCAGCGGATAAAGCAAGTAACAACATTGTCTTTGTTTTTAAAAGTTACTATTATAAATGTCTTTTAAATGAACTGGTATTTACTTCAACATCTGGGGATCCTACTTATACTCGACGCAATCTTACAAAGGATGTAATTCTTCAGAATCATCTTTCAGTTTTAAATACTTTTGACATTCCTAAGAATCAGGATCAGTTTGACTTACCATACCTTTATTGGATTCCGAAATTACATAAAATTCCTTACAAACAAAGATACATTGCTGGTTCCAGTAAGTGCTCTACCAAGCCTTTATCTTTATTACTAACTAAACTGTTAAACAGTCACTTCAGAGATACTGTTCCACTACATCTTACAGAAGTGGTGTCAATCAGATGTGGATTCTCAAAAACTCTGGAACGTTTGGAAAATCTAAAATCTCGGGATTTTTCTAAAATCAACAGCATCAAAACGTATGATTTCTCCACATATTATACAACAAATCCTCACGATGAATTAAAATCTAGACTTTTTCAGATAATAAATAATTGCTTTATGAACAAAAATGGCACGAATACGAAAATACGAATTTCTAGTGATTGGAAAACAAGGTACATATTTTGTCAGACACCACTCCGATAGCCCGCACACGTACTCTGAAGCAGACATTACGAGTATGATTGGATTTCTTGTAAATAACATTTGCGTAGTCATGTCAATCATAATTTTCATAATTATGTAAACTTGATATATCCCGATGAACTGGAAATAAAGGACACTACGGAATCTGACGTGTCTGCTTCATATTTGGTTTGTTTTGTTTGTTTGTTTTTATTTATAGTCGTCTGAGCAATTTTTCAGCTATCCGGCGACTGTCACTATTACCGGTGACGGGGCTGCAAATTTAGACCTATGCTTAGCACTAATGGCTTTTAGCAGTGAGGATTCTTTTACGTGCCACACCTGCTGCGACACGGGACCTCCGTTTATAAGGTCCCATCCGAAAGACCCGTGACTCTCACTTCGTAATGCCGAGCTCTTGGCGAAGGAGCAATCACTACCTATTTCAACGTCTTAGGTTTGACGCGGCCGGCCCGAGCGGGGCTCGAACTCACGACCTTCCGTTCACGAGGCGAGAGCTCTACCACTGAGCCATCGTGATCGGTTCGCTTCATATTTGGATATTTTACTTAATATTGACTCTAATGGCAGACTGACAACTACATTATATGACAAGCGTGATGACTTCAACTTTGCAATCATCAGCTTTTCATATCTATGTAGTAATACACCACTTTCGCCTGCTTATGATGTGTATATCTCCCAGTTGATTTGATACGCGAGAGCATGTCATGCGTATGAGAATTTTTTAAAGCGAGGCCAACTATTGACAAAAGAATTGACGTTGCAGGGTTATAACGAATCTCGTTTGAAGTCATCATTTCGCAAATTTTACGGTCGCTACAATGACCTTGTTTGCGATTACAAAGTCTCTCTGGGACATATGTTGAATGATTTGTTTCATACCCTTTGTTAGGCTGTCATTTTTCATACTAACTTTTAATACGGTTAATCCCGTTTACCTAATTTCGACTAAGGTCTCTCGGCGGGTGTGACCAGTCAGCAGAGGATGCTTACTCCTCCATGGCACTTTATCCTACCTTCACTTTGTTTGAGGTCCGGGTTGCCCTACACTCGAACTTGTATATGTCATGGGGATTTATGATTACGATTTACACATTGTTTACTTCGCCATTCGATACAAAAGACACCACAGAGTCTTCCACTTCTGCTTCGTACTTACTTAGATATTTTACTGAAAATAGATGCCGTCGGCAAATTAACAACCCAACTTTATGACAAACGGGATGATTTCAAGTTCTCCATCATCAACTTCGCTTATTTATGTGGCAATATTCCATCATCACCTGCATATGGTGTTTGTATCTTCCAACCGATTCGATACGCAAGAGCTTGTTCTGCATATGGTCAGTTTTTTAAATCGAGGCGGGCTACTGGCAAAGACGTTGATGTTACAGGGGTTTGTACGGTCTCGTCTAAGTCAACACTTCGCAAATTCTATGGTCGTTATGACGATCTAGTTTGCCAGTACAATTTTCCATTAAGTCAAATGCTGTCTGACGTGTTTCATGTTAATTGTTAGATCGTTCTTGACAAACTGATTCTGACTAGAGATTGCTCCGTTTACCTGATCGGTATATACGGCTGACGGCAGGTGTAACCGATCGAAAGGGTATGCTTACTCCTCCTAGGTACATGATCCCACCTCTGGTAAGACCATGGATTCGTGTCTGGCCATATCTCTGATTTGCATTTTCTATAGGAATTAGTAGATTGAATACTGCTAGTTATCTTAGCATTTTCATATATGATGTCTATCTACAGAGTAAACATTTCCAACTAACTTGTCTGAATTCGGTCACCCTCAATTACAAAGCCCCCCCCCCCCCCCCCCCCCCCCCCAAAGAAAAAAAAGCTATGGAAAATGATTCCTGATATAAGTGAGATAAATCGGAAAGCTGAATCGCAAAATTGCCCGGGAAAGATAACGCACAATATCAACATGATCTGGTGTAAATGCTTTAGCATTGTAATTTTTATGTAAAACATTTTGATAAATGTATTGCATGCTTTTCTTGGATAACATATATCAATAGGTGTGTGTGTGTGTGTGTGTGTGTGTGTGTGTGAAGTTATAACAAGAACGGTAAATGGTGATGACATCAAATGGCTCATTATTCCTTTTGGGAGCCTTCTGGTTTATCGTCATAGACGATTAGTGGGACGGTCCTTCGAATGATACAGCAAAAACAGATATCCCTTTTTAACAACATGTGTAGCAAGATAAAGATCTCTTCTTGCCCAAAGGTCGTAAGCGCCGAATATAGACGTAAATTTTGCAGCGCTTCACTGTTAATATTGAGGTCTCCATGTAATTGAAAAAATCTCTAGCAGGACGTTAAACAATATACAGCAAGCCATCAAATGTCGCGTGCTTTGATTGTACGAAGTCACATACTTTTCTTTTTATACGGATTGGAAGGTTACATATAATATTCTCCACAAATTTCAGATATTATTACAATCACATTTTCCCGCCAGCACGAATTCTCGTCTGAAGAAAGAGAAAGATAAAATATGCAACGTGTTTATGTATCCCTTGCTTTACAATTTAGCGTTGAGCTTTGAAGTTCACACGTTCTCATGTATTGGGAATAACTGAGCTATATTTGTCGCCTAATGGTAATTTGATTTTTAGTAGATATGTTCTATTCAAAAGCAGTTGTATCTATTTTTAGATATTTGTATATATGGTGCGTAGACAAGGAAGACAGAAAATTTTGAAATTCATTGGCTCCAAAACAGTACAAACATGTTTTTGTTATTGAACCCATTCTATTCGACTGAAAACAAGCATTAAAAAAATGAGGTATTTCCAACACCGTAATTAACCACTTGGAAATTTTCAAGGGGATTTTATCGAATTTTCTAATAACATGAAAAGAATACATTATATATTGTAGTATATAAAAGAATCGCCAAGGGTTTGCGCTTCCTAAGTTTTGAAACATGCATGCAATTATGTCTAGCAATATCCAGTGTACGTAGTGGTACTGCCTACAATATCTGCTTGCGCATTTCAATAGATCCACAATGGAACATTTTCTAGTATTATATCTATGTATTGTTCGACATGTAGGTAAGTTGATTCGTTTCATTTTTCAAATAATGAAGAATTGGTTCGACTTCGCATTGTGTTACTGTTTGTTTAGGATTCCGTCAGAACCTCAGCCATTATTATCTCTAGTTTCCCAGACAACAGACCCCTGTGATACAGCCGTTGCCTTAAATGACTTAGCAAAGAGACAGCCAGGATATTCGATGGACGCTACACCTCTTTGTGATTATTACATTCAACATAAATGGTATCACGTCGGCTTCCATACCATACCTATGACGCCGCCAGCCTTGACATCCTGTGGCACATTATATCCTTATTGGACGCCTGGTAGGTAAACTTTCTTGTCTTCCCGTACGTCCGGCAGTATTACAAAGATAGGTATTTTGTAACCATACTGGACGTTTGGTTTGTTTTGTTTGTTTGTTTGGTTTTTTTTTTGGTTTTTTTTTTGGTTTTTTTTTTGGTTTGTTTATTTATTTATTGCTTTTCGCCACTCTCTGCAATTTTTCAGTTAAATGTTGGCGTCCAGTTTTCGTAGGTGGAGGCGAGAACCCAGATACAATGTACCCGGGAAGAGACCACCGATCTTCCGAAAGTAAACTGGCAAACTTTCTCACATATATCGGCGCGAGCGAGAATCGAATCTGCGCCATCTAGAAGTGAGAGGCCTTGTGATTTTGAGCGCAATGCTCTAACTACTCGGCAACGGAAATCCCTCTGGATGTTAGGTAAGACCGAGGTTGCGTTTTGGAATATATACTATTATATTCGACATTTAAATATATCGACGACGTTTTATCTATCAACAATGATCATTTTAATTCACATGTCGATTCGATATATCCCAGATAACTTAATACAAAAGACATCACAGAGTTTTTCACATCTGCTTCGTACTTCGATATTTTACTGAAAATAGATGCTGGCGGCAAAATAACAACCCAACTTTATGACAAACGGGACGGTTTAAATTTCTTCAATTTTCCTTATCTAAGTGGCAATATTCCATCATCACCTACATATGATATTTATTTCTCCCAACTGATTTGATACGCAAGAGCTTGTTCTGCATATGATCAATTTTTAAATCAAGGTACGCTACTCACAAGGAAGTTGATGTTATAGAGGTTTGTACAATATCGTCTTAATTCAGGATTTCGCAAATTTTATGATCGTTATAACGATTTAGTTTGCCAGTACAAATTACAATTAGGTCTGACGTGTTTCATACCAATTGTTATGCCGTTCTTGGCGCTCTGATTCTGACTATGGATTACTCCGTTTACCTGATCGGGATGTAGGACCCAAAGCAGGTGTGAACGATCGACAGAGGATGCTTACTCCTCCTAGGCACCTGATCCCACCTCTGGTATGTAAGGGGTCCGTGTTTGCCCATCTCTCTGATATGTATTTCTTATAGGAATTGCGAGATTGAATACTGTTAGTTATTTTTACCTTTACATCCACAACATCTCACAGGCATATTTGCATTTATTAGAAATGTATTGCAGTATACATGAATTTACATTTATTAATATATAGGATTATGTATTTACAGATCATTTTCCAACAACCCAGAATACTGAAGCTAACATTACGGTATGTAAAGTCGGGTTCAGTCATACTTGCACCGAAAGGCACACTATTCGCGTCAAAAATTGCAATCCCTACCTGGTTTTCGAACTTGTACCGACGTCATCCTGCAACTCAGCTTACTGTTTTGGTGAGTGTTCTATGTTATCCGTTTGATTGTAGATTCTTAGAAAAATGTTGATAATATTACAGCTACATTCTAACTTTCAGCATATATATGTGAACAAAAACATTCAGCGGTTACGGTTTCCCCTTATTAACGTATACCAAGTCTCGTATCTGAATGTTCACAATTTGTAATACCGCGCGGATGAACAACCCTTTCATATTGTAATAGAGATTCAGTTCCTAAGTATAGTTTTGATATGGGTTAATATTTCAAATACATACACCTAGAAAATTTAGAAGATTATGGTGTCACACACACACACACACACACACACACACACACAGATATATATATATATATATATATATATATATATATATATATATATATATATAGTGATTGTGAGGTTTGGCCCAAGGATACAGTAACTGAAGCATACTGACAATTTTGTATTAAAATTTTAAGCTTACAGATTTAGAATTCGTAATATATATTTGCAACATTGTTTTTTTTCCGGGATATTTTGTTAACAAGTACATTTAAGTTTCGTAGGCTTCCCATATGCGCGCACCAATATTACAGTGTCGCCTGCATGTAATGTTTATGTGCTCGTCTGTTAAGATGCATTTGGTCATTTTTTTGCGTTCAGGAAAGCTGTTAGCAAATTGTTTCAAGTGTCTGGTTTTGGTTTAATTAGGCAGTTCTTGGGACACTGATTCTGACTACGGATTGCGTCGTTTATCTGCTCGGAATATAGGGCTCACGGCGGGTGTGACCGGTCGACAAGGCTACTTCCTTTTTCTAGACACCTAATCCCACCTATGATATGACCAGGGCCCCGTGTTTGCCCATTTTTATCTTTATAGGAATTAGGAGATTGAATTATGTTATATATATATATCTATATATATATATATATTATATATATATATATATATATATATATATATATATAACAACGGAATAGAGTTAACTACGGACGTCATCAACGATGAACTCCTGATCCCTCGTCGGATGCCCAGACTTTGTGATTGTCGATCTCTCAATTTTGTATTCTTTTTAGTGTTTCTAAAATTTATCACTGTTCGATCATATATAATGTGATTCGATCTATGAATTTAATTTGTTATTATCCTAGGTATGTTGACGCACTTCATCATTTACCTGTTTAAATGTTTGTTAACTTTAACACGATGTTATCTTGCTATTACCTTCCGTGTTTATGTTAAACATGTTATTTATCTGCTTTATCAAAAGTGAGTTTTTGCCAACTATGTGTTTACGTTCTGTCAGTCTATACTGCAAGGGTTTCAAAAGTCTAGTTTAAAGTCAGCATTTCCCAAATTCTATGATCGTTCTAACGATATAGTTTGCCACTTGTCATAAGGTCAAATGCTGTCTGGCGTGTTTTAATACAATTGTTTGGTCGTTCTTTACAAACTGATTTTGATTAAGGATTACTCCATTTACCTGATCAAGATATAGGTGGGTGTAATTAGTCAACAGGGGATGCTTTCCACCAATGACAGAGCATCGCTTTAATATCGCTATACACTGCTATTGTTCGCAAATAATAAGCAAGTATGGATCAACATTTGTCAGTTTACTTTGTGCAGAATACATATATGCAATAAAAACATACAAATATAAATCAGAGTCATTGATTCATAGTCACAGGTGCTATTTTTTCTCCCACTTGTCTGACTGGGACTCTGTAAACGGCTCCTGGCATAGCGAAGTCCTCCTGCTAGTGCCCGTCTGCATGTTTGAGAACTTAACGCCTCCGAGCCCGATTAAACAAATACATACATAAAATTCTCTAACCACAAACAAAACAAACGCAATACACTACAAACTGCCTCAAATACGAGGGACATTGAAACAATCGATACACGGCCCACATCTTATAGGATACTGTGATCTGCTGGTCAATGAATACTGCCTCTAGCACGAGGATATACACATTGCACAACCGGTATCTACTGTACTGTGATCTGTTAATCAATAAATACTGCCTCTAGCACGAGGATATACACATTGTACAACCGGCATCTACTATACTGTGGTTTGTTGATCAATAAATACTGCCTCTAGCACGAGGATATACACATTGCACAACCGGCATCTACTATACTGAATAATCCGGAATACCTGCTCGAATACAATACACACGTGATATCTACCACCTACAGAACGATAAGAGATACATACTACTCGAACACTCTCAAATACTAGTAAACAGCGATAAACATGACATTGTACTTTAAATGTATATTTCGCAGTACAGTAATGATTACAGCACCAAAATACACAAAAATACAAGAATACCGAACATTTCAACACAGCGTATTTACACATGCAATACATAATGCAAATTACCTCAAAAGCACCCCCGGAGTACATTAAACTCTGAATGTTTTTTTTAGTGACCAGATTAAATATCTAAGGTACACCACAGGTAATTTAAAGCGTTCAAGTAGAGGGGTAGAATGGGTACATAAAGGAATAAATTAGCATATTCATATGTTAATGTGAACATGTCTACTCCTCCTAGACTCCTTGTTCCTCCTCTAGTATATCCAGTGGGCCAGTGTTAGTCAAACTAATTTTGTATTCCTAATAGGAGTTATGAGGTTGATCACTGTTCGTTATATTCATCTTTTCTCTTAAGGCATTCTTTCCCCACAATTTTCGCCAACCACCTGAGAACCAAAAATTGTGTAATATTCAGAGCATCAGGGTGTAGAAAGAAACTAAACGATGACGTTTTATTGTTTTGGTTCATGATATTGAATTATACGGTACACCTCACGAACTTGATCTACAGATACTAATTATTAGACGTTGTTGGGAAATTGGATGCTAATGTTACACCTTGATTTCAGTGGCAATACCTTTCCTTATACATCTTATTGCAAGAGCTGTAATAATGTATTGGTCTAATGGATATGAGATCTTTGCAGCTTTAACTTTTAACATCAGAATTAGAGTCACGACTTCTATTTGATTTGAACTTGAAAGTCCAAATTTGTCACAGGACATAAATTGGTCTATATGATAAGCTAATGTTTGATTTTCATACATGTACCTAATCCAGTTATATAAATCTTGACAGTTCTTTTTTCAACAAAAGTGGTAAAATTTAAATATTTATATCTAGTGATCAGTCACCCAAATAATTGGTTTGTTAAACTCAACTCTGAGTCCACGAACATGTACCTTGAAGTTGATAATAAAAAATGCTAGAGTTCTTCATTGACAAATCTTTGTAGTCTTTCGGGGAACAAGTCTGGTTGAATTCCTTTGGGCACGAATTATGCTCTTTTGCTAGCTAACCTATTTTTTTTTTTTTTGTATTTTCCTATGAAGCAGTATCAATTCAAACGCTTCTACATGAGAAGAAAAAGAAATATCATTCTGCGACCTTCAACTCGAGATTTAGATATATAAGCAACGTTTTATATGGTATCAATTATCATTTTCATTCATATGTTGATTCGATATATTCCAGTGAAGATGAAATAAAAGACACGACGATATCGTCCACATCTGCTTCGTACTATGATATTCTATTGAAAATACATGCTGATGCTGATGGCAAACTATGACTCACATTGTGAGAAACGGGATGATTTCAATTCCCCCATCGCCATATTTCCTTATCTATGTAGCAATATGCTATTATCACCTACATATGGTGTGTATATGTCTCAGATTATTCGATAGGTGATGAATTCTTTTGCATATTATCACTTATTAAATCGAGGTAGCTACTGACAAGCAAGTTGAAGTTACAGGGAATTCTACAGTCTCGTCTAAAGTCAGTATTCTGTAAACGCTATGGCCGTTATAACAATGTAGTTCGTCAGTACAGCATTCCATTATGTCAAATGCTGGCTGACGAGTATCATTGTTAGACCTTTTTTTGTATACTGATCCTGACTTGATCAAGATACGGGGGGCGCGGTGGATGTGATCGTTTGAAAGGGGATACTTCAAGGCATCCCTTCGCACCTTTGGTATGTTCAGGGGTCCGTGTTTGCCCATCTCTCTGACAGAAATTACGAAACATAGTACTGTTTGTTATCTCAGTCTTTGCATGCAATGATCCCGTTTTCCACACTACAAGCATCATTTTTTTTTTCTCTTTAATATTTCACAAACGTGTATATATCATTGGTATAAATATGGCATAGTGATGCAATGCCTGTGTGGTTATTCAAATCGAACAGAACACGAATTTATGCAAGTGAGAGTTTCTAAGTGGTTGGTTTGAAGTCACGTTTGTGCATATCTTGTATTTATTACACGGTATCCATAAACAAACATTTAGAAAGATAATAAACTTTTCTCGCAGAATATTTATTGACTAAATATGGATGAGAAGCTCTGTTTTATACTTTGAAGCAATAAATGTGTGGTCAAATTCATTCCATTCAAAATCACTAATATCTGTGACGATGATGATAAGAAATATTGATTATAAATTGATAATAATAATTGAATGAATAATTAATATACATATATATATCTATCTATCTATCTATCTATCTATCTATCTATCTATATATATATATATATATATATATATATATATGTGTGTGTGTGTGTGTGTGTGTGTGTGTGTGTGTGTGTGTGTGGATATTAATACTTTATATCTTCAATGACTGGTCAATGAATGTTTTTTTTTTCTGTTTACTTTAATTGTTACCGGAAGTAGTGATTTAGAACCCTGTTCGTGCTGTGGCACACCCAAGGGCGACTTTAGTTCGAGTTAGTATGGTAAATACCCAATAACATTTGAAAACTATGCTGTATATTTACCAAACCCATATGTTGCTGCTACATTAACCCTCACAGGAGGTAGAGTTAATTGGATAAAATTCTAATGTTACAATGATTGGTAAGCGTTGAAGCTCTCTCGTTCGATCCACAGATAATTATATTGTTTGTTTTAAAGAGTAAAGGTATAGATAGAACTCTAAATGTAAGGTACATGTTTTTAGGTTCGCCGATGATAAAACGATAAACCAAATGGTATGGAATCCTACTTTTTATCTCGATATATTCATATACATGTACGTACACAATTCACATCACAACCATCGTTATCACGATAATTCGTGTATTTCCTAAAATATGCAAAGATCAATTAAGAGAGATGTCCATTACATCATACTTAACTTTTACCTGGGTCACAGCTCTCCGAGTAAGTGCAACATTACGTATCATTTTGAAGTCGAATGTCTTACCCTAAATCATAAAATAAAGCCCACAATGGTTCCAAATGACTGAAAATTGTATAACTGTCAGCACTTTCACGTTTCACCTTTTTGTTGTTGTTTTTTTTTTTTCATACAGAGAGCGCAAATATATGTAAGTATTCGTCTATTCATCTAATTTAAACAAAATATTCCACATACAGTCGTTACAGTCCACTTCTAGATTTTTTTTCGGATTGCTAATGTATTCTCCATGATCTATATATAGGTATTTCGGAAAACGTCACAGACGTATCCGTGTCGTTTCATAATGTGGAATGGACAACAAACAATAGTTCTGCAATTGTTCAACACGACCCAGACTTCAAATTAATCTGCACCTTTTCACCTCTAAGCATTCCAAACTTGTTATACAAAATAACATGGTACGCTGACAACACAGAGCTCCCAATACAGCAGGTTGTATCTAACACCACGAGAGGGAAGGCGACGTTGTCGGCAAAAGACATGTCTAGCTACAACATTAAAAAACTCAATGTATATGTAAGTTAATATATTACTGTCTTAGCCGATATAGTGAAGATGAACCTAATAAGCTGATCAATCTTGTTTAAACATACTGTAGATACACTGCACTGTCGGGGCGGTAACACAGAATACAGATACTCCGTGCGCATTGGCAAAAAGTCCGTTATTTTTCGCAGGAATAAAGGTAAGGCATCAAAGAACATTATTCATCATTCATAATGACTTCTTTTATCTCCATCTTTTATCAGCAATGGATTTCGGCATTTTAACTGTATGTATATGTGATGAGCCACCAGACATGGAAAAAAGAAAAAAAAAGCGTAACAAAAAAAAAAAAAAGAACAAAAACAAAAAAAAAACAAAAAAAAAAACAAAAAACCAAACAAACAAACAAACAAAACAAAAGAAAAAAAACCCATAAAATAAAACAAAACAAAACAAAAAAAAACCCAAAAGCAAACAAACAAATCCAACAACAACAACAAAAGGGTGGTGGAGGGTATGAAACAATTTTCTGTCAACAATGTTAGATTTAGATATATATGATATGTCTTTTTGATAGGTAGTGATACATATATATATATATATATATATATATATATATATATATATATGAGATATTTCAATGTAGCTTATTTTATGTGGTTAGCTTTAACCTTAGACAGTCGTTATTTTCGTTTTAAACATTTCACTACTTTATGTAAGTATATCAACTGTCAAATTCTTAAGATGTTTAATGTTATTTTTAATATAAGGACAGAATACATTTATTTATATGACATAAAAACCAAAACAAATAAAAAACCAAAAAAAAAAAAAAAAATGACAACCCCCCCCCCCCCCAAAAAAAACAAACAAAAACAAAAACAAAACAAAACAAGAATAACAAACAACATCAACCAAAAGAAAAATGATATCTATTAAAACAAATTACAACGACTGAATGGTATTTTCATTTTATTTGCTCTTAATTATTTACTGAAATTTATTTTTTGAGCTCCGAAATAAGGATGTATTCTTGATCAAATTGAATAATTAATTAATTAATTATTGCTTTCCGCCACACTCAACAATTTTTCAGTTATCTGGTGGCGTCCAGTTTTTGTTGGTGGAGGAGAAAACCCAGATACAAATGTACCTGGGAAAAGACCACCGACCTTCCGCAAGTAAACTGGCAAACTTGCTCACATAACGCCGCGGCCGAGATTCGAACACGCGCTGAAAGATGTGAGAGGCCTTTTGATTTTGAGCCCGACGCTCTAACCACTCGGCTACGGAGGCCCCTTGATCATATTGAAAATGTCTAGCAATTCTTCTTTGTATGTAAAGCAAGAAATTATATTTTTAATGAATTGTTTCGGCTAAATGATATTGCTGTTGTCTGATGCCCATCTTTTATTATGAGGAAATGAATTCTTCAAGTGATGTTCATATCATTAAAACAGTCCAGAAGTTTATCTAACAGTTCTTAATCAGACCAGCATATCATTTGTAAGTAAAATATTTTTCATACAATACTTATTATATGTATATCATAATATAACATTCTAACGTTTGTTATATATTTGTGATACGACAATCTTGATTTGTACATGTATAAAAAATTATATTTTGTATATGGAACAATATATATTTTGTATATGGAACAATATATATTTTGTATATATAACAATATATATTTTGTATATGGAAAAGTTTGATAAGTTGCAAGAACTTGTAACTAATTCCTTTCTACATTTATACATTAAAATATATTCAAATTAAATCAAATGATACCGGCATTTACTCTGAACATTGGTAAAAAATGCAGATAGTTATCAATCGAGAATTGTGAATTAATCTAATTGTAGTCGTAGATCATTTTATCTGGTACTTCATCTGACTAGCTGATGGTAATTTCAACGACGTTTTCATCAAACACAAGTGAAGTTTTACTGCATTGCATTTCCACCGATTGTTTGCACGTTAAGGGTGGTAATGAAACCCAGAAAGGAAACAACGGAAAGAGAAAAATACCAGTTGGTATGGAGAAAAATGAAGATTATTTGTAAATAGAACGGGAATTACTTTTCAGGCACTAAGTGTACTCAGGGTGTCTGTAGGTGTTAGTCTGAAACTTGATGTGCTTCCGGTCCAATGGCATTAATATTTTTGTCGTAAGCAGTATAACTTTGTGCGTCTTATTATTACACAGGGAACCAGTTTAGCAATGTAATCAGGGACAGAAAATTCACTCTACTGAATGTAAGAGAGAACGGTGTTTTACTATTGTAAATTTAATGAATATCCATTGTAACTGTATAATAAAATGAAGGAGAATATTCTAAGAATCATTCATATTCTATGTCAACATATATTAACCGCATAGTGATATAATGTTTACAAAGTGCGGCGTAGTTTCCGCTTTTGCATATATATATATATATATATATATATATATATATATATATAGAGAGAGAGAGAGAGAGAGAGAGAGAGAGAGAGAGAGAGATTGTTTTGTTTCATATTATATACATTTCATTTTTAGAAATAGAAAACAACCACAGGAAAACATAACTTTAATGTATCAAGATAATGGATTTTCGTTTAACGTCGACTTCTTTTTAACGCATATAATGTAGCAGAGGGTTTGAATAACGTGCAAAAATATGTTTATGAAAATCACCTCATATAGTTTGAAGGATTACCTGTTATGTAGAGTATATTGGAGATATTTGGGAAACCTATCCCATGAACAGAACAGAGCATTCCACAACAGGGAAAACAATAAAAAGACGTAATGTAACGCTGTAATTTTCTCAATTATGAATTATAATCAAGAAGACTTGTCTTTTGGTGGTGACTCACATGTGCATCAGGCATCAAAATCCTTTTTTATCACATTTCGGTAACACTTTGCTGTAGTTGTTACAATACGTTAACCTTGACATGAAATAATTGTAGATTTTAAGTAGCCTTCCCATCATAATGAAACGTGGGGGAAGTGCGATTATTCAACTACAACTGACAGTGCCTTTCGTATCCCATACTCTGACCGTGGGAAATATCACAGTGAGTGTTTTTCCTGTGGAACTACAGGTGCATGTAGTTAGTACAAAATGCCAAGACCCCCCTATAAATGGTGCCTTTTGTTCAGAGTCATTCATCGGTTACACATTCCAAAACAGGATCCAGTACCAAACCCCTGCAAACTGGAACGGAGTAGTCGATTATACCATTGTGAACAAAAACACTGCAGCGTTTAGCATTGCGCATTCTGTAACTCTGCAGCTTACAACAAGCAGCGGTGACGGTACCGTGGGACGCATGTTTGGGAAGCTGTCCTTTCCTGATTTCCCGGTAAGACTGTTTAAAGAAATAACCATTACTTATGTCACACAGATCAACTAACTGCATCACTTCACGTGTATCCACTACGCCCAGTTGTTACTTTTCGTACTTCACCTTTTAGTGATCCACTTTTTTAAGTTCATTAATTTTTTTTTCAAAACCATTCAATATCAAACTGCTGTCTTCTTCTTTATTCAAAGCAACTGTTTGATGTCTTTCACTGCTGTGTCCCCATAATTACCAGCCAAACCCTCATGCATATAACAATAGAACATCTATTATGACGGTCTTCGAGAATTGTACTATATCGCGGCAGTTGAGTGGTAAAGCGTTTGTTTCGTGACCGGAAGATAGTGGGTTCGAGCCCCCTCATACCGTATCTGCGTCAAACTTAAGATACACAGGCGATTGTTCCTTAACCAAACGCTCAGAATTTAGAATTGATATTCACGGGTTTTTCGGATGTTATCTTAAAATCGGAGGTTCCGTGTCGCTTTACACGTTAAAGAACCTCTCACTGCTACTGGTGACGTCTCAGTATCAGTGAAAAATCTTGACGGGACGAAAAACAACAACACAGACAACCATCTTGAATATCCTTTGTGTATTGCTTCAAAATTGCAGTTAAATGTATATCTATGACTTTATCACCATCTGCCATACAACAATTCGACATTTGTTTTTCACAATCCTGCTTCATACTTCCTGTTTTGCTAATTCCACAAAATTTGAGATTTGTTCTATAAATACAAAACGTATAAATGACGAAAGGATACCTGGCATTCAACGGAAACCCAATCTTTGTTATTCCGACGTTAGGAAGACCATAAAAAAGGCATGGCTGCAGTATCATCTACACCAAAACTGTGACTTCATAATTAAAAATAGTCTGCACGAGTAAAAATAACGAGCAGTAATTAATCTCTTACTTCCTTTGATGAATGCAAAATTACGAGTAGGACAAAGAAGGATCAAACTTCATGTGTACAGAACGACCTAGCAAATCGGTATGAACAACACCAGAAAACACTTAACTTATGAAAGCAGTATCTTTATAAAGATACTAACAGCGAACGAACACTCACAGCCAGTGAGTGAGTGTATAGAGTCCCATTGTTTTCAAATTTGAATATTTTAATAATAACATAGATTACCCATTTACAAAGTTTAGCTATCCCGGGTCAGAAGAACCAGATAACAATAAAGATAGAAAGAAAACAAATATACATTAGAACAAAAGCATATATATGATTTGTTGCGGTAAAAATATATATATGTTTTAATGTACAAATCAGTACGTCTGTGTGTGTTATGAGATCACATGTGCATGATGGTGAATTAGTTGACTGATTAATTATGTATTGTTCAACGTCCCGCTCGAGAATTTTTCACTGATATGGAGACGTTGGGTTGAACAATAAACTAAATTGTACAACTAATATACATATAGTAGATTATGGTAAAATATAGATGATGTATACCATTGAACAGAACATAGAATTCATGGTAAACAATGAATAATTCAATTATTGACGTATTGAACATTTGAAAATTCTATTTTTGCTTTGAAGTTTTCAGGGCAGATATAATTTTGTATTCACACGACCAATTTGATTTGTCTTTTAAAATGTCCGAAAAGCTTTGTAACTTTTTAAAATTACCTTATTCAAAAGGGTTGTTGTATTAGACTGTTATTAGATAGTGTATATGTGTATAAATCATCATTTTTACATTCACTGACAGCACATAAAACCGGTTAAGGTTTTCTAATTCTACACTGGAAGATTGCGAGACCTACATAATATCTACATTAAATGTTTTACAACATCCCTCTAAAACCGTATACAAAATACCTATAGAATTCAACATTTTCGCCGCGTTATGGTCGGTGAATATATGCCCCCCCCCGAAAAAAAAATACAGATTTGGTTTGAAATTGCTAAATGACAAATATTATCATATCTGCAACAAGGAATTTGTGTTTTACGGGAGGGTATTTTAAAACAGTTTCCGTTTTCCATTTATTTATGTAGTGAATTCGTTTTAACCCAACAATAAGAGTTTGATGTCTTTGTTTTGTCAAACAAATCAATTTCTATGAAAAAAACATGTAAATATGTACATTGACGTAAACATTCATTTAAAGAATAACAACGTTTTAAAAAAAATTGTCAGAAGGTAGGCGACGAAGCAATGCTATCGTTTGCAGTTTTTATTCAATCTTTTTTTTCGGAATATTCAAGATTCAGATTGTTGAAAACGTCCACAGCTGGAAGGGAAAACTCTGTTCTGCTCTTACAGATCCTCACATGAGAACATTCGATAATGTGTAAGTATACCATTCAAACCTCATTGGGAAGTTGATGCACAATTATTATTATTACTATTATTACTAAAATTATTATAAAGATTTCTCCACCTCTGGGTATGTCCATGGGCCCCCTTACTCTTAATTTCTTCATAGGAATTATTAGCTTGAAAACTGTTCGTTGTCTTTGCATTTTCATGATTATCATTATCCAACTCTTTCTAATAATTCACATTGAAATTAATTTCAGAAGTGTGATTGGCTGACACTGGGATTATATACTTAATTTAACTGAGCTATTGAATTAATTCACAAAGTAATCGAACAACTGAAAAAGTAATACCATATCTGCAGCAATGTGGGCAATCTTCTTAATTGGCTCATGAATGTCGACACGTTGTTAAATCATAGTATGTTTTGATAGAGTATGAACTTGCTATCACCTTTTTAACAATTGAAGACTGTTTCTAGTGACGTAGGAGTTTTTTTTCCGAATTATATGTGTGAATTTCCCTTTCGCAACCTTATTCCTCTTTCTTGTAAACTATCTACGCATGTATGTTAAAGCAGAGCAAACCCCAATCCTGTATGTTAATTACAAGGTCATTAAAATATGTCCTACGCAAATGTGACGTCTATATATATATATATATATATATATATATATATATATATATATATATCTTGCTGGTGTGACATCGCAAGCGAGCGTTCTGATCGTGGACGGTACCTAATTTTGCCGGTTTGTTGATATCGTCTCCAAAACGTTTACAGCAGTAATATTGACTCCAAACTGCCTTGCCATATTTTCTTGAAACATCCAAGTGTCCAGCATCTCACACACACATACACACACACACACAAAAAGAAAAACAACAACAACAACCAAAAAACAACAAAACAAAAAAGCATGGTTCCAGCAAGATACATTTACTTGGACGTCACATTTGCGTAATTAATTCCAGGCAGTTTCTTTAATCGCTAGAACCATCTCTGGGAATCAACGGATAAGTCCTCGTACGGTAAGGAAGCAATTGCGATAGACTGACTTCCTGCTATCCGTCCTGCTCTGCTCTGGGCTCATTGTGTTGCAAGTTCAGCATGGCGTAGGAGGTGTCGTCGTTTCAATAACAGAGATTGGATGGCAGTTCTTTTTACGGACGATTCGATATTTCCTCTCGATAGCAGTGACAGTTGTGTTCGAGCTAACCGTCGTGCCGAAGAATGTAACATTAAAGCCTGTGACGACAGGGGATGCTTACTCCTCCTAGGCACCTGATTCCACCCCTGGTGTGACCAAGGGTCTGTGTTTCTCCATGTCTGTGATTTGTATTTACTATAGGAATTACGAGATTGAATACTGTTAGTTATCTTAGCCTTTTCATTCAGCAGAGAAAGAGTTATGGTCTAGGGCAGAATTACAAAGCATGGAAGGACCCCTTTGGTGAAAGTCGAAAACAATTTAACCGGCATAAGCAACCGTTGACCGCAACGGTGGAGTACAAAGCGCCAACGAAAATCTCCAGCCCTCGATCTTGGGCCACCCGGCTAATTTGACACTGGATCTTGCTCATCCTTTTCATCTCTTCCACAGCCTTCCTTTAATGCCCCAGTGGTCCACCTCTATTCCTCTTGTTAGGTGGAACCCATCTCATTGCAGCATTCGGATTTCGTGCCTTGCTCATCTTCAGCGTCTCTACTTGACGTCGTGGACGATGGTAATGATCCATGTGCGTCTGCTGACTTCTTGGTTGGTCTGAAGATTCGACGTTTACAACTTTAAGTGCGTCAGCACGTTAGTTGACTCATTCACAACAACCAGCGTAAGTCATTTTGTAACAGACAACGCATGGCCGCACACTTCAAGCGTCGTTAATGACAGTCTAAAGCCGGAAAACATAAATGATGCTACTCTGACCTGCTATGTCATTAGTTTTATGACCTACACAACATGTTTGGGGTGAAATGGTACGTCGTCTATTTCAAGAGCCAAGGATGGACGCTTTGTATCGTTCTTTATTGTGCATATGACCGCACATTCCTCATGCTTTTCTACCTAACCTGATTCTTTGAATGCGTCGTAGATGTGAAAAATGCATTGGTGCAAATGACGTTCACACATGCTATTAAACTCGTGAAACCGGTGATTTGATTTTTGAATTAAAAGACAATACATTATATTACTGCGTTCGATCATTCAAGAACACGCCATAATCAGGGTACCATAATCGGAATACGGTATATTATGATATACATAATTTAACATAATATTTTGTATATGAATATACAAATGGAAATTTGAAACTTACTACAAAATGCAAAATCCCCTGCCATACATCGGCTTAAAGTTTAAAATCCACAACAAGTGTTACTTTTACTAATTGTTTTCAGGGTTATAGTTTTGACCCTAAAGATTAAAGGATCAAAGGAGTAAGGGGTACCATTTAACGATTCGGGTTTTTTTTGTTTGTTTTTTTTTTTTGGTTTGTTTTTTTTTTAGTTTCTGGTACATTATGACTTTTCCTTCTTTTGTATAGTGGTAGTGGTAGCATATATTCTGTATGAATTAATGTCCTATGTTTACTCCTATTTTCATGATTATGAGACATTTTGAATACATAGCAGATACTACACAGGCGTCAAAACACTACAGTATGATATTTATTTATTGTACTTAGATAACATTTACGCATTCCATTTTCTTTATATCTTTCCATTTCTTTCCATTTCAGGAAGTACGAATGTCAACTGGATGGGAAATTTATTCTCTACAGAAACAACCATAGTAATCAAGAGGTTGTAGTTTGAAATATAGTTTTAGTAGTTGGAATTACATCATTCATCGGTAAAATCAGAAATATACTACATCAGTTGATTAAAAATATTTTCCCAAATTTTAGGTGCAAGTTCAGCACAAACTCTGTCACCATTTGCATCATTCTCCTCGATGTATCTGTGCTGTTGCTGTTCGAGCAGGACGACAGATATTTACAATAAACATTTGTAACGGCCACCGCTACATAAACTTTCCGTTGTGTGACGACAAAGTTTTAAGAGTAGTCCGCGAACAAGACAAGTTATATAAGGTAAGCGCTCGCGTCGTGTCATTTTGCAAATAATGTTTTCCTAACTCTTCATTTTGTATCCTTTACAGGAGTTATGGGATTCTTCAGTGTTCGTTATTTTCACTTTTCATCCTAACGTTGCGTAGACCCATGTTCCCACCAGAGCCTCGTGGGTCATTGTATAGCCAATACTGCACGTGTCTACAGTATCGCAGATACGCCTACAAGTATTCCGACCCAGAGGTCACTCACTGATCCAATGTCTGTGTTAATCGTCATATTGATTTAAAACATATTACGAACAAGTTCTACTTGCCATAGTCCAAACAACATTGAAAATTTAATAAAAGACATCACAGTGCCCCATAACTGTTAATTGTTGGTTGTTTAACTGAACAAAGACCACAATAACAACTCATCGTAATGGTTGATTCCTGCTAGGTACATATTCACGCATCTGGTATTTGTCCTGCTGTTTATTTTGTATTCCTTATAGTATTTTTTAGATTGATATGGTCCAGAGAGTTAATATTTTTGCATGGTGTAGTATAAGATTCTGGGTGTGCTATGTTCGTTTTGTTTTGTAGATTTACTGAAAAAAATGCATCGTTTAATCTTAGGCTTATTTACCAAGTGGAACAATAGTCCAAATATCGATCAGAGAATGGCCGTCGAACACTGGAACAATGCAACTGGATGTAACAATCTGGCCATCTGCAGCAGATGAAGAAAACACGTCTGGACTTTGTGGAATACTAGACAACAACATTTATGACGACTTCACAAGGCGAAATGGTCAAAGAGATCCCATTGTATTATACCCTGATGCTTTTTCAAATTCGTGGTTGTACGTATACAGTTTTAAAACAAAAATTAACCCAAAGTTAATTTATGCATCACTGATTATTGTTACTTGCAATTTCAATAATTTACTTGGTTTGAGACAATGAGAATTGTAATCTTTTTTTTTTTGAAATAGTATCATGTATGAATATTCACGTCTTTGTTGGAATGATGCTTTGCAGAGTGGAACCAGATGAAGATATTTTTGACAAGAATATAAGTGAATACGGGTTTCTTATTTCTATGAGTACTACCAATCGACTTTTATGTGAATGTAATTCAACAACAAAAACAACATTTTGCACGTACACTCCGGGGAGGACCTGTCATTATGAACGTGGGAAAGACGTGCCATGTTTCGTGTTTGGTGAAAATAAATTTGCTGAGAGGCGTAAAAGGGATATCAGTGGACTGGGCGTCAAACAAATCGAACAAGCACATAAGGCAAGGGGACACTATGAAAAATATGAATGATGTCATGTAATAGATAAGTGCATTTATATAGAAGGAAGATCAAATGAAATCATTGATGAGCAAAACATTACCTTTGAATCATTAGTTTGTTTCCATTTAAGATCAATCGGCGAGAGATAGCGTTTCCAGTTTCTCAGGAAGAGGCGGAAAGAATTTGTAATAATGCCTTCATGGAATCTACTATGTATCTGATCTGTCTTCAATCTGTGCCCAACGTCTCCAATGATTCGTTAGAAAATTGTATATTGGATGTAATGGTAAGAATATACCTATCATGAACTTTTCATAACCAATCAAGCTGCAGGATAGCTGAAAAATTGCTCAAGCGGCTATCAGCAAGAAACAATCAATCAATTATAACCAATCAAAGTTAACGCAACTTATTTTTGTTTAATGCAATTATATTTACCAAATAATCATTTCTCCGGGATAACGTCCCCTTCTCCAATGTAAAGCTTTCCATACTGATGTAATATCCTATCATTGCCTTCATATACTATTTATGTCTCTCAACTAATTCGCTAAATAAGAGCTTGTTCTGCGCATCATCAACGTTTAAATCGAGGCTGACAAACAAGTTGATGTTACGGTGGTCTCAAAAGTCTTGTTTAAAGGCAGCATTTTCATGGTCGTTACCACGTTCTAGTTAACCAGTGCTATCTGCCATTCGTTAAATGCTATCTGACTTGTTTCATTCCAATGTCTACACACAGATTTTGAATATGGATGACACCGATTAACTAATCAAGATATGGTGCTCACACTTGATGTGACCAGTCGCGACAGGAGATGCTTGCTCCTAGGCACTTGATCCCCCTTTGGTATATCCATGTTCGCCCAAATTTCAATTTTGTATGCCTTATACAAAATATGATGCTGACCAGTCCTCTTTATCTTTCCCTTTGCATGAAACATTAAAATATGTTTCCAAGCAGCAGCGCATGCATGCATTATTTTGATATCCATTTACACACACATACACACACACACATACACACACACACACACACACACACATATATATATATATATATATATATATATATATATATGTGTATGTGTGTGTGTGTGTGTGTGTGTGTGTGTGTGTGTGTGTGTGTGTGTGTGTGTGTGGCCGTTTTGGATAGCTCTTTCAAATTTTCAATAGATGACAGGTGATGATAACATAACTCAAATTCACATAGAAGCTTCACTGGAGCAGTGTAGGACTTTTGTTGTCTTGAATACCACTCTACAACAAGAGGAACCGGAAATATCTTATCAGTTGACGCATCTTTGTCCAGGCAATTGTAGTGGGAATGGCTACTGCAATGATGGTAAGTCGATTTCTCTTAGCATGCATAATGAAAAATAATAATGCATATTAGGATCTAGTCCCAATATTAGCTCATTTTTTTCTCATATTAAACATATCGGCGAAATTTCCTTGTCATCTAAGTCGCTGGAGACACTGTCGTTCAAACAGAGCGGAATAAATAATTCATTTTTCAAGTGTATTTCTACTTCATTTTGCGACACTTTATATTTCTGATCTATATTTACATGAAATAATTTCAATATCATATGAGAGACGACTAAATGGTATATTTCTCCGGATGAGACAGGAAAAACTGTGACCCCAAGTCACAGTAGGTGCGGTACTATAAAGACCTCCCCTGCTTAAAAGCCATTAAGTGCCGAATATAGGCTTAAATTTCACAGCCATACATTGACAGTAATGACGTCTCCATATGAGTAGAAAAATTTCAGGAGGGACTTTGAACAATATATAATCAATCAATACAATATCATATGCAGTTTCCTTAATGCCATGCCAATTTTGTTGAAAATACGCAAGGTTTGCACAAATTAAATGTGATGGACATTATATCATAAAATAATGATATGAATTTGAAACGTAAATTTTCTGTCATGTTGAAATAAACATACTTGATAAACTGACAAGAAGAGGGTTCGGGAAAAGTTTATGTTAAATCAACTGCATATATTATAGGAAACTGTACGTGTATCAGCGGGTTTGC